>JAJHSJ010000006.1:43133808-43593868 GCA_021015155.1 Magnolia officinalis | reverse complement strand
AAAAGCCCAAAAGCGAACTCTAGAGAGTTATAGTGGCCATCACATAAGACCCATAAATGCTCCACTACTATGGAGCTTAAACTGTTGTGTGTGCGCACGCTCCACTACTCATGAGCTTAAACTGTGTGTGTGCGCACGCTCCACTACTCATGAGCTTAAACTGTGTGTGGCTAATTAAATTGAAACTTAGTGCCGCCAATTTAAATACTCACATAGAGAATCCCACACTAACAAAGCATAAAAGGTTTAGAAATTTTAAAGGATGTAATGAAATTATTATATAAAGTACGAATATAATTTGATAATGTTAGTATAAATATCATCAACATACAATGAGAAAATGCTATTATAAACATCTCAAAATGCTTTCAAAAAAAAAACATGTCCAAAAACATGAAAACAAAAATCACATGTTCAAAATTACATGTTTTAAAGATCTTCTGTAATTCCCACTGCTTCCGAGTATCTGCACAAATCTTCTTTCAATTGTGCCTGGGCTATATATCATGTTTAGATTTTTCTTCAAGAATAAGTATCGCTTGATCAGGGACGCCAGCAAGTTTATCTCCAGAGAAGCAATCATTCCTTTACTTCGAAGTTGCGCGAATTTTCAATATTAATAGATTTAACATTCGCATGTATCCTTTCTTCAACATCTTGAATGATCAAGGCTTTTTCATGATTCCTTCTCTCTAGTTGAGAAACTTCTTCCTTCAGGGCTGCAATACGATCTTGGATAGTCTTATTTTCATCCATATGAATCTTTAATTGATCTTGAAGAATCATATGCTCTTGTTCAAGTCTAGAAATTGATGAAGCTGTCAGAGAGGCTTGTTCTTGAGATGAAGCCAGTTGCTTCTTGTACTCTAAAATCTCAGGGGCAATTGTAACGTTCTCTACCGACGCCAGAGAATTACTGAATCGCGAAACTTGAGGAGTGAATCACGCAAAGGAGATATGTTGAGTCTAGCCATCTTGGCGGAGCTTTCCAAAATCTCTATAGCAACATCCAAATCCAACCATTGATCGGGATTTCTGAAGATATGGATTATTGCTAATAAAGAATGTTTCATCATAAGCATTTTATGAACAAGGATTTTTGCAAAAGATGACAATTCAGAAGTAGTGGCCACAGAATCAGAGCTGGCCGCACCACTGCAGGGATGAGTTCCTATAGTAAAAGAAGAAAGATATTCAAAGTATTATTATGAAATATGTAGTCGTGAATGAAGATAATCAGTGCATAAATATGTACCTGTCACCTGGATATGACCTACAGAGGCAGAAGCTCTCTGAGTCATGGAAAGACCAAGTTCCACCATATCAGCAAAAGATGGTGCTCTAGCTTCTGTGCTTGAATCTCTGGTAGTCGGAGTTGGCAAGTCTGTAGTCTCTGTGGGAAATATGATTTCACGAGCCACTACTCTTGGTACTACCAATGGAACTATAGGTGCTCTTGGTGAAGATACCACAAGAGGACTCGCTGAAGAGACAGCACCTATTTCTGCAACATGAGCACCTAAAAAAGGAGACGCAATGAAAGGGAGACATAAGAATAAAATAATAAATTATTAAAATATAGATAGATATGCATGTGGAAATTAAATCTCCTTTACCTGGTGAATACCCATATTCGCCATAATCTAAAGGTTCTTCCTCATTTTCTTCAGTTGCAGGAGATTTAGCAGGATCATTCACACGAGAAGAGTCTTAACGGTTGCAGGGGAAGATTCCATCTCGACCTCTTTCGCAGCTGTTTCTTCATCTCCATCAATGTCAACTTCGCCTTCTTCAAAGTCATTATCTTTATCTTCACAGTTGTCGCTATCCTCGCTGTCTTCATATTGTGAAGATTTAGTAGTATTTGATGATGAAGCTGAACTCTCATCTTCCAAAATTCCTTCATCAGCTTCTTCAATGACAACCTGCTTCCCTTTGTAAGAAACGGATTGACTACTCTCCGGTACAGGCTCTTGGACTGTAGGAGAAGCGGATGCTTGGCGGGTCCTTTCTGGAAGAATAGGGGATGATGTTTGCAAACACGTTTTTGATCTAGTCATTGGGGAAGATGGACTAGGACCAAGGGGTTGTGGAGGAGATATGGAAGTACCAATAGCTGGTCCTTCTTGAACCGCTGCAGTCTCTGCAGGATTGGAGAAGATGTATCAGCATCGTCTGCAGCTTGATTTGAAAAATTCCGACGAGATTTTTCAAATTCTCTCAGAACTCCGTAAGCAAACCAGCCATCCAAGGTGTTAATAGGCTTGATTTCACGGATGGGGTCTTCCAATGATATCTTCCTGCAAATTTCCCCCGGATGGGAAGCATGGCTCTTTTCTGGAACATAACCTATTTCGCTCTCTAAATTTCTGCCCTTCAGCCTAGGCGGATGAAGAGATAGAAGAATCCACTGGCAAGCATTTGGTGACTAGGTATGATTGGTGATCCCACCATCGCATCCAGCTATATGATGTCCGGACTATGCGATTACAGCCTGGAATTATGAAGAGAGATCCAACACAGCCATTCAATAGTTGTTTCCATATCATGGCCCAGTTAAGAGGACCAGTTCCATAACAGCGCATTTTTCTAGTAACCAACCCGCAGTCTTGAGGCACGGTTTGATCATAACCAAATTGACGAGCAAAGCGACTGGGGTAGTAGGGTTCTCTCCAAAATTCCGTTCCTTCCCGAAGAGGTAAACTGCATGAGCGAATAGAAAAGAAGAAAGCTCTCTCTGCTGCAGTAGGTGTTTCTTGGTCCACCATATCTGTATCTTCAGTATGGCGATAAAGGCGGAACTGAAAGAAGTTTATCTGATCATCATCTCGAATTTTATTGGCAACCCACTCATACGCTCTTTTTGCCATTGCTCTTTGCTGAAAGAACCAGAGTGGAAGGTGAGAAGGATGAGTGTATGCTTGCTCTGGAGCTTCAAAGGTCCAAGGAAAATAGACCCCTAGCCATCCTGTGATGTAATGCCAAGAAGAATGTGCAGACGAGGCTCCAAGAATAGGATCTTTCACATGGGTAGCTACCTCTCCAAGGGCCCTATAAATAGAGCATAATACTGGAGGAGCAATGGAGTATTTATGGCCTTCCGCCAAAGCGCCAGCTACAGTGAAAACAGTAGGACGAACATCATCTGCCCATTTAGAACTAGGCAATACGACCAAACTCAGCCAATAGGCTAAGAAAGCTGCAAGTTCTCCGAAGGAGCTATATTTCCGGCCTTCCCTTTATTATGCCTCGAAGCTTTGTCAGTTCCTTGGATTGACAGTCACGAAATCTTCAAAGAAAAAATAAAAAGAGAAGGTGAATATGGAGAAATTGCCAATATAAGGAGAAAGTTGATTATCAAATTAATAAATATCTGAGGCCTCTGGAAAAATGTGCTAGCCACTGCAAAGGAGGGATCTTGTGAAAACTGGGAATTTACTCATCTCCTTGAACAGTTCAATAGTAGTTTCGGAGATTGAAGGTTTGCGATCAGGAGAGGATACAAAGGCCAGTTCCCTATTGGTTGGAATAAATTCATCGTAGAATTTACCTGTTATCGGGAGACCAGCTATGCGGTGAAGATCCCAAAGTGTTATGCTCATTTCACCATAGGGCAAGTGGAAAGAGTTGGTTGTGGGCGACCAGTACTCAAGGAAACCTTTCAGTACAGTAGGCTCCCTACAGAAGTATTTAGAAGTCACTTCTATAGCATCATAAAGACCGATTTTTGCGAGTGTGCTCGTATGCTTCAATAAAATAGCTTCCGCCCAATCAGAGTAATAGCGTCGAGCAGTTAACAAGCCTCTGATGCGAAATTCTGCTTGTCCCCAGAGTGGTTCCCGATCTTGGAAACGTTGTCGGACTGTCTCGTAAAATGAGAAGGAAAGAGATCATGAGGACTGTGGAAAGGAACTAGGAAGATCATGGAATGAGTTTCCCCTATCTTTTGTCGCGGCTTCTGTGTCTGAATAACTCCCTCAAGGATTCGGGTCTCTTGAAGCCCATGATTCAGTATACATCAACCTTTCGCCATGAACGCAATCCTTGGGTTCACAGTCAAGCATGGACTGATGGCGATAAACATTGATGGGGATTATTGACATGCCTTCTGAATGAGGGTTGTCAAATTTCATGATACCTTCAACAACCCGTACTGAATCCCATGAATTCTGAAGCCTCTTCTTCTTATGGTCTTCGATCTTCTCTGCAAATTCTTTCGCCTTATTGCGGCGAGTTTTCTTCGAACGAGAAGCTGGAGGAGTGTCTTCACGGAGAGGGGGTCTTTCACTATCTGTGTGAATGTGAGCCGTGGTCTTTAACCACTCATCCCAATCGTATTCTCTACCATGCTTTGGCGGACATTTGATATCTCCTAAAGATATGGATCTATGGATAGGGGATGGAAGAGATTTGATACGGTCAGAAAAGTCAAAGGTTGGAAGAACAGGTTCTTTAAAATAAGGAGTCCTAGAAGTGGTCTTTGTTCGTTTGGCAGGAGATTGATCGGAAGAAGGTTGGTTGGAAGGAGGGCGAGCTGTTTGTTTTATACGAGCCATGAAAATAAGTCAAAGAAAGGAAGATAAAGGTTGGAATAAGAAAGGAAGAAAGAAGAAAATGGCTAAGTGGTTGGAGACAGGTTCAAAAAGAAAATTGGTCAAGTACGAAGCACTTTGCGCGAGTCCGCGCAAAGTCAAAGGTTTGCGCGGAAAATCCCCAAGTTCAAAAGACTCTGCGCAAAGTGAAATGGTTTGCGCGGGTTCGCACAAAGTGAAAGGTTTGCGTGAGAAAAATCGCCAGAGCAAAAAATCGCCAAAGCAAAAAGGGTTCGTGCAAATGACTAAGTTGTTGGACTATTTATAGGATTCATGGCCGAGCACGGTACATGACCGAGCTTTGCGCGGGGTCGCGTAAACCTTAGAAAATGAATGGTTTTGATCCTTTTCTTTGATTTCTACAAAAAAACAAAGAACGGATCAAGGGGGCATCTGTTGAGGCATAAAATAAGCAAAGAACTGAAGAAGGGAGAGATCAAGAAAATCAGTTTAATGATCAAAGAAATCAATTTGAAGATGACTTTGCGCGGGATCGCGCAAAGAGAATAGATTGCGCTGGATCGCGCAAAGTAATGGGTTGTGCGGGTTGATCAGTGAAGACAGGTTGCGCGGAATGATAGATTGCGCGAGATTGCGCAAAGTATGTTGATTGCGCGAGTCCGCGCAAAGTGTTTTGCAGAGATATAAAAATGACTGGATGATATTTTGTCCCACATCGACCAGAATAGAGATTTACACCAGTAAAGATGTCTATAAATACCCTGTTCTTTCTCTCAAAAGGGGTTAGAAGATTTCAGAGTGAAAGAAAGACGAAGAAGATAGAAGGTGCAGAGCATTGGGCTCCTGTGGTTTGCGCGGACCCGCGTAAAGGAGCATTGGGCTCCTGTTATTTGCACGGACCCGCGTAAAGTCTGTAGTTTGCGCGGACCGGTGCAAACCGACTGTTAGACAGTCT
Source organism: Magnolia officinalis (assembly GCA_021015155.1). NCBI lineage: Eukaryota > Viridiplantae > Streptophyta > Magnoliopsida > Magnoliales > Magnoliaceae > Magnolia > Magnolia officinalis. The sequence continues at coordinate 43,588,360 of JAJHSJ010000006.1, read as the reverse complement.
ATAACAGCAATGGGCTGTTATGCTGCTAGAATGGCTAGAGTCTTCAAGTCTTCAAGTCTTCAAGTTCTTCTTGTTCAGGAGAAAATGAAGAAAAAGGCGTATTCCTCCTAAGTTTCAGGAGATGACTGAAATAGCGTTGTTATACTGCCGGAATCTCCGTCCTCTTGAAGACAATTGGTCTATTTGCTTATTCCTCCTAAGTCATAGGAGATGATTCAAATAGCACTGTTATGCTGCTGAAATTTATATTTGACTGCGATAATTGTAATTTGCAATGAATTCTTTGTAAACTATCTTAGAATCAAGGGATACTTGAGGATGTAAATGAATTCAGAATCAATAAAATGTGATGATTGTTTCTGTAACTATTTCATTGTTATGTTTGAATAAGATAATTTCCAAATCAAATACTTTTGTTTTCTTGTCGAAACATCGCAGAAAGGCAAAGCACTGATGATAGGATCACCGATGCCTGTGTCACCTCAAACAAGCTCGCCCATAACTGTATCACCTCAATCGGTTAAAAGCACGGGAAGTACATAAGAGTCAAACGAGACTCCAATTTCTCCCCCTCTTTATAAGTCCTGTTACATCAACATACTCCCGTTTTACTCAAAAACAGCTTCGACAAACAGTTAAGAGGCCGCAGTATATATGGCAAAGACGGGTCAAGGAAATAGACCAAACTGAAGAACGCGTTGATCAGGTAGCAGAGGCACAAAGAGTGCTAATGGATGAATGCGGGAACCTCAGAGAAGCTCTGGCAACTCTGGCACATAATGTAGCCCAGATAGTGGCCCCACCTATGATGGGAGCGACAAATGAACAGGAGAACCAACCCGAAGGCTCCCGTCCGCAGGGGACAGGATCACGAGGGTCAGTTCCAGCAACAAGGGCTATAACACAGCAGGATGATGTAAGACAAGTTGTCGAAGAAGCAGTCAGAATAGAAAGAGAGCGCGCAAACACCGGTCGTTTCAGATACCGAACACCCTACCCGAGAGAGGTAGAGGATGTTCCATTTTCAGCCAATTTTAAGCATCTAGATTTCCAGAAATTTAATGGGAAGGATCACCAGAAGAACACCTGATGCATTTCATCACCAACATGGGGAATTTCTCCACGATACCTCAATATTGTTTATGCTTGTTTGGATCTTCATTGACAAGTAAAGCTTTCAGGTGGTATTCAAATTTAGCACCAGGATCTATACGCACATGGGAAGAAATGCAAGATGCTTTCATGTCAAATTTCTTCTCGTCAGAGCGCGATGTTAGCATCACAGAATTAGCTTCAGTACGACAGCGAGAAGGAGAACCAGTTGAAAAGTTTATAGACAAATGGAAGACACTGGGGGCATCATGTAGACAGTTGACAGAAGAAAAAGAACAAGTCAAAATGTGTTTGAACTCTATGGAGACAGGAATTGCATTCGGACTCACCAGCGCCGATATCGGAACCTTTCGCGATTTGGCTACCAAAGCCCATGCATTGGAGTTAATGACTCGTAAGATGCCAGCATTTCATCATGAAATCGTCAGAAGAATACCTGGCAGAACAACAGTGAACACCATCGATCGGGATAAGAAAAATCAAGATGCAAGGGGCTCAAGAGACAAAAGATCGGAAGGAAAAGAAGGCTGGAATTAATCAAGGGATAGATACGGCGGAAAAAAGCTCAGAATGCTCGATTCTCATGAAGGATTCGAGTTCGATAAAGAGGACATGGTGCCTATGATGCAGCAATTGTTAAAAGCAGGTACCCTAGAATTACCAGAGCCCAAACGCCCTGAAGATGTGACAAGGACTCGAGAAAGAAACTTTTGCCGTTATCATCGCTTAGTGGGACATCCGACGGAAAATTGTTACACGTTAAAGTGCATCATACAGAGAATGATAAGTAGAGGTGATATAATAACCAGCGAAAGCAAAGGAAAGAATACAAGGGCGACAGTAAATGTATTGGCAATTCAAGAAAAGACTCGGGGAATAAAAGAGAAGGGAGACCGAAGGCCGATAAGAAATGCGACAATGATTACGTTGCGATCAGGGAAGCAGATAACAAGTCCGTAAAGCAAAAAGCAGGAATTATAAGGAAAGAAGTGACTGAAAGACAGAACATCGAGGATAGAAGTAGAAATGGAGACGCAGCGACAAAAGTGGCTTGCGATGTAGTTAGTTACTTGAAAGGTATATCTGCACGTTTAAGTATTTATGATGCGCTCAAGTTATCAGAAGAGTTTCGACAAAGTTTAATTCAAGCACTGTCTGATCACGACGTGAGAGAAACTTTACTGACAGAAATGAAGAATGAAAGAAGGAAGGAAAAGGTGGATTGTCTACCAGTAATATCTTTCTCTGATGATGATTTAATTGGTGAAACAGAACATAACAGGCCATTGATGATAGAAGGGTACATTTACGAAAAGAAGATAAAACGGATCATGATAGACAATGGGTCAGCAGTGAATCTTTTTTCCACTCTCCATGATTATTAAATTGGGTTATCGCCGTTCAGATTTGCGCCCCAGCGGAATGATGATACAAGGGTTTAATCAAGATGGACAACGCACACTCGGGAAAATTACAGTAACATTGGAAGTGGGAGAATTAATTACTACTGTTGTATGTCACGTTATAAATGCTGTGACGACATATAACCTTCTCTTGGGAAGACTGTGGATACATCAGTACAATATTGTACCTTCTACTCTACACCAATGTTTCAAATACTGTAAGGACGGAATGCAGTGTAAAGTAATGGCTGATGCGAAACCCTATACAGAAGCCGAGTCTTTCTTTGCGGATGCTAGCTATTATAAATGTTTCTCCAAAGAAGCGGGAAATGATGATGGAAAGAGAGTCTTAAAAGATGTCTAAATAAATAAAGTAAGAGAAGAAAGGGCGGAATCTCCTGGGACTACAGAAGCAAGAAAGAAGTTCTATTTTGTACCAAGCGCCTGAGACAACCGGGACAACCGCCGTTGACATTGTTGTCCACAGAACAGCTGAAAGTCTTACAGTCCAATTACACGATGCTTTACCCAATATCAAAAGATGTAACCATTTACAGTCGCCCCAGGAACATTTCAAGTCAGAGCCAGTGCTAAATATCCTGAAGCAATAGAGTTTCACGCTGCATCAGAGGTGAAGAATGAAAACACAAGCAATATATATCATGGAGAGTTAGCACCGCAGAATTTGAGAAAATAAGTGCAGTAAGTAAGAAAATCATGAGAAATTGGGTTTTGATTGGACAAGCCCACTGGACTGAATCATGGGAAGGAATTCAATCCTCTCGAGTTAATCAGGAAAAACAGAGAAAATTCCAAGGATTAGGAGCATAATCATCAGTAAAATGGTATTAGTAAATATACTAGTTACTCCAGCCGAGCAAATGTCAGAACAAGATACTAAGGTAGTCGAGTATCCTGAAACCGCTCCAAGACAAATAGAAGACGGGGGGCAGCCGACGATAGATGGCTTGCGAGAATAAATTTTGGGAACAGTAGAAGAGCCAAGAATACATTTATCAGCGTCAGTCTTCGATCAGGAATTTGAGAAATATGCCAACTTCTCAAAGAAAATAAAAACATCTTCGCCTGAACATATGAAGAAATGCCGGGATTGGACCCTCTGTAGCAATGCATTGATTAATTATTTCCAAAGAAAAGAACCAGTAAAGCAAGCACAAGGCGATTCCATCCAGACCTGGTTCCTTAATCGAAAAAGAGTAAATAAATTAATAAAGGTTGGGTTCATCGAGAAGTTAAATATCCCAAGTGGATATCAAATATGTTCCAATGAAAAAGAAGAATGGGCAGATTAGAGTAGCATTGACTTCAGAAGATCTGAATGAAGCAGTCTAAGGATGACTTCCTGTTGAGGCATAAAATAAGCAAGGAAGTGAAGACGAGAAAAATCAAGAAATCAATTTGAAAGATCAAGAAATCAGCTTCAAGACCACTTTGCGCGGATTCGCGCAAAGTGAAATGGTTGCGCCAGACCGCGCAAAGTGAACGGTTTGCGCGGGGGATTATGAAGATAGTTTGCGCGGGGACTGATGGTTTGTGCGGTTTGCATATCATTTGCGCGTATCCGCGCAAAGTATATGACGGTGGGATCAAAAAGGTTGGTTGATTATTTTGTCCCACATCGACCAGAACAGAGATTTCCATTGAAGAAAATGTCTATAAATACCCCGTTCCTTTTCTCAAGGGGGTTGGAAGATTTCAGAAGTGAAAGAAAGAGAAGAGAAGACAGAAGGTACGGAGTATTGGACTCCTGCACTTTGCGCGACCGCGCGCAAAGGAGTATTGGACTCCTGCACTTTGCGCGACCGCGCGCAAAGGAGTATTGGACTCCTGAAGTTTGCGCGCTGATCCGCGCAAAGCAGCATAGGGCTGAGATAGTTTGCGCGGACCCGCGCAAAGCATATCGTTTCGCGGATCCGCGCAAACCGACTGCTGGGCAGTCTATAACAGTAATGGGCTGTTATGCTGTCAGAATGGCTCGAGTCTTCAAGTCTTCAAGTTCTCCTTGTTCAAGGAGAAAGGAAGAATCATCGACGAAAAGGCGTGTTCCTCCTAAGTTTCAGGAGATGACTGAAATAGCGCTGTTATGCTGCCGTGCCGAATCTCCGTCCTCTTGAAGACTATTGGTCAATTCATCCATTCCTCCTAAGTCATAGGAGATGATTGAGATCGGCGCTGTTATGCTGCCGAAATTTATATTTAACTACGATAACTGTAACTTGTAACGAATTCTTTGTAAACTATCTTAGAATCAAGGGATACTTGAGGATGTAAATGAATTCAGAATAATGAAGTGTGATGATTGTTTTCTGTAATTATTTCATTGTTATGATTGAATAAGATAATTCCCAAATCAAATACTTTTGTTTTCTTGTCGAAACAAAATGGCGACTCTGCTGGGGATTTATATCTTATTTAATACTAACATTGGAAAGTTGCAAGACTCTCATTACTGTTTTTGGCGTCTTCTAGACGCCAAAATGGCGACTCTCAGTGGGAACATCCTCCCTTCATCTCTAAGATAGTTTACTTAATTTTCCATATACTAATTTCATGAATGTTTTGTTATTGAAGGTACCCAAATTCAATCACACTACATTGCTAATGGCTAACGTTGCGAGAAAAGTGAACTTCCGATTCACCGCTACTGGATTTGTAATTGAATATGCGCCGAACCAAACTCCTGAGTATACAAAAGCAAGCACTACAAGCAGGCGCAAAGCGACTCAAGTAACAGTGGGAGTTATTTCCATCTCACCTCAACCACAAGAAATGATGAGAATTGGACTTTGGTCCTGTCCAAGAAGACAAAAGCAAAGACTTTAAAGAACCGCAAAGCGAAAGTACTTGTACCAAGAACTGAGGGACCGGTCACGCGTAGCATAGCTAGAAGAAAACCTGAGCTCGCTCCTCCGGCAATTTATCCCGAACAAACTACTTCGCAGTTCTCGTTGCGTGATTTTCCGGCTTTGGTTGCTCCAAAGACTAAATGGACAGAATCGCAGAAAGGCAAAGCACTAATGATAGGATCACCGATGCTTGTGTCACCTCAAACAAGCTCGCCCATAACTGTATCACCCCGATCGGTTAAAAGCACGGGAAGTACACAAGAATCAAACGAGACTCCAATGTCTCCCCTCTTTATAAGTCCTGTTACGTCAACATACTCGCGTTTTACTCAAAAAATAGCTTCGACAAACAGTCAAGAGGCCGCAGTATATATGGCAGAAACAGGTCAAGGAAATAGGCCATCTACTGAGGACGTGTTGATCAGATGGTAGAGGCACAAAGAGTGCTAATGGATGAATGCCGGAACCTCAGAGAAGCTCTGGCAACTCTGGCACATAATGTAGCCCAAATAGTGGCTCCACCCATGATGGGGGCAACGAATGGACAAGAGAACCAACCTGAAGGCTCTCGTCCGCAAGAGATAGGATCACGAGGATCAGTTCCAGCAGCAAGAGCTATAACGCAAGATGATGTAAGACAAGTCGTCGAAGAAGCAGTCAGAATAGAAAGAGAGCGAGCGAATACCGGTCGTTTCAGATACCGAACACCCTACCCGAGAGAGGTAGAGGATGTTCCGTTTCCAGCCAATTTTAAGCATCCAGATTTCCAGAAATTTAATGGGGAAGGATCACCAGAAGAACACCTGATGCATTTCATCACCAGCATGGGAAACTTCTCCACAATACCTCAATACTGTTTAGCTTATTTGGATCATCATTGACAAGTAAAGCTTTCAGGTGGTATTCAAATTTAGCACCAGGGTCTATACGCACATGGGAAGAAATGCAAGATGCTTTCATGTCAAACTTTTTCTCATCAGAACGCGATGTTAGTATCACAGAATTAGCTTCAGTGCGACAGCGAGAAGGAGAACCAGTTAAAAATTCATAGACAGATGGAAGACACTGGGGGCATCGTGTAGGCAGTTGCCGGAAGAAAAGGAACAAGTCAAAATGTGTCTGAACTCTATGGAAACAGGAATTGCGTTCGGACTCACCAGCGCTGATATCGGAACCTTTCGCGATTTGGCTACCAAAGCCCATGCATTGGAATTAATGACTCGTAAGATGCCAGCATTTCATCATGAAACTGTCAGAAGAATACCTGGCAGGACAACCGTCAATACCATCGATCGGGATAAGAAAAATCAAGAGGTAAAGGGCTCAAGAGACAAAAGGCCGGAAGGAAAAGAAAACTGGAATCAATCAAGGGACAGATACGGTGGAAAAAAGCTTAGAATGCTCGATTCTCATGAAGGATTTGAGTTTGACAGAGAGGACATGGTGCCTATGATGCAACAATTGTTAAAAGCAGGCACCCTGGAATTACCGGAACCGAAACGCCCTGAAGATGTGACAAGAACCCAAGAAAGAAACTTTTGTCGTTATCATCGTTTAGTGGGACATTCGACAGAAAATTGTTACACGTTAAAGTGCATCATACAGCGAATGATAAATAGAGGAGATATAATAACCAGCGAAAACAAAGAAAAGAATACAAGGGCGACAGTAAATGTATTGTCAATACAAGAAAAGACTCGAGAAATGAAAGAGAAGGGAGACCGAAGGCCGATAAGAAATGCGACAATGATTACGTTGCGATCGGGGAAGCAGATAACGAGTCCGATAAAGCAAAAAGCAGAAATCATAGGGAAAGAAGTGACTGAAAAGCGGAACATCAAGGATAGAAGTAGAAATGAAGATACAGCGACAAAAGTGGCTTACGATGTAGTTAGTCACTTGAAAGGTATATCGGCACGTTTGAGTATTTATGATGCGCTCAAGTTATCAGAAGAGTTTCGACAGAGTTTGATTCAAGCACTGTCTGATCACGATGTGAGAGAAACTTTACTGACAGAAATGAAGAATGAAAGAAGCAAGGAAAAGGTGGATTGTCTACCAGTGATATCTTTTCTGATGATGATTTAATTGGTGAAACAGAACATAACAGGCCATTGATGATAGAAGGGTACATTTGTGAAAAGAAGATAAAACGGATCATGATAGACAATGGGTCAGCAGTGAATCTTTTGCCACTCTCCATGATTACTAAATTGGGTTATCGCCGTTCAGATTTGCGCCCCAGCGGAATGATGATACAAGGGTTTAATCAAGATGGACAACGCGCACTCGGTAAAATTACAGTAACATTGGAAGTAGGAGAATTAATCACTTCTGTTGTATGTCACGTTATAAATGCTGTGACGACATATAACCTTCTCTTGGGAAGGCCATGGATACATCAGTACAATATTGTACCTTCTACTCTACACCAATGTTTCAAATACTACAAGGATGGAATGCAGTGTAAAGTAATAGCTGATGCGAAACCATATACAGAAGCTGAGTCTTTCTTTGCGGATGCTAGCTATTATAAATGTTTCTCTAAAGAAGCGGGAAATGATGATAGAAAGGGAATCTTGAAAGATGTCCAAATAAATAAAGCTAGAGAAGAAAGGGCGGAGTCTTCTGAGACTACAGGAGCAAGGAAAAAGTTTTATTTTGTACCAAAGCGCCTGAGACAACCTGGACAACCGCCGTTGACATTGTTGTCGACAGAACAGTTGAAAGTCTTACAGTCCAATTACACGATGCCCTTACCCAATATCGAAAGATGTAAGCCATTTGCAGTCGCCCCAGGCACATTTCAAGTCAGAGCCAGTGCTAAATATCCTGAAGCAATAAAGTTCCACGTTGCAGCAGAGGTGAAGAATGAAAACACAAGCAATATATATCATGGAGAGTTAGCACCGCAGAATTTGAGAAAATACAGTGCAGTAAGCAAGAAAATCATGAAAAATATGGGTTTTGATTGTGACAAGCCCACTGGACTGAATCATGGGAAAGGAATTCAAATCCCTCTCGGAGTCAATCAAGAGAAACGGAGAAAATTCCAAGGATTAGGAGCAGAATCATCAGTAAATATGGTATCAGTAGATATGATTCCAGCCAAACAGATATCAGAACAAGATGCTAAGATAGTTAAGTGTCCTGAAAATGCTCCAAGACAAATAGAAGACGGAGGACAGCCGACGATAGATGGCTTGCGAGAAATAAATTTGGGGACAGTAGAAGAGCCAAGGAACACATTTATCAGTGTCAGTCTTTCAGATCAGGAATTTGAGAAATATGGCCAGCTTCTCAGAGAAAATAAAGATGTCTTCGCTTGGACATATGAAGAAATGCCAGGATTGGAACCCTCTGTAGCAATGCATCGATTAAATATTTCCAAAGAAAAGAAACCAGTAAAGCAAGCTCAAAGGCGATTCCACCCAGACCTGATTCCATTAATCGAAAAAGAAGTAAATAAATTAATAAAGGTTGGATTCGTCAGAGAAGTTAAATATCCCAAGTGGATATCAAACATTGTTCCAGTGAAAAAGAAGAATGGGCAGATTAGAGTGTGCATCGACTTCAGAGATCTGAATGAAGCATGTCCAAAAGATGACTTCCCCTTCCAATAACAGAATTATTAATTGATAGCACTACTCAGTATGCTATTATGTCTTTATGGACGGATACGCAGGTTATAATCAAATCAGGATGGCGCCCGAAGATGAAGAGGCAACGGCTTTCAGAACACCGCTTGGAATTTATTGTTATAAAGTTATGCCTTTCGGTCTCAAAAATGCTGGGGCAACATATCAAAGGGCAATGAAAAATATTTTTCAAGATATGATGCACAAACATGTCGAATGCTATGTTGATGACTTGGTGGTCAGGTCGGGAGATCATCAAGAACACCGCGAACATTTAGCATCAGTCTTCCGTCGTCTCAGAAAGAAGCAATTGAAAATGAACCCTGCTAAGTGTGCATTGGAGTATCTTCTGGAAAGTTCCTCGGCTTTGTGTACGACACAGAGGGATCGAGATTGATCCAGAAAAAATTAAAGCTATTCAAAATATGCCGCCACCAACAACGTTGAAGGAATTAAAAAGCTTACAAGGAAAATTGGCATACATTCGTCGTTTCATTTCAAATCTCGCAGGAAGATGTCAGCCATTTTCTCGGTTAATGAAGAAAGATACAGAATTTATATGGGATCACGCCTGTCAAAATGCCTTTGACTCAATCAAGGAATTGTTGAAACAGCCGCCGGTGTTAACAGCTCCAGTGAAAGGTAAGCCACTTATCTTATATACATCTGCAGCTACAAATTCTTTGGGTGCTTTGTTAGCACAGGTAAACGAAGCCGGAAAAGAGACTGCTCTTTATTATCTAAGCCGAACATTAATGGGGGCAGAATGCAATTATTCCTCGATCGAAAAAGAGTGTTTGGCGCTGATATTCGCTGTACAAAAGTTAAGGCATTATTGTCTCTCCCATGATATAACTCTAATCTCAAGAGCAGATCCGATAAAATTTTTGATGACCAGGCCAATGTTGTCAGGAAGACTAGCCAAGTGGATGTTATTGCTGTCAGAATATACTATTTCATATAAACCGGCGAAAGCAGTAAAAGGACAAGCTATGGCAGATTTCCTCGCAGCACATCCTATAGCAGAAAGTGAAGAGATCAATGACGAATTCCCAGATGAACAGGTTATGTTGGCTGAATCTCAGAATCTTTGGCAAATGTATTTTGATGGTGCTGCTCGAATATCGGGAGCGGGGGCAGGAATAATATTCATTACACCTCAAGGCGATTTATTGCCATATTCCTTCACATTGGGCACTGCATGCACAAACAATGAAGCTGAATACAGAGCTCTTATCATCGGAATGGAAATAGCCCAGCAAATGGAAATAAAATTATTGCATATCTTCGGAGATTCTAAATTGGTTATAAATCAATTGACAACCGAATTTGAAGTAAGAAAAGAAGAACTCCTATCCTATTATCGGAAGGCACAACGGTTGCTTGAACAGTTTTCTCATGTGGAAATTAAACACATACCGCGGTCGGAGAATACAAAAGCAGATGCTTTAGCCGGTCTGGCAGCAGCTCTGTCCTGCACAAAACGAAGTCCTCTTCAGGTAACTATAGAAGAAAGAAGATTCCTGCCGTCTGCAGAAGTTATCGAAGAAACCGTAGAAATGTTTCCTATATCTTGTCTGGAAGTAATGATAGACGATTGGCGTCAGCCTTTCGTTGATTATCTAAAGTATAATATCTTGCCAGAAGATAATGCGCAAAAGCAGCAGATTAAGCAGCGATCAGGCAAATTTGTCATATGTAGTGAAGTATTGTATAGAAAATCTTACAATGGAATGCTGCTAAGATGCTTAGACAAGCAGGAAGCAAACCAAATGCTGCGGGAAGCACATTCAGGTGAATGTGGAGCACATCAAGCCGGCCGAAATTTGTGCCATAGAGTGCATCGAATGGGTTATTATTGGCCTACTATGTTCAAAGATGCAATAGAATATGCAAAGCGGTGTCACGAATGTCAAATACACGGAGATGTAATACATGTTCCTCCAGAAGAATTACATCAGTCTGTTGCTTCCTGGCCTTTTTCAGCATGGGGACTCGACGTGATTGGTCCTATAAATCCCCCTTCATCAAAAGGAAAACAGTATATCTTGGCAGCAACAGACTATTTCTCCAAATGGACCGAAGCAGTCGCCTTGCGTAATGTTAAAGAGAAAGACGTGGTCAATTTCATCCGACATGCTATAATATACCGTCATGGTATTCCGAAAAAGATCGTCACTGATAATGGTACCCCTTTTAAAAATAGAGGCATGGAAAAGTTATGTCAGAAGTTTGGCATCCAGCATTCTTTTTCAACACCTTATTATCCTCCGGCCAATGGACTAGCAGAGGCGTTTAACAAAACGATCGTCAAAATAATGAAAAAAATGGTGACAGGCAATAAACGCGATTGGGATGAAAAGTTACAAGAAGCATTGTGGGCCTACAGAACTACCCATCGTACAGCAACAGGGGCGACACCGTATTCATTAATCTATGGTATAGAGGCAGTTATCCCAATTGAAATGCAGGTGGCATCACTCCGGATAGCAGTACATCAGTCTATAACAGATGATGAAAATGCAAAAATAAGGCTGAAAGAATTAGATTTGCTCGATGAGAAGCGTCTTGCAGCTCAGCAGCGGTTGCAGTCATATCAGGCCAGAATATCGGCTGCCTTTGATAAACAGGTTAAATACCGCTCTTTCAAAAAAGGGGATATGGTGTTAATGTTGAAAAGACCTATAGTGGTCACTCGCCGGACAGGGGCAAGTTCGAGCCTAAATGGGACGGTCCATATGTAGTAAAAGAAGTATACTCCAATGGGGCATATAGAATCGCAAATCAAGAGGGACAGGGTATCAGTATACCTGTCAACGCCCGCTTCATCAAAAGATACTACCCCTGAAGATAGACATGTTGATTTTGACCCAGAATATTATCGGCATAATGATTCTGTATCAAAAGGGGGCAAGGATGAATAAGATCATGTCTATATGTCTACAAAAGAAGCTATGAAGAAAAAGTTCACAAACATGTCAATTATCAAGCATCAAATCTGAAAAATATATATATGATCATCATCATCAAATAAGATTGACAAAGTTAATATCATCTCGAAGATTCTCTTGAAGATATTATTTAAGCTGAAAATATTTTGCCTTACAAGGCATGGGTCTTCTTAAAGATATTCCGAAAATATCTACATATTTTGCAAATGATGATGATCATATATAAATATTATTGCCTTATAAGACAGGATCTTCTTGAAAATTGAAGATAATATTATTGCCTCACAAGGCACAGACCTCTTGAAGATAAATATTATTGCCTTACAAGGCACGGATATTCTTGAAGATATTATCAAAAGCAAGGATACATCAATAATAATCAAAGAGGTAGTATAGCCAAGCCAAATCCTAAAAGAGCCAAATTGAGCCAAATCAAAAAAGATCAGGCTCGCAAAAAAAAAAAAAAAAAAAAAAAAAAAAACTCTCAAAGGATCAAGCTCTAAAAGAGCCGGCCAACTATACGTAAGACCCATGAAGATCGCCATTCGGGCAGCGGCGAGGAGTCAGTGGCCCTAAAAAGCCCGCGAAGACCATCGTGCGCACTCATGCGGGCAGCTGACGAAGTCAAGGATTCAAAGCCTAAAAGGCCATATATCCGCGAAGACTAGTCACCGTAACTCCCATGCCGTCTGTATAGCTTCCGGCAGCGCCACGGGGAACGGATGAAAATGCCCTCCTGTGAATGGGCTCGACCTTGCAGACGAAGAAAACAGGGGCCGCAGTGCGAGCTTTATGCCAACCGTGCGTAAGACCCTCCAGGTCTAGGGTTTGATTTCAGTAGTAACTCGTGAGGAAGGGCTTAAACCTACTCATTGATGGACTGGCGACCCTAGATTTGGTGCCCAAAGGTAGCCTTGCGAGCCCTGCGAACTCTAGAGAGTTACCGTGGCCAACCCTGTGCGTAAAACCAACAGTTCATCGTCCGGTAGCGTCAATGGGCCCCTCTGATGGACCGTGACCGTGAGCTCAAGGCAGTGAGAAGCCCAAAAGAGAACTCTAGAGAGTTACAGTGGCCATCACATAAGACCCATAAATGCTCCACTACTCATGAGCTTAAACTGTGTGTGTGCGCACGCTCCACTACTCATGAGCTTAAACTGTGTGTGTGCGCACGCTCCACTACTCATGAGCTTAAACTGTGTGTGGCTAATTAAATCAAAACTTAGTACCGCCAATCTAAATACTCACATAGAGAGTCCCGCACTAACAAAGCATAAAAGGTTTAGAAATTGTAAAGGATGTAATGAAATTACTGAATAAAGTATAAATATAATCTAATAATATTAAGTATAAACATACAATATGAAAATGACATACAATATAAAATGCTATTATAAACATCTCAAAATGCTATCATGAAACATATGTAAAGCTAAATAAATTATGTTAAAAAAAAAAAACCAAAAAAAAAAAAAAAAACCAAAAAAAAGAAGAAACATGAAAGCAAAAAGCCAAATAAATTATGTCCAAAAGAAACATGAAAGCAAAGATTACATGTTCAAAATTACATGTTTAAAGATCTTCTGTAATCCCCACTGCTTCTGAATATCTGCGCAAATCTTCTTTCAATTGTGCCTGAGCTGCATCATGTTTAGATTTCTCTTCAAAAATAAGTCTTGCTTGATCAGGAACGCCAGTAAGCTTATCCTCCAAAGAAGCGATCATTTCTTTTCCTTGAAGTTGTGCAGATTTTTCAATATCAATGGATTGAGCATTTGCTCGTATCTTTTCTTCAACATCTTGAAGGTCTAAGGATTGCTCACGATACTTTCTCTCCAGTTGAGAGATTTCCTCCTTCAGAGCTGCAATACGATCTTGGATAATCGCTTTTCCATCAATATAAGCCTTTTGTTGATCTTGAAGAATCATACGCTCTTGTTCAAGTTTAGAAATCGATGAAGCCGACAGAAAAACTTGTTCCTGAGATAAAGTCAGCTGCTTCCTGTATTCTAAAATTTCAGGTGCGATTGTGACATTCTCTACTGACGCCAGAGAAATTACTGAATCACGAAATTTGAGGAGGGAATCCCGCAAAGGAGATATGTTTATTCTGGCCATCTTGGCAGAGCTCTCCAAAATCTCTATGGCAACATCCAAATCCAACCATTGATCAGGATTTTTGAAGATATGGATTATGGCTAACAAGGAATGTTTCACCATGAGCATTTTATGAACAGGAATTTTTGCGAAAGACGACAATTCAGAAATAGTGGTCACAGAATCAGAACTGGCCGCGCCACTGCAAGAATAAGTTCCTATAGCAAAAGAAGAAAAATATTCAAAATACTATTATGAAATAGGTAGTATTGGGTAAAATAATCAATGCCTATATATATACCTGTTACAGGAATGCGACTAATAGAAGGAGAAGCTCTCTGAGTCATGGAAGGGCCCAATTCCATCATATCAGCAAAAGATGGTGCTCTAGCTTCCGTACTTGAATCTCTGGTAGTCGGAGTTGGCAAGTCAGTAGTCTCTGTTGGAAATATGATTTCACGAGCCACTACTCTCTGCACTACCAATGGAATTGCGGGTGCTTTTGGTGAAGTTACCACAAGAGGGTTCATTGGAGAGATAGCACCTATTTCTGCAACTTGGGCGCCTAAAAAAGGGAGACGCAATGATTAAAAATATATATATATATATAGTTGTTAAAAAATATATATATATATATGAAAATTTCCTTTACCGGGTAAATACCCATATTCTCCATAATCTAAAAGATCCTCGTCATCTTTCTCAGCTGCAGGAGATTTAGCAGGAACATTGGCGCCAGGAAAAGTCTTAGCAATTACAGGGGAAGATTCCATCTCAGCTTCTTTCACAGTTGTTTCCTCTTCTTCGCCAATATCAACTTCACCTTCTTCAAAGTCATCATCTTTATCTTCACCACTATCGTTATCTCCGCTGTCTTCGTATTGTGAAGGTTCAGTTGTATCTGATGATGAAGCTGAACTTTCATCTTCCAAATTTTCTTCATCAACCTCTGCTTCCCTTTGTAAGAAATGGGTTTGCTGCTCTCCGGTGCAGACTCTTGGACCATAGGGGAAGCAGATGCTTGGCGAGTCATTTCGGAAGGAATAGGGGATGATGTTTGCAAACGCGTTCTTGATCTAGTCATCGGAGAAGATGGACTAGGACCAAGGGGTTGTGGAGGAGATACAGAAGTACCAATAGCTGGTCCTTCTTGAACCGCTGCAGTCTCTACAGGAATTGGAGAAGATGTACCTACAGCATCGTCTGCGGCTTGGTATAAGAGTCCCGACGAGATTTCTCGAATTCTCTCAAATCTCCGTGAGCAAACCAGCCATCCAAAGTATTGATGGGCTTGATTTCACGAATGGGATCTTCCAATGATATCTTCCTACAAATTTCTCTAGGATGAGATGCATGGCTCTTTTCCAGAATATAGCCAATTCCGCTCTCTAAATTTCTGCCCTTTAGCCTGGGCGGATGAAGAAAGATAGAAGAATCTACTGGCAAGCATTTAGCAATCAGGTATGATTGATGATCCCACCATCGCATCCAGCTATATGATGTACGGACTATGCGATCACAGCTTGGAATTATGAAAAGGGATCCAACGCAACCGTTCAGCAACTGTTTCCATATCATGGCCCAGTTAAGAGGACCAGTTCCATAGCAGCGCATTTTTCTGGTAACCAGCCCGCAGTCTTGTGGTACAGTTTGATCATAACCAAATTGACGAGCAAAACGACTGGGGTAGTAAGGTTCTCTCCAGAATTCTGTCCCTTCCCGAAGAGGCAAACTGCACGAGCAAATGGAAAAGAAGAAAGCTCTTTCTGCTGCAGTAAGTGTTTCGTTGTCCACCATATCTGTATCTTCGGTGTAGCGATGTAGGCGGAACTGAAAGAAGTTTATCTGATCATCATCCCGAATTTTGTTGGCAACCCACTCATATGCCCTTTTTGCCATCGCTCTTTGCTGAAAGAACCAGAGTGGAAGGTGAGAAGGATGAGTATATGCTTGTTCCGGAGCTTCAAAAGTCCAGGGAAAATAAACTCCAAGCCACCCTGTAATATAATGCCAAGAAGTATGCGCAGACGAAGCTCCAAGAATTGAGTCTTTTATGTGGGTAGCTACTTCTCCAAGAGCCCTGTAGATAGAACATAATACGGGAGGAGCAAGAGAATATTTATGGCCCTCCGCTAAAGCACCAGCTACAACGAAGACACTGGGACGAACAGCATCTGCCCACTTGGAGCTAGGCAATATGACCAAGCTTAGCCAGTAAGCCAAAAACGCTGCAAGCTCTCCGAAAGAACTATATTCTGGCTTTCTTCTTATTGCATCTCGAAGCTTCGTTAGTTCTTTAGAATGGCAGTCGCGAAACCTTCAAAGAAAATAAGGAGGTTAATATGCAAGAATGGCTAAATAGCAAGAATACAAGGAGGAAGATCAGTTGTTGGATTGGTAAATACCTGAGACCCCTAGAAAAATGTGCTAGCCATTGAAGAGGGGGAATTTTGTGGAGGTTGGGAAATTTGCCCATCTCTTTGAATAACTCTATAGTAGTCTCAGAAATGGAAGGCTTGCGGTCTGGAGAAGATACGAAGGCCAATTCTCTGTTTGTCGGAATGAATTCATCATAGAATTTGCCTGTTATTGTGAGACCGGCTATGCGATGAAGGTCCCAGAGAGATATGCTCATTTCACCATAAGGAAGATGGAAGGAGTTGGTTGTAGGCGACCAGTATTCAAGGAAGCCTTTCAGAATATTGGGTTCTCTATAGAAGTATTTGGAGGTCACTTCTATTGCATCATAAAGGCCGATCTTTGCAAGAGTGCTCGTATGTTTCAGCAATATAGCCTCCGCCCATTCAGATTAGTATCGACAAGTAGTTAACATGCCTCTGATGCGGAATTCTGCCTGTCCCCAGAGTTGCTCCCGATCTCTGAAGCATTGTCGCACTGTCTCATAAAAATGAGAAGGAAAGAGATCATGAGGACTATGGAAAGGAGTTAAGAAGATCATGGGATGAACTTCTCCTATCCTCTGTCACGGTTTCTGAGTTTGAATAGTTCCCTCCAGGATTCGGGGCTATCTTGAAGTCCATGATTCAGTATACATTAATCTCTCGCCATGGATGTAATCTTTGGACTCGCAGTCTAACATGGACTGATGGCGATATACCTTGATCGGAATGATTGTCATGCCCTCTGCATGAGGATTATCAAACTTCATAATACCTTCGATAACTCGTACTGAGTCCCATGAGTTCTGAAGCCTCTTCTTCTTGTGTTCCTTGATCTTTTCTGCAAAATCTTTCGCCTTATTGAGATGAATTTTCTTTGGGCGAGAAGCAGGAGGAGTATCTTCACGGAGAGGTGCTCTCTCACTGTCAGTCCGAATATGTGCAGTGGTCTTCAACCATTCATCCCAGTCATACTCTCTGCCATGCTTAGGCGGACATTTGATGTCTCCCAAAGATATAGATCTGTGAATGGAGGAAGGTAAAGATCTAATACGGTCAGAAAAGTCGAAGGTGGGAAGAACAGGTTCTTTGAAGTAAGCGGGATTTTTGGAAGTGGTCTTTGTCCGCTTAGCAGGAGGCTGATCAGAAGAAGGAGAGTCAGAAGGAGTTACAAGACGAGCCGTTTGTTTAACACGAGCCATGAAAGTAAGATAAAGGAAGTAAGAAAGGAAGAAGAGAGAAAATGGCTAAGTGTTGGAGACAGTTCAAAAAAGAAATTTGGCTAAGTACAGAGTACTTTGCGCGGGGTCGCGCAAAGTATACAGTTTGCGCGGAAAAACTTCAAGTTCAAAAGAAAATCGCGCAAAGTGAAACGGTTTGCGCGGGGTCGCGCAAAATGGGAGGTTTGCGTGGAAGAAAATCACCAGAGCAGAGTTTCGGCAGAGAACGGTTCGTAAAAATGACTAAGTAGTTGGACTATTTATAGCCTTTATGGCCGAGTACTGTACTCGACCAGAGCTTTGCGCGAGGTCGCGCAAACCCTGCAGAAGATAACTGGTTGATCCTTTTTCTTTGATTTTCAGAAAAAAAACAAAGAACGGATCAAGGGGGCATCTGTTGAGGCATAAAATAAGCAAGGAAGTGAAGACGAGAAAAATCAAGAAATCAATTTGAAAGATCAAGAAATCAGCTTCAAGACCACTTTGCGTGGATTCGCGCAAAGTGAAATGGTTGCGCCAGACCGCGCAAAGTGAACGATTTGCGCGGGGGATTATGAAGATAGTTTGCGCGGGGACTGATGGTTTGCGCGAAACCGTGCAAAGCATATCATTTGCGCGTATCCGCGCAAAGTATATGATAGTGGGATCAAAAAGGTTGGTTGATTATTTTGTCCCACATCGACCAGAACAGAGATTTCCATTGAAAAAAATGTCTATAAATACCCCGTTCCTTTTCCTCAAGGGTTGGTTGGAAGATTTCAGAAGTGAAAGAAAGACGAAAGAGAAGACAGAAGGTGCGGAGTATTGGACTCCTGCACTTTGCGCGACCGCGCGCAAAGGAGTATTGGACTCCTGCACTTTGCGCGACCGCGCGCAAAGGAGTATTGGACTCCTGAAGTTTGCGCGCTGATCCGCGCAAAGCAGCATAGGGCTGAGATAGTTTGCGCGGACCCGCGCAAAGCATATCGTTTACGCGGATCCGCGCAAACCGACTGCTGGGCAGTCTATAACAGTAATGGGCTGTTATGCTGTCAGAATGGCTCGAGTCTTCAAGTCTTCAAGTTCTCCTTGTTCAGGAGAAAAGGAAGAATCATCGACGAAAAGGCGTGTTCCTCCTAAGTTTCAGGAGATGACTGAAATAACGCTGTTATGCTGTCGGAATCTCCGTCCTCTTGAAGACTATTGGTCAATTCATCCATTCCTCTTAAGTCATAGGAGATGATTGAGACCGGCGCTGTTATGCTGCCTAAATTTATATTTAACTACGATAACTGTAACTTGTAACGAATTCTTTGTAAACTATCTTAGAATCAAGGGATACTTGAGGATGTAAATGAATTCAGGATTAATGAAGTGTGATGATTGTTTTCTATAATTATTTCATTGTTATGATTGAATAAGATAATTCCCAAATCAAATACTTTTGTTTTCTTGTCGAAACACTTCCCTCTCCCGATAACAGAATTATTAATTGATAGCACTACTCAGTATGCTATTATGTCCTTTATGGACGGATACGCAGGTTATAATCAAGTCAGGATGGCACCCGAAGATGAAGAGGCAACGGCTTTCAGAACGCCGCTTGGAATTTATTGTTATAAAGTTATGCCTTTCGGTCTCAAAAATGCTGGGGCAACATATCCAAGGGCGATGAAAAATATTTTTCAAGATATGATGCATAAACATGTTGAATGCTATGTTGATGACTTGGTGGTCAGGTCGAGAGATCATCAAGAACACCGCGAACATTTAGCATCAGTCTTCCGTCGGCTCAGAAAGAAGCAACTAAAGATGAACCCTGCTAAGTGTGCATTTGGAGTATCTTCTGGCAAATTCCTTGGCTTTGTTGTACGACACAGAGGGATTGAGGTTGATCCAGAAAAAATCAGGGCTATTCGAAATATGCCGCCACCAACGACGTTGAAGGAATTGAAAAGCTTGCAAGAAAAATTGGCATACATTCGCCATTTCATTTCAAACCTCGCAGGAAGGTGTCAGCCATTTTCTCGGTTAATGAAGAAAGATACAGAATTTGTATGGGATCACGCCTGTCAGAATGCTTTTGACTCAATTAAGGAATTATTGAAACAGCCGCTGGTGTTAACACCTCCAGTGAAAGGTAAGCCACTTATCTTATACACATCTGCAGCTACAAATTCTTTGGGTGCTTTGTTGGCACAGGTAAACGAAGCTGGAAAAGAGACTGCTCTTTATTATCTAAGCCGAACATTGATAGGGGCAGAATGCAATTATTCCTCGATCGAAAAAGAATGTTTGGCGCTGATATTCGTTGTACAAAAGTTGAGGCATTATTGTCTCTCCCATGATATAACTCTGATCTCAAGAGCAGATCCGATAAAATTTTTGATGACCAGGCCAATGTTGTCAGGAAGACTAGCCAAGTGGATGTTATTGCTATCAGAATATACTATTTCGTATAAACCGGCGAAAGCAGTAAAAGGACAAGCTATGGCAGACTTCCTCGCAGCTCATCCTATAACAGAAAGTGAGGAAATCAATGACGAATTCCCAGATGAACAGGTTATGTTGGCTGAATCTCAGAATCTCTGGCAAATGTATTTTGATGGTGCTGCTCGAATATCAGGAGCGGGGGCAGGAGTGATATTCATTACGCCTCAAGGCGATTTATTACCATACTCCTTCACATTGGGCACCGCATGCACAAACAATGAAGCTGAATACAGAGCTCTTATCATCGGAATGGAAATAGCCCAGCAAATGGAAATAAAATTATTGCATATCTTTGGAGATTCTAAATTGATTGTAAATCAGTTGACAACAGAATTCGAAGTAAGGAAAGAAGAACTCCTGCCTTATTATTGGAAAGCGCAACAGTTGCTTGAACAGTTTTGTCATGTGGAAATTAAACACATACCACGGTCTGAGAATGCAAAAGTGGATGCTTTAGCCGGTCTGGCAGCAGCTCTGTCCTGTATAAATCGAAGTCCTCTTCAGGTAACTATAGAAGAAAGAAGATTCCTGCCATCTGCAGAGGTTATCGAAGAAACCGTTGAAATGTTTCCTATATCTTGTCTAGAAGTAATGATAGATGATTGGCGTCAACCTTTCGTTGATTATCTCAAGTATAATATCTTGCCAGAAGATAATGCACAAAGACAGCAGATTAAGCAGCGATCGGGCAAATTTGTCATATGCAGCGAAGTATTGTATAGAAAATCTTACAATGGAATGCTGCTTAGACAAGCAAGAAGCAAACCAAATGCTGTGAGAGGCACATTCAGGTGAATGCGGAACGCATCAAGCCGGCCGAAATTTATGCCATAGAGTGCATCGAATGGGCTATTATTGGCCTACTATGTTCAAAGATGCGATAGAATACGCAAAGCGGTGTCATGAATGCCAAATACACGGAGATGTAATACATATTCCCCCAGAAGACTTACATCAGTCTGTTGCTTCTTGGCCTTTTTCAGCTTGGGGACTAAACGTGATTGGTCCTATAAATCCACCTTCATCTAAGGGAAAACAGTATGTTTTGGCAGCAACAGACTATTTCTCCAAATGGACCGAAGCAATTGCCTTGCGTAGTGTTAAAGAGAAAGATGTGGTCAATTTCATCCGGCATGCTATAATATACCGTCATGGTATTCCGAAAAGGATCGTCACTGATAATGGTACCCCTTTTAAAAATAGAGGCATGGAAAAATTATGTCAGAAATTCAGCATCCAACATTCGTTTTCAACACCTTACTATCCTCCGGCCAATGGATTAGCAGAGGTGTTTAATAAAACGATTATTAAAATAATGAAAAAGATGGTGAAGGGCAATAAGCGCGATTGGGATGAAAAGTTACAAGAAGCATTATGGGCCTACAGGACAACTCATCGTACAGCAACAGGGGTGACACCGTATTCATTAATCTATGGTATGGAGGCAGTTATCCCAATCGAAATACAGCTGGCATCGCTCAGAATAGCAGTGCATCAGTCTATAACGAATGATGAAAATGTAAAAATAAGACTGAAAGAATTGGATTTGCTCGATGAAAAACGTCTTGAGGCTCAGCAACGGTTGCAGTCATATCAGGCTAGGATATCGTCTGCCTTTGATAAACAGGTTAAATATCGCTCTTTCAAAAAAGGGGATTTGGTGCTAATGTTGAAAAGACCTATAGTGATCACTCGCTGGACAGGGGGCAAGTTCGAGCCTAAATGGGACGGTCCATATGTAGTAAAAGAAGTATACTCCAATGGGGCATATAGAATTGCAAATCAAGAGGGACAGGGTGTCAGTATACCTGTCAACGCCCGCTTCATCAAAAGATACTACCCTTAAAGATAGACATGCTAATTTTGACCCAGAATATTATTGGCATAATGATTCTGCATCAAAAGGGGGCAAGAATGAATAAGATCATGTCTATATGTCAACAAAAGAGGCTATGAAGAAAAAGTTCATGAGCATATCAACTATGTTAGCAAGCATTTAAAAAAAAAAAAAAAAAAAAAAAGTATTTATGATCGTCATCATCACCAAAAAGGTCTGACAAAGTCAATATCATCTTGAAGATTCTCTTGAAGATATTGACAAGATAAATATTATTACCTTTTGCCTTACAAGGCACGGGTCTTCTTGAAGATATTTCGGAAATATCTACTATACTGGCAATGACGATCATAAATATTATTGCCTTACAAGGCACGGATCTTCTTGAAGATACTATCAAAAGCAAGGATATATCAATATCAGTTAAAGAGGCAGTATAGCCAAGCCAAATCCTAAAAGAGCCAAATTGAGCCAAATCAAAAAGATCATGCTCTCAACAAAAAAAAAAGGGGGGGCTCTCAAAGGATCAAGCTCTAAAAGAGCCAGCCAACTATACGTAAGACCTATGAAGATCGCCATTTGAGCAGCGGCGAGGAGTCAGTGGCCCTAAAAAGCCCGCGAAGACCATCGTGCGCACTCATGCGGGTAGCTGACGAAGTCAAGAATTAAAAGCCTAAAAGGCCATAAATCCGCGAAGACTAGTCACCGTAACTACCATGCCGTCTGTATAGCTTCCGGCAGCGCCACGGGAAACGGATGAAAATGCCCTCCCGTGAATGGGCTCAACCTTGCAGACGAAGAAAATAGGGGCCGCAGTGCGAGCTTTATGCCAACCGTGCGTAAGACCCTCCAGGTCTAGGGTTTGATTTCAGTAGTAACTCGTGAGGAATGGCTTAAACCTACTCATTGATGAACTGGCGACCCTAGATTTGGTGCCCAAAGGTAGCCTTGCGAGCCCTGCGAACTCTAGAGAGTTACCGTGGCCAACCCTGTGCGTAAAACCAACAGCTCACCGTCCGGTAGCGTCAATGGGCCCCTCTGATGGACCTTGGCCGTGAGCACAAGGCAGTGAAAAGCCCAAAAGTGAACTCTAGAGAGTTACAGCGGCCATCACATAAGACCCATAAATGCTCCACTACTCATGAGCTTAAACTGTGTGTGTGCGCACGCTCCACTACTCATGAGCTTAAACTGTGTGTGGCTAATTAAATTGAAACTTAGTACCGCCAATTTAAATACTCACATAGAGAATCCCGCACTAACAGAGCATAAAAGGTTTGAAAATCAGAAAGGATGTAAGGAAATTATTATATAAAATATAAATATAATCTGATAATATTAGCACAAATGTCATCAGCATGCAATGTGAAAAATGCCATTATAAACGTCTCAAAATGCTATCATAAAAACATATGTGAAGCCAAATAAATTATGTCCAAGAAATATGAAAGCAAAAAAATAAAATAATAAAAAATAAAAAATAATAAAAAATAAAAAAAATCACATGTTCAAAATTACATGCTTAAAGATCTTCTGTAATCCCCACTGCTTCTGAGTATCTGCGCAAATCTTCTTTCAATTGTGTCCGAGCTGCATCATGTTTAGATTTTTCTTCAAGAATAAGCTTTGCTTGATCAGGAACGCCAGCAAGTTTATCCTCCAAAGAAGCAATCATTTCTTTTCCTTGAAGTTGTGCGGATTTTTCAATATCAATGGATTGAGCATTTGCCCGTATCTTCTCTTCAACATCTTGAATGACTAAGGCTTGCTCATGATTCTTTCTCTCCAGTTGAGAGATTTCTTCCTTCAGAATTGCAATACGATTTTGGATAATCGCTCTTTCATCAATATAAGTCTTTAGTTGATCCTGAAGAATCATATGCTCTTGTTCAAGTTTAGAAATTGATGAAACCGTCAGAAAGGCTTGTTCTTGAGATAAAGCCAGCTGCTTCCTGTACTCTGAAATTTCAGGAGCAATTGTAACATTTTCTGCTGACGCCAAAGAAATTACTGAATCACAAAATTTGAGGAGTGAATCACGCAAAGGAGATATGTTGATTCTAACCATCTTGGCAAAGATCTCCAGAATCTCTATAGCAACATCCAAATCCAACCACTGATCAGGATTTCTGAAAATATGGGCTATTGCTAACAAGGAATGTTTCACCATAAGCATTTTATGAATAGGAATCTTCACAAAAGACGATAGTTCAGAAGTAGTGGCCACAGAATCAGAACTGGCCGCACCGCTGTAAGAAGGAGCTCCTATAGCAAAAGAAGAAGAATATTCAAAATATTATTATGAAATATGTAGTCTTGAGTAAAATAATCAGTGCATATATGTGTACCTATTACAAGAATGCGACTAACAGAAGGAGAAGCTCTCTGAGTCATGGAAAGACCACGTTCCACCATATCAGCAAGAGATGGTGCTCTAGCTTCCGTGCTTGAATCTCTGGTAGTCGGAGTTGGCAAGTCTGTAGTTTCTGTTGGAAATTTGATTTCACGAGCCACTACTCTCTGTACTACCAATGGAACTACAGGTGCTCTTGGTGAAGTTACCACGAGAGGGTTCACTGAAGAGATAGCACCTATTTCTGCAACTTGGGTACCTAAAAAAGGGAGACATAATAATTCTAAATAAATAATAGTTGATAAAATATAGATAAATATATCTATATGAAAGTTAAATCTCCTTTACCTGGTGAATACCCATATTCTCCATAATCTAAAAGTTCCTCTTCATTTTCCTCAGCTGCAGGAGATTTAGCAGGAACATTTACACCAGGAAGAGTTTTAACGGTTGCAGGGGAAGATTCCATCTCAACTTCTTTCACAGCTGTTTCCTCATCTCCGTCAATGTCAACTTTGCCTTCTTCAAAGTCATCATCTTTATCTTCACAGCTGTCGCTATCCTCGCCGTCTTTATATTGTGAAGATTCAGTAGTATCTGACGATGAAGCTGAACTCTCATCTTCCAAAATTTCTTCATCAGCTTCTTCAATGACAACTTGCTTCCCTTTGTAAGAAACGGGTTGGCTGCTCTCCGGTACAGGCTCTTGGATTGTAGGGGAAGCGGATGCTTGGCGGGTCCTTTCTAGAAGAATAGGGGATGATGTTTGCAAACGCGTTTTTGATCTAGTCATTGGGGAAGATGGACTAGGACCAAGGGGTTGTGGAGGAGATATGGAAGTACCAATAGCTGGTCCTTCTTGAACCGCTGCAGTCTCTGTAGGAATTGGAGAAGATGTACCTTCAGCATCGTCTGCAGCTTGGTTTGAAAAATCCCGACGAGATTTCTCAAATTCTCTCAGAACTCCGTGAGCAAACCAGCCATCCAAGGTGTTGATAGGCTTGATTTCACGGATGGGGTCTTCCAATGATATCTTCCTACAAATTTCCCCCAGATGGGAAGCATGGCTCTTTTCTGTAACATAGCCGATTCCGCTCTCTAAATTTCTGCCCTTCGGCCTGGGCGGATGAAGAAAGATAGAAGAATCCACTGGCAAGCATTTAGTGACCAAGTATGATTGGTGATCCCACCATCGCATCCAACTATATGATGTACGGACTATGAGAGCACAGCCTGGAATTATGAAAAGAGATCCAACACAGCCATTCAGCAATTGTTTCCATATCATGGCCCAGTTAAGAGGACCAGTTCCATAACAGCGCATTTTTCTAGTAACCAGCTCGCAGTCCTGAGGCACGGTTTGATCATAACCAAATTGACGAGCAAAGCGACTGGGGTAGTAAGGTTCTCTCCAAAATTCTGTTACTTCCCGAAGAGGTAAACTGCATGAGCGAATAGAAAAGAAGAAAGCTCTCTCTGCTGCAGTAAGCGTTTCTTGGTCCACCATATCTGTATCTTCAGTATAGCGATAAAGAAGGAACTGAAAGAAGTTTATCTGGTCGTCATCTCGAATTTTATTGGCAACCTACTCATATGCTCTTTTTTCCATCGCTCTTTGCTGAAAGAACCAGAGTGGAAGGTGAGAAGGATGAGTATATACTTGCTCCGGAGCCTCAAAAGTCCAAGGAAAATAAACTCCAAGCCACCTCGTAATATAATGCCAAGAAGTATGTGCAGACGAACCTCCAAGAGTAGGGTCTTTTACGTGGGTAGCTACTTCTCCAAGAGCCCTGTAAATAGAACATAATACTGGAGGAGCAAGAGAGTATTTATGGCCTTCCGTTAAAGCACCAGCTACAACAAAGACGCTTGGACGAACAACAACTGCCCATTTGGAACTAGGCAATACGACCAAACTTAGCCAGTAAGCCAAGAACGCTGCAAGTTCTCTTATTCTGGTTTTCCTCTTATTTCATCTCGAAGCTTCATTAGTTCTTTAGAGTGATAATCGCGAAATCTTCAAAGAAAGAATAAAGATGAAGAGGTTAATATGCAGGAATGGCTAAATAAGCAAGAATATAAAGAAGAAGTCGATTATCAGATTGATAAATACCTGAGACCCCTAGAGAAATGAGCCAGCCATTGCAAAGGGGGAATTTTGTGGAAGCTAGGAAATTTGCCCATCTCTTTGAACAGTTCTATGGTAGTCTCAGAGATGGAAGGCTTGCGATCTGGAGAAGATACAAAGGCCAATTCTCTGTTTGTAGGAATGAATTCATCATAGAATTTGCCTGTTATTGTGAGACCAGCTATACGATGAAGATCCCAAAGAGATATGCTCATTTCACCATAAGGTAAATGGAAAGAGTTGGTTGTAGGTGACCAGTATTCAAGGAAGCCTTTCATTATATTGGGTTCCCTATAAAAGTGTTTGGAGGTCACTTCTATGGCATCATAAAGGCCAATCTTTGCAAGAATGCTCATATGCTTCAGCAATATAGCCTCCGCCCATTCAGAGTAATAGCGTTGAGCAGTTAACATGCCTCTGATGCGGAATTCTGCCTGTCCCCAGAGTTGTTCTCGATCTCTAAAGCGTTGTCGAACTATCTCATAAAAATTAGAAGGAAAGAGATCATGAGGATTGTGAAAAGGAACTAGGAATATCATGGGATGAGCTTCCCCTATCCTTTGTTGTGGTTTTTATGTCTGAATGACTCCCTCAAGGATTCGGGGCTCTCTTGATGCCCATGATTCAGTATACATCAACCTTTCGCCATGAACGCAATCTTTAGACTCACAGCCAAGCATGGACTGATGGCGGTATACTTTGATGGGAATAATCGTCATGCCCTCCGCATGAGGGTTGTCAAATTTCATAACGCCTTCAATAACTCGTACCGAGTCCCATGAGTTTTGAAGTCTCTTCCTCTTATGTTCCTTAATTTTCTCTGCGAATTCTTTCGCCTTATTCTGGCGAGTTTTCTTTGGACGAGAAGCAGGGGGAGTGTCTTCACGAAGGGGTGGTCTTTCACTATCAGTACGAATGTGAGTCGTAGTCTTTAACCATTCATCCCAATCGTATTCCCTGCCGTGCTTCGGGGGACATTTGATATCTCCTAATGATATGGATCTATGAATAGGGGAAGGCAAAGATCTAATACGGTCAAAAAAGTCGAAGGTGGGAAGAACAGGCTCTTTAAAATAAGCAGGATTTCTGGAAGTGGTCTTTGTTCTCTTGGCAGGAGGTTGATCAGAAGAAGGTTGATCGGAAGGAGGGCGAGCTGTTTGTTTTATACGAGCCATGAAAATAAGTCAAAGAAAGGAAGATAAATGATAGAGTAAGAAAGGAAGAAAGAAGAAAATGGATAAGTGTTGGAAACAGTTCAAAAGAAATTGGCTAAGTACGACCCGCGCAAAGTAAAAGGTTTGCGCGAAAAATCTCCAAGTTCAAAGGACTCCGCGTAAAGTAAAAGGTTTGCGCGGAAAATCTCCAAGTTCAAAGGACTTCGTGCAAAATAAAAGGTTTGCACGGGAGAAAATCGCCAGAGTAAAGTTTCGCCAGAGCAGAAAGGGTTCGTGCAAATGACTAAGTTGTTGGACTATTTATAATATTTCTGGCCGAGTACGGTACTCGACAGAGCTTTGCGCGGGGTCGCGCAAACCCTAAAAAATGAATGGTTTGATCCTTTTTCTTTGATTTTTTGAAAAAATAAAGAACGGATCAAGGGGGCATCTGTTGAGACATAAAATAAGCAAAGAACTGAAGAAAGGAAAGATCAAGAAAATCAGTTTGAAGATCAAAGAAATCAAGTTGAAGATGACTTTGCGCGGGTTCGCGCAAAGTAAATAGATTGCGCTGGACCGCGCAAAGTAAATAGGTTGCGCGGGTTGATCAGTGAAGACAGATTGCGCGGGAATGATAGATTGCGAGAGACCGCGCAAGGCATGTCGTTTGCGCGAGTCCGCGCAAAGTGTTTTATGGAGGTATAAAAATGGTTGGATGTTATTTTGTCCCACATCGATCAGAACAGAGATTTACACCAGTAAAAATGTCTATAAATACCCCGTTCTTTCTCTCAAAAGGGGTTAGAAAGATTTCAGAGTGGAAGAAAGACAAAGAAGAAGACAGAAGGTGCAAAGGAGCATTGGGCTCATATAGTTTGCGCGGACCCACACAAAGGAGCATTGGGCTCCTATAGTTTGCGCGGACCCGCGCAAAGCATGTAGTTTGCGCGGTCTCGCGTAAACTGACTGCTGGACAGTCTATAACAACAATGGGTTGATTATGTTGCTAGAATGGCTAGAGTCTTTAAGTCTTCAAGTTCTTCTTGTTCAGGAGAAAAGGAAGAATCATCGACGAAAAGGCGTATTCCTCCTAAGTTTCAGGAGATGACTGAAATAGCGTTGTTATGCTGCCGGAATCTTCGTCCTCTTGAAGACTATTGGTCGATTTGTTTATTCCTCCTAAGTCATAGGAGATGATTGAGATCAGCGCTGTTATGCTGCCGAAATTTATATTTAACTGCGATAATTGTAACTTGCAATGAATTCTTTGTAAACTATCTTAGAATCAAGGGATACCTGAGGATGTAAATGAATTCAGAATTAATAAAGTGTGATGATTGTTTCTGTAACTATTTCATTGTTAGGTTTGAATAAGATAATTCCCAAATCAAATACTTTTGTTTTCTTGTCAAAACACCCAACTTTCTTGATCTTCAAGGTTAGTGCATTAATTCCATTTTTCTTATAGATTCAAGTCCATATCACTTCATTTTCATACTTGAAGTGATTTCTTTCTTGTTTCTTTGAGGTTTTTGGGGTTTTCTTCTCCAAAATCTGATTTTCAGAAAACCCACTCTACATCTTTTACAACCTTTTGATTTCTTGTATTCTTAGTTGCAAATGGATGCTAGAGGTAAAAAGAAAACTTCCCGTGGTGCTTTAACATCTAGATTGGCACCTATCACACGGCGCCACCTTCGGTCACCCGAAGATGATCCCTCCTATGTACGGGATTTACGGTTGCGCAATGTGATAGTTGAACAACCTATGCATATTGAACATATTGCTCCATTTGAGATCTTTCCTCTTCTCCAAGCTGTAGGATGGGGTAGGCCAGCATACCGGTCTATTGAGCAAGCTATGTTTGCATGTATTTCTAATTTTTTAACTGAAAATTTAACTTTTATTATAGCAACTAGAGAAGGTCTATTTGAGGTAGACCGACATTTAATTTCTGGCCTAATAGACTTACCTGTTAATGATGAAGGGATTTCAATTAGCACTCTAGTCGCTAAACCATCTGAATCAGAAAAAAATATGCTTACTAGAGCATTATGTAATATACATGCGCAATGGAGTCAAAATGGGAATGCGTTTGCTTCAAAGTATTTATTACCCAGATACAGGGTCCTTCACAGGATATTTATTTCAAATCTTTATCCTCGTTCTAGTAACAAAACCAAACTCACCTCTTTTATTGTTCGGATTTTGCATTCCATCATCTCTGGTATATATATCTGTCTTCCTTCTTTAATTTGTCATTTCATTATACAATTTCGTCTCCATCCTGGACACAGTGATATTCCTTTTGCATATCTTATGACTATGTTAGCCACTTATATGTTAGTAGCTATGCATGTTGGAGAAGCTCCCATACAACACCTTATTTTCAACAATTCCAATATCAACAAAATGAATTTGAGGTTAGATGATGGCCAAGTCAATGAGGGTGTTGGTGGAGCTGAAGCTGTGAATGAAGAGGAAGGCGATTTACCTCTAGATGATACTAAGGTGGATGATATCTTTAATGAGCTTGAATTAGATTTTGAGGCTGACCCTGATTATCAGCCTTCTGATTTTGCTGAGAGGTTGAATTCTCTCGAGGAACAGGTGGCTCAGATTCTTGTAACCCATGATTCTTAATTTGTTTATATGCGTAAATATATGAGGTGCATTAACAAGGGTTTACACCAAATTGATCCATCTATTCCTGTTCCCTCTTTGGGATCTGATTAGTATTTTCTTATTTTGGATTGTAATAACTTTTATGATACTTTGCTTCCTTTTGGTTTGTGGGATTATCTTTTCTTGAACTTGAATGATGTTGATTAATGCTACTTGAACTTGATTATGCATTTTCATATCTTGCTCCTTTATTCTTCCTTGTTTATCTATATCCGATTTCTTGTATAGGATTTTTCCTTTGTCATATTGTGACAAAAAGGGGGAGAATTTTGACATGCTTGATATATGGTGTGCATGATTTAAGGCATGAGGATTGTGGATGGAGGATAGTAGTAAGGGGAGTAGTAGCAAAGCAAATGCTTGCTTCTTTTATGATTCTTTAACCAGGTTGACTGGTTTATATTGTGCATGATTCTTTGTGTGTATAATGCCTATGTTTAGATGGAGTGTGTTTTGTGTTTTGTGTTTTGTCACAAATTTGACAAAGGGGGAGATTGTAAGTGTTATGGGTTCCAACTCCTATAATTGTCAAATTTTATAGTGCCAAAACCTCTCTTGGAATATGTGTCTTGTATAGCTCTCCTACATAATGAAGACTATGCATCACTCTAGAACAAATATTTTTTACTTCAAGAAATGCAAGTTTACATGATCATGTTCAAGTACAACAACAAGTTCAAGATTCATAGATCAAGCTCTAAGTCAAGACAAAGTCTTTTTCTTTGGACCTCAAGCTCAAAACTAAAGAGGTTTCAAATTCAAGCTTCTTAAAGTTACAATTTCAAGATTCAAATTGAAGCTTCAAAAGGTTTCAAGTTCAAGCTTCATCATGTAATGATCACAAGTTTCGTGAACTTCAATGATCAACTATCAACCGAAGGAAAAGATGTTTCAATGTTCATACTTCATGAATAAAGGTATGAATGACCTTAGATTGACCTTAGGGTAGGTCATTTTCAATTATATCATTTTATAAGTGAATGGTCTGTTTCTCGACTAGTCCTAGACTCTGTTCGACTAGTCCTAGCACTGTCTTGACCAGTCCAAGACAGTGCTAAGTCTGTTTCTTGACTAGTCCTAGACTCTGTTCGACTAGTCCTAGGACTGTCACGACCAGTCCTAAGTTTGTTGTAAATTTTCAAAAATTTTTGTTAAGCTACGACCAGTCATGGAGACTGCTCCACCGGTCATGTGAACAGTGCTCGACTCGTTCATGACCAGTCCTGCAGCTATGACTCAAAGTCCAGCAACTATTCCAGGTTCCACACGACCAGTCGTGGGCAGGTCACGATCAGTCATGGAGGTCTCTTGACTGGTCGTGGAGGGCCTAAGACCAGTCATGGAATGACTTTATCCGTTCGCGCTCAAAATTTTAAAAATTAGTTGGTCCTACGACCAGTCGTAGTGTCCACGGGACCAGTCGTGAACGCAATTTCTTCACTTATAAATAGACAACGAATTTCAGAGATTTTCATTGAATTCAAGCTAAATCAATACATCACTTTGAGAGATAAGTTAGTCGTTATTTTAAGCTATATTGTGCATATTTAATATTCTCTTTTAGTAGCTTTCTTTGCATTTAATTTTAAATTTCCACATTCCAATCATATTTGAAAGAGGGATTGAAGTATTCTCATTCCTTGGAATCAAAATCAAATCAAGCTAGCCCAAGGTACTTTGAATCTAAAATCAATTTAAAACCTAGAACCATTTTATAAGTGAGTATTGGACATTGAATTTCTACGTTGAACTTCTACTCCGACTTGGTTTTTCCGGGCTGCATCAAGGAGAATATTCAGGTATTTTATAGTTTTTGTAAATTCCACTATTTTGGTTTTTGAGATTGTGCTAGAGAAATCTCTGTTTTGGTTTATCTGAGGTGATCTAGAAAACTCAGAGTATGGGGTTTTTTGAATTGTGAAAGCCCACTTGAAAGACACAATTGTGAGGGTTTTAGGTGAACCTAGAAAAACCTATTTTCATAGTGAACACTAATATCCACTATGTGAGGATATTAGGAGTGGAGTAGCTGTGTGGCTGTTGTTTAACAGTTGGTGTACACACAGGCGAACCACTATAATTCTTTGTATTTTGTAGATGTGTTGTTTATTTTCTATATCTTTTATCATTCAAGACTGTGGGATGTAAATGTTGTAATCTTTACATTTCAGCATTGTGGGGAATGTTGTAATAGCTTAGATTTCCTTTCTTGCTATTTCCTTTTTATTCCTCTTCAGTTTGAGTTTTTGATACACAGATCGTTCTAGTAAGGTTGTCCTACTATAAACCCTTGGTTTTTTTGGTATAAGGTTATCCTTAGAACAACATTTGTATCAAGCTCTCAATACTAGAATTTTGAGGTTGTTGCTTTCTTTGATTATTTGCAATTCATTTGGCTATCTTATTGTTTAATTCCGCTGTTATTTTTTAATTAAGCATAGTCCTATTTACACCCCCCCTCTAGGACATATAGCTCGGCCTTGATGACTATCTCAAGGAGGATATTCTAGTTCTAACCAAAGGCGATGATTTTGATATTTTAGAGTTGTGGAGGATGAGATATGGTAAGTTACAGTACCCTATGCTCTCGTTAATGGCACAGGACATATTATCAATTTCAATTTCAACTGTGGCTTTAGAATATGCTTTTAATACGGAGAGTAGGGTCGTAAGCAAGTATAGAAGCTCACTTACACCTGAATCAGTTGAAGCGCTCATTTGTACTCAGGATTGGCTGCGTCCGATGTGGGAGAAAGAGAACTCTATTGATGAGGAGTTCGATGAAGAGGAGAGTGACAAGATCGATGAGACAGTACCTATGGCTGCAATATGATTTTGATGCCTTCTATTTTTGTTATATCATGTTATTTGTAATTTTGTTAAAACAGTTACATTGAAGTTTTATGGTTATGTCTTATGGGTGGATGAATATTTCACTTTTTTCATTAGTATTATTCAATTAGATAATGTTGTTTTGGATAATATTGGATAATTGTGTTCATTCATAACTTCATTTTTTTGTCCAAAGCTAACCAAATATACACTAGATATGTCATCGGAAGATGATGCATCGGCGGATATTTGGGATTGTGGAGTCCAAATATACTCCTAGGATGGAAAGATAAAGTTGAAATGTAAGTTGTGTGGAAAACAATTTGTCAATAAAACAAATCGACTTAAATTACATTTGGCTTGTCGGGGAGGAGACGCCACACCATGTAGTAAAGCTCCTCAGGAAGTCCGAGATTTATTTAGAGTCATTCTCGATTCTAATACGAAGACTTCCTACACCCCTCACCCTGCAACTACAACCAATACAACTAACTGAAGAATATATAGAAGTAGGCCTATTATAAATGAAGAAGGGTTTAACAGAGGAACTGCAACTGCCTCTGGCTCTGGTTCCAGGCCTTCCAGAACCACAATTAGTAGAGAAGAAGAACAAGACAGAATTTTAAGGGAGTAAGAAGAACGAGATTATAAAGAGGCCGGCAAAGAAAACATGCAAATGGCATATAGACCAAGAAGTACCAGACAACAACATCCACCTCCGAGACAACATAATGTTGAAGCAAGCACAAGTAAACCATCAAAGTTTCTTAAAAGTCTTGCAGCATTTTATAAGTAGTTGGAAATCCCTACAAATTGGATCATAAAAAGCGTCTGAAAAAACTTCTTGCATCTGTGAATGAGGACGATGGGAAGGGATCCCCACCATCCGATTCAGAAGAGGTGAACGACCGTTTTTTGGACACAACCAGCTCGGAGTCGACCAAGAGTTCTCCCGCAGTTGAATCAGTAAAAAGAGAACCGAATGATGAATCTGGCGACAAAGGTGGAGGTGGAGGAGGGGGTTACTATTATGGACAAGGTTCATCTAGTTACATGCCATAAAGGCATTCATAATATAAAGGGTAATGAATGTATGACAATTTTACCTAATCTATGACTCGGTAATCAGTATGTACATCTAAGAAATTTCCTATTAATCTCTTTTCAAGAATCTTAAATTGTGTGAGATTCGGATGGTGGGTTTCTCTAGTTTGGTTCTTTTGCTTCATCCTTCTCTCTAAATTTAGTGCTATCATTTTATATTTTGTTGCCAAAATCTTATACTTTTAGAGTGACCCATCTTTGTTGGTTGAAGCATTGACTCATGGTCATGGGTCATATCTGGTATCAAATATCCCAAGATGTTATCAGGTAATCGCTTGATCATTGTTTATCTGCTATATTTTCTTTTGACCAAGTGCATTGTTATCCCATTTTTACAAGCTGAAAATGCAAGGATACTGTTGATACTTTCGAGCTAAGCATTATATAATTCCTCTGCCAAATACTAGTCTTAGATTGAAATGGCCCACCTTTTGCATGACCGGGTATTCTACAAATGTGACACACTGCACAGATAGGAAATGGCTACATCAATACAGCCGTCGTATCTGATCATGTTTGCTCTGATTGTAATGCTAGTTGAAGATGCTGAATGGTGGGGAGTTTTGTGTCCATTGGGTGTCCAGGCCAATAAAAAATATTAAGATACAAGTAAACTAACCAATGTAAAATGTTATTGACCCATTTAAACTGATGGGAAGCTCAGAGCTAATTCTAGTATGGGGTAATAGATGGGTGATCCCCATCTAGTTGCAGAGGAATCATGTGATTTCTTTGATTGTCTGACTGCATTAGATGCATGGCCCACCATGGATTGTGCATCTTGAATGGTAGATGCTAATAAGTAGGAGATTGAAGAGAACCCTTGGAACACCAACAGGAGGAATCAATTATAAGATTGTTCTTGTATATATACATGCGATCTCATAATCTCATATTTGTACGGTAGGGAGATTTTTACAGCATAAATCCAATAAGTTGTGGTTAGATACATCTCCAGCAAGGCTGCAAGTCTACTTTATAAGCACCACAAGAGGTCTCTTATAAGATCGAATCATTGATCTAGTAGTGCTCCAGTTCTCTTATATGATTTTATATTTCACACTAGTTCTTGATTAGTCTTCATTTTCACAAAAAATTCAGATGTTACTTCAAGTGATGAAAATGTTCATTTCAGGTGTTATATCTGGGGCACTTCTGTACATTCGAGATGATTTTCAGGTCATTAATGACAGTGGGCAGTTTTAGGTGTTATATCTAGGGCTCAAGAGGATTAGTAGTTAAAAATGTGCTTATGATTATTAGCAGGCAGTTTCTTTCCTACCTTGTAAATCTTGCCTTCACTGAGGTCAGAGTATCTTGCTTTATGTCATTTTATTGTTATTTTTTGATTAACTTCGATATTTATTCAATAAATACCTGTTTTACATGTTTGTTGAAAGAATGCAATTTTTCATGATTCTCTAGGCCCTTTATATACACTCTATCTTGATTGTTGTTTTTATCAACTAACGAGCAACTGTAAAGAAAAGTAGTTGTATTGTTAATATGTTATCCAATCTTATAATCAAATAATCAGTTGGATGTTTGAAAGGATAAGGTATCTTCTTGCCCTCTTCCTAGTCATCCTTGAGACTTACAACTTTCGACATTGCCTGGTTTTGAGTTCTAGATCAACTACTAGTTTAGATTTTACAGTGAACTCTACCAGCTAGGCTACAAACCAACCTCTGTTTTTTTCTCTAATGCATGTTTAACAATGTATTATTTGGGTTAATATATTAACAGCATTTTACTTATTGTAGAAACCAATCTT
Source organism: Magnolia officinalis (assembly GCA_021015155.1). Classification (NCBI taxonomy): domain Eukaryota; kingdom Viridiplantae; phylum Streptophyta; class Magnoliopsida; order Magnoliales; family Magnoliaceae; genus Magnolia; species Magnolia officinalis. The sequence continues at coordinate 43,552,330 of JAJHSJ010000006.1, read as the reverse complement.
TGTACTTGATTCTTGTCATATCCTTAACCATATTTTATAGTCTATACTAGTACCTTTCCAGGGGATTGTCCTGTATAACTTCTCTTTTCAAGCTCTATTCAAAAATTTTTATGAGGTTGAGTTACAATAACTTATTAAGTTGCAAGAACATAGGAAACTTTGAAACTTTCTGTAATCTGATTTTCAACCGATCCGAACCTAGCCAAATCTGATCCGACTCGGTTTTCCTGACCGAGTCGAACTCAGATCGGTTAAGGCCAGCATGAGTTATGATCGGATCGAGTCAGATGACCCTGACTCGGTCCCGGATTGGACCGAGTTCGAGTCAGGCCATGCAAAACTTAGACTGATTCGAGTTGGACCCAATCCGAGTCGACTCAGTTCGATGCCCAGCTCTAGAGAGAGAGAGAGAGAGAGAGAGAGAGAGAGAGAGAGAGAGAGAGAGAGAGAGAGAGAGAGAGAACGATTGGTGGTGGGAGGAGCTCCACCACTATGAGCTCCTCTCATGGATCTACCACATATACATCAAATGGGTCCTAAATATATGGGCCATACATCAGGAAATCAGGTGGGAAATTCTATCCCCCCCCAATAAAAATCCAGGCGTAGATGGCCACAACAAGTTACACAACAAAGAACATCATGGTGGGATCGATGGAGAATGGCCCCATTATGCACATCATGGTGGGCCATTGGCCACACCTAGGGTCCAAAGTGGGGTCCCTACCATTAACTGGTAGGCCCCACTTGTCCCTTACATAAAAATGAAAAATCTAACCTATAAAGCACCCACCTCTATCTTCTTCTTGGTTTCTAGGATTTCTTAGCTTCTAAGCTCCTCCTTTAATGGTGGATGATGGGGTTTTGAGGGTTGGATGGGCGAGATTAGGGTAGGGAATGGGCTGAGCTATGGGGTTTCTTCTTCTCTCCCTAGAGCCCTAATGGTTGCTTTAGAGGAAAATGCTAGAGAAATGAGGGAGAAAGGGTAGTCATGGAGATGGAGGCATGATGGTGGTGTAAGGGTATGATCGTTGTGTGAATAAGAGATGTAAGAAGCATAGGGGATAGAAAGTTGACTTTGGTATCATGCTTGCTAGCCAATGATGAGAGATGGGCATGTGTGGCCTAAATTATGATGACCCATTGTGGCCAGGCAATTATAACTTGTTGTAGGGATTTTCTCCCAGTTGGGATCTCTCGGGTCCGCAGCGCGTGGTGATTGTCAAGATTATATGCAGGCCTATAACTCTTAGATTGGGTGTCACATTGGTGTGCAAGACGCGGCGTTAGAACCGTGGCGACGGTGCTGTCGTAATGGTATAAGTTTCGGGTCGAGTCGACTCAGATCTACTGGATGTGACTTAAGGTTGCTCGCAATCACTATCTACAGGAAGGATCATGGGAATTGGACGAACGACGTGGTACTAGGATATGGGCCTTGCAAGTTTACAATGCTACCGAAGTGACCTTCGGTACCACCAAACTTGCTTTGGTAGTACCAAATTATCTATCGGCAGTACCGAATTAAATTCCCAAGTTGCTGATTAAAAATAATCTCTTTCAGTGGCACTGAACTTTGTTTGTCGGTGGAAGTCAGTGTCACCAAAATATCCAGTCGGTGACACCGAATTATCATTGTAAGCTTACTGGACTGTTTTGAGCCCCTTCGGTAATACCGAAGGTGCTTTTCGATGGCACCTTCGTCCTACCAACAGTGGACAAATTTTCCTAATTTTTCCATTTTGTCCAATAAATCTTTCATCGACTTTGGACTTACTTAAGCCAAGACTATAGATATAAAATATGGACTTGGGATTGTCTTAAAATAGATGACCTAGGTGGGTTTTCCTATTTGGGTTGGGATCATCTATTTGCAAGGTTTAAGATTGTAGAAGCAAATCTTCTTCTTCAATGTAGCTTTTCCTGCTTCAGCTCCAGTTGTGTTATCGGTCTTCTTTTGTCAAGAACTCATCCGACTACAAGACTCAATTAGTCACGTTATTGATAAACATGAGTGCAAATAAGTGCACTAATAGGCCTGTGGGGGAAGAATCAGCCTAAGGTTGGAAAGATGAGTCCTGATGATCCACAGACTATTCTGGCAGTGTAGGACCAGGCACAACAGTGTGGTTTGGTCTTTCTTTCTCCCCTTCACCATTGTCGAATCGCTGTAGGTGATGAAAATGGCTTTCGATATCGTTCATAGTGACGATGCCAGACTGTAGATGCAGAAATCTAGTTAGCTTTCCTTAGACCTTCAAACACCTGGACATGGAAAAGACAAAAGAGACCTTGATTGCTACAAGGGACCCTCCGATGCCTAAGTCAGGTAGGGAATATGAGTCTAGTAGAAAAGAGGGTTTTTGGGCTCAAGATTTTGCATACCTTTCACCATTAGGGATGCTCTTACTTATAAGTGAGAGATGACAGTGGCATGGAGGGGGATTACCTGTTTAGTAGGAACGTATTGTAGAGAGATTCGGATCCACGGCGTATTGCAATGATCTTCTAAGCTCTTTGCCAAAATCTCGGACATACCCGTATTGTGGTAGTTTCCCAAAATCCTCGACTGAATTTTTAAGAAGGGTCAGTCAAAGCTAGGTCAGAACTAGTAGAAGCGCGTGGCAGGAGGCCAAGGTGAAGAGTTCGAGGTGAATCATATGTTGTTCTGGAAGGCGGTTTGCTGACCTAAATTCTCTAGTGGGATGTGGTTGAGCTTTCTCTCGACATCAAGTAGACGGTCGACCTGCCGACCTGCCCTTGCATGAGCGAACAGATCGAGGTATTGTCCTTCGAGAAATGTGGATGGAATAGGGGATGGCCTTCCTCTTCATCTTATTGCATGGGACAAGAGCTATTCTTAGGAGATGATCCGAGTGGCAGCTCGAAAATGTATGGGGCCGTGGAAGAGCTCGGTGTCTGATGGGAGTGGATGTACTTCACCTTCTAGCGGCCGACCTCGCGATGCGCACTGATGTCCGACATGACCTCATCTTATTGTTTAGTCCATTTTACCCATAACACCCAATCAAAGACACATTGGGCAAATTCCAAAGATCAAAGACACATAGGGAAAATATTCAATCAAAGCCACATAGGGAAAATATTCAATCAAAGCCGCATAGTATAAATAGTCTGTATTCATAACCCCAAGTGTAGGGTCGCAATGTAGTAATAATCTTGGTGGGACCGTGGTCGAATCCACAGGGACTGAACTTGTGTGTCTTCTCAATTTAACTAGAACTCGAACTAGATGAAGAACTAAAGCAAAAATATGAATTTAAAGGAGTAGTTATGAATAAGATCTAAACAATCAATTCAAAGTGAGATATAGGGTGCCAAGGATCCACTTGTAGCTTCTCAAGATGCTATTATGCCTGATTCGAGGACACAATTGGAAACAGAGTCCTATCTTATCCAGTTGAAAGAAGAGACGGTCAGATCTCTAAATTTCTCATGAATGTAGTCATTAAAGAAAGAGAACTGTGAAGATTGGAAGGGATTCCGTCACCTAACCATGCCCATGGGACAATGGCGACCAACAAGATTTACCAATCCAGCAATCTCAAAATAGAAAAGGAAGATATTCAAAGCAATTGTAGATCTATTGTAATTTGTCACAACAAACTATTAGTGCACTCACCAAGCACACTTGTTTGTCAATGACGTGACTAGTTGTGTCAAGTACTCGGATGGGTCCTTGGCAAATGAAGATCCCTGATGCAACTGGAGCAGAAGCCCAAGCTACAAGATCAAATTACAAAGAAGCTTCTACAATCTTGACCTTGCCTATAGATCATCCTAACCCAAATAGGAAAGCCCACTTAGATCATCTATTCAAGCCATTTTAAGTCTATATTTTCCATCATTCTAATGTTGGCTTTAGTAGGTTCAAAGTTACTGAATGAATTGCTAGAAAAAAGTTCAAATAGGAAAATCTGTTCCAATTCAGTTGGAGAATATGCCACCGAATGGCATCTTTGGTACCATCGAAGTGTCATTCTTTACCACTGAAGACACCTTCGGTGCTACCAAAAGTGCCCAAAATAGTCCAGCAACATTTTAAAGCTAATTCGGTACCACCGACTGGATATTCGGTCCCACCAACTACCATTAAAGAATAAAGTTTAGTGCCACCGAAAGTAATAAATTTCATCCAACAGCTTCATGATCTAATTCGGTACCACCGAGTGATATTTCGTTGCCACCGACTAAAGTTCGGTGCCACCAAATGTTTACTTAGTGGAACCGAAAGCTAGCCCTTATAGATCCGTTGGGACTTTTTCTTTATAAATATAGGACCCACAACTTTATGGAATTAGTAGATTTAGGCATTTCATAGTCTCTAGTGTATCTCATGCTTATCCCACTAATCCTAGACCCTATCCACACGAGATTCATGTTCCTTCATTGTGATTTCTCACTTCAATGAGCATTGAAACCTCCTATTATGAAGAACATGATCTCTAGATTATTTTAGAGTATAGAGACCAAACCCATTGGCAAATCCTCAATCTATATGATACTCAAGAACATCCATTAGTTGAATCTCTTAGGAAATCCATTCATAACCTTTGATATGAGATTCAACCCACTCTCATTACCTTGGTTACCTTTATAGGAACATCATATGCAAGGTTCTTGATCATGAAACTGATACACCACGAAAATCACAACATCGTGATCGAGGGAGCATCGGGGAGCTGATTCAAGCATGAAAGAGTGAAGATTAAGCAACCCAAGACAACTTGCAAAAGAGGACTCATTTTAACAAGTGTCATTGTTAAGAGTCCACAAGTTGGTCTCTATCCTTATGTAGGATTGAGGCTAAGAGTCTGCTATACACAAACTCGATTAGGTGCCTAGTGTGGGACCTTGGCCTGTGTGCCTGAACGTAGGTACCTAGTGTGGGACCTTGGCCTGTGTGCCTAAACGTAGGTGCCTTGTGTGGGACCTTGGCCGTGGGGCCTAAACGTAGGTTCTTAGTGTAGGACATTTGCTCGTGTGTAGAGCATAAATTGTTGAGTCCTTTGTGTTGGTCCGTAAAGGTTTATGATGAACCTGATTTAAACCCATTGATAGTGAAATCTGGTACAGTCTAGGATAGAGTGTGGTTGTCGGGATGGAGTAGGCACATAGTCAAACCACTATACATCCTTATGTTTGGAATTGTCATTTGCGCATCTATTTAATCATGATCATATTAGTTTAAATGCTTGATTATTTATGCATGATTGAATGATTGCTTCAGATTGATAGGTAGCACATTCCACACACAAGTTCACAATGTTATAGGCTAGTTGCTTTATTTATATATCTTGAGTAGCCTATGTGATTGGACCCTCTATTGGCTTGGAAGCCTTTAGAGTTACATTGCCATGCTTAGTTTAATTGCAAATCAGTGTAAGTTAGGCAACAAAGTTTTAAATCGGTACAATCATTGAAAAAGTCCTATTCACACCCCCCCCCCCCCCTCTAGGACTCTTGGACTATTCCATACTTCTATTACGACAGTCTAAACCGCAATTTCAATTTGTATCAGAGAAAGGTTCCTCTTGAAGGATTTAACAACTGAGAGGGAGATCTTGACAAAAGTAGTAATTATGGAAAATGAGGAGATAAACGAACATCAAATCAATGAGGAAAATGAAGAAGAAGAAAAAGAGAATATACACGATGCCTATGATCAACTCTACATACATAACATTAGTATTCTCAGAAAACTGGGCATTTCAGAAAAAAAAAAAAAACAGTTGTAAAAGGAACTAGATGAAACATCAGGGATAAATACACAAATGATAAATGATCTTCAGCAATATCATATTGTAAATGACAAGCTTGAAAGAACCTCAACGACCCTTAAATCTGAAAATCAAAAACTAAATAAATAGATTGAACTCTTAGAATCAAAAAATGAAGAACTCAAAAATGAAAACCACAAACTGAGATTCGATTTCGAAAAGTCAAAATAGTCTGTTGAACTTAGTTACAAATTTTCACAAAGTAGTGAAAAAGTGAAAAAACTTCTTGGAATGGGAAGAAGCCATAAGGACAAAAGAGGTTTGGGCTATGAAATTGGCAAATCAAGCACTGTTCTTGCATCACCTGTGATTAAGAAAATTATTGCATCTGGAAGCAATACAAAAAACACTCTAATTTGTCATTCCTGTGGAGACTTGGGACACTATAAATTTGAATGTCTTACATCTAGTAGGCCTTACTCCACTTCCAGGTTGAACCATATAGGAAAATTCAGACCAACCAGAATATAATATAGAGAACAAAGAGTCCTTCGAAGCATATGTTGAGGCATAAAATAAGAGGAGAATTTAAGCAAGGAAAGATCAAGACATTTAGGAAAAAGGTTGGAAGAAAGGAACAAAGAATTAGTTCTGAGAACACTTTGCGCTGGACAGCACAAAGTAAACGGATTGCGCGGGCTCGCGCAAAGTAAAACAGATTGCGCGGGATCGCTCAAAGAAGACAGATTGCGCGAGATCGCGCAAAGCATGTCATTTGCGCATATCCGCGCAAAGCGTATGACGGTGATATAAAAATGATTGGGTGTTATTTTGTCCCACATCGCCCAAGTCGGAGTTTTACACTTGTGAAAATGTCTATAATACCCCGCTCTTTCTCTAAAAAGGGGTTCAACGATTTCAGAGTGAAAGAAAAGTAAAGGAGAAGATCGAAGGTGCGGAGTATTGGGCTCCAGCAGATTGCGTGGATCCGCGCAAACGAGCATTGGGCTCATATAGTTTGCGCGGACCCGCGCAAACTATATGATTTGCGCGATCCCGCGCAAACCGACTGCCCTGCAGCCTATAACAGCTATGGGCTGTCATGCTGCCGAAATGGCCGAAGTCTTCAAATCTTCAATGTCTTCTTATTCAGGAGAGAATGAAGAATCACCGATAGAAAGGTGTATTTCTCCTAAGTCTCAGGAGATGACTGAAATGGCACCGGAATGCTGTCGGAATCTCTATTTTTCTTGAAGACTATTGGTCGATTCATGAATTCCTCCTAAGTCTTAGGGGATGATTGGGATCATTGCTGTTATGCTGCCGAAATTTACATTTAACTATGATAGTTGAATTCATAGTGAATTCTTTGTAATCTATCTTAGAATCAAGGGATATTTGAGGATGTAAATGAATTCAGAATCAATAAAGTGTGATGATTGTCTTTATACTTTTCCATTGTTATGACTGAATAAGATATTTTTCCCTAAACTAAATACTTTGTTTCCTTGTCGAAACAAAATGGCGACTCTGCTGGGGATTATCTTATTTAACATTAACATTGCGGAAAGTTGTAAGACTCTTATCACTTTTTGACGTCTCTTAGACACCAAAATGGCGACTCTCAGTGGGAACATCCTCCCCTTCATCTCTAAGATAGCTTACTTAATCGCTCGCATACTAACTTCACGTATGTTTCATTATCGAAGGTACCCAAATTCAATCACATAATACTACTGATGGCTAACATTGCAAGAAAAGTGAACTTCCGCTTCATCCCCACTGGGTTCATAGTCGAATTCGCGCCCAGCTGAACTCCCGGCATACAAATGCATGCACCATCAACAAGCGCAGAATGACTCAAGTAACAGCGGGAGTCATTTCTGTCTCACCTCAACCACAAGAAAGCAACGAGAATTGGACTTTAGTCTTGTCTAAGAAGACAAAAACAAAGAACTTAAAGAACCGAAGGGCAAACTTATCTGTACCAAGAGCTGAGAGACCAGTCACACGCAGTATGGCAAGAAGGAAACCCGAACTCGCTCCTCCTGCGATATACCCCGAACAAGCAGCTCTACAGTTCACGTCGCATGATTTTTCGGCTCTGATCGCCCCAAGGACTAAATGGACAAAAGCACAGAAAGGTAAAACGTTGATGATAGGATCACCGGTGGCTGTATCACCCCAGACAAATCCGTCCATAACTGTATCACCCCGATCAATCAGTAGCACGAGAAGCGTACAAAAGCCAAACGAGACTCCGATCCTTCCTCTCTTTATAAGCCCTGTTACGTCAACGTACTCTCGTTTTACTCCAACAACAGCCTCGACAAACAGTCAAGGGGCCGCAGTGTATATGGCAGAGACAGGTCAAGAAAACAGGCCGACCACTGAAGAACGTGTTGACCAAATGGCAGAAGCACAAAGAGCACTAATGGACGAATGCCGGAACCTCAGAGAAGCTCTGGCAACTCTGGCGCATAATGTAGCCCAGATAGTGGCTCCACCTACGATGGGAGCGACAAATGGATAGGAGAACCAACCTGAAGGTTCCTGTCTACAGGGGATAGGGTCGCGAGGATCCGTTCCAGCAACAAGAGCTATAACACAGGAGGATGTAAGGTAAGTCGTCGAAGTAGTCAGAATAGAGAGAGAACGCGCGAATACCGGCCGTTTCAGATACCGAACACCCTATCCAAGAGAGGTAGAAGATGTTCCATTTCCAGCCAATTTTAAGCATCCAGACTTCTAGAAGTTTAATGGGGAAGGATCACCAGAAGAACATCTTATGCATTTCATTACCAGCATGGGGAGTTTCTCCACCATACCTCAATACTGCTTACGATTATTTGGGTCATCATTGACAAGTAAAGCTTTCAGATGGTATTCAAATTTGGCACCAGGATCTATACGCACATGGGAAGAAATGCAAGATGCTTTCATGTCAAACTTTTTCTCGTCAGAACGCAACGTTAGCATCACAGAATTAGCTTCAGTACGACAACGAGAAGGAGAACCAGTCGAAAAGTTCATAGACAGATGGAAAACACTGAGGGCATCGTGTAGACAGTTGCCGGAAGAAAAAGAACAAGTCAAGATGTGTCTGAACTCTATGGAGACAGGAATCGCATTCGGACTTACCAGCACCGATATCGGAACCTTTCGCGATTTGGCTACCAAAGCCCATGCATTGGAATTAATGACTCGTAAAATGCCAGCATTTCATTATGAAACCGTCAGGAGAATATCTGGTAGAACGACCGTCAATACCATTGATCAGAATAAGAAGAATCAAGATGCGAGGGGCTCAAGAGACAAAAGGCCGGAAGGAAAAGAAAGCTGGAATCAATCAAGGGACAGATACGGCGGAAAAAAGCTCAGAATGCTTGATTCTCACGAAGGATTTGAATTCGATAAAGAAGACGTAGTTCCTATGATGCAGCAGTTGTTGAAAGCTGGCATCCTAGAATTACCAGAACCCAAACGTCCTGAAGATGTAATGAAGACCCGGGAAAGAAACTTTTGCCGTTATCATCGCTTGGTGGGACATCCAACGGAGAATTGCTACACAATGAAGTGCATCATGCAGCAAATGATAAATAGAGGTGACATAATAACCAGCGAAAGCAAAGGGAATAATGCAAGGGCGACAGCAAATGTATTGTCAATCCAGGAAAAGGCTCGAGAAATAAAAGAGAAGGAAAATCGAAAGTCAATAAAGAATGCGGCAATGATTACGTTGCGATCAGGGAAGCAGGTGGTAAGTCCGGTGAAACAAAGAGCGGAAATTGTAAGGAAAGAAGTCACTAAAAGACAGAACAGTGCGAATGAAAGTAAAAATGGGAATGGAGCGATGAAAGTGGCTTATGACGTAGTTAGTCATTTGAAAGGCATACCGACACGCCTAAGCATCTATGATGCACTTAAGTTATCAGAAGAGTTTCGGCAGAGTCTGATTCAAGCGCTGTCTGATCACGATGTGAGAGAAGCTTTATTGATAGAAATGAAACATGAAAGACACAATGAACGGGTAAATTGTCTACCAGTAATCTCATTCTCTGATGATGATTTAATTGGTGAAACAGAACATAACGGGCCATTAATGATAGAAGGGTATATTTGTGAAAAGAAGATAAAACGGATTATGATAGACAATGGGTCCGCAGTGAATCTTTTGCTGCTCTCCATGGTAAATAAATTAGGCTATCGCCGCTCTGATTTGTGCCCTAGCGGAATGATGATACAGGGATTCAATCAAGATGGACAACGCGCACTCGGTAAGATTACAATGACATTGGAAGTGGGAGACTTAATGACTACTGTTGTGTGTCACGTTATAAATGCTGTAACAACGTATAACCTTCTCTTGGGAAGGCCGTGGATATATCAGTACAGTATTGTACCATCTACTCTACATCAGTGTTTCAAATACTGTAAGGACGGAATACAATGCAAAGTGATGGCTGATGTGAAACCATATACAGAAGCTGAGTCTTTCTTCGCTGATGCCAGCTATTATAAAGGTTTCTCTGAAGAGGTGGGAAAAGATGATGAAAAGAGAGTCTTGAAAGACGACCGAATAAACAATGTTAGAGAAGAAAGGGCAGAATCTTCTAGGACTGCAGAAGCAAGAAAGAAGTTCTATTTCATGCCCAAGAGTCTGAGACAACCCGGGCAACCGCCGTTAACATTGTTATCGACAGAACAGTTTGAAATTTTACAGTCCAATTATACGATGCCTTTACCCAAAATTGAAAGGTGTAAGCCATTTATAGTCACTCCAGGAAGATTTGAAGTCAAGGCTAGTACTAAACACCCTGAGCCGATAGAATTTCATGCTGCAGCAAAAACAAAAGAGGAGATCACAAGCAATGTATATCACGGAGAGCTAACACCGCAAAATTTGAAAAAATACAGTGCAGTAAGCAAGAAAATCATGAGAAATATGGGCTTTGATTGTAACAAACCCACCGGACTGAATCATGGGAAAGGAATTCAAATCCCTCTCGGGGGTGGTCAGAAAAAGCGGAGAAAATTCCAGGGGCTAGGAGCAGAGTCATCAGTAAATATGGTATCAGTAAATATGACTTTGGCCGCACAGATGCCAGAGCAAGACCCTAAGGTAGTTGAGTATCCTGAAACAGCTCCAAAACAAATAGAAGATGGGGGCAACCGACAATAGATGGCTTGCGAGAAATAAATTTGGGAACAAAAGAAGAACAATACATTCATCAGCGTCAGTCTTTCTGAACAGGAATTCGAGAAATATGGCCAACTTCTCAAAGAAAATAAAGATGTCTTCGCCTGGACATATGAAGAAATGCCGGGACTGGAACCCTCTGTAGCAATGCATCGATTAAACATCTCCAAAGAAAAGAAACCAATAAAGCAAGCACAAAGGCGCTTTCACCCAGACCTGATTCCGTTAATCGAAGAGGAGGTAAACAAACTAATAAAAGTTGGATTCATCAGGGAAGTTAAATATCTCAAGTGGATATCAAACATTGTTCCTGTGAAAAAGAAGAATGGACAGATCAGAGTATGTATTGACTTCAGAGATCTGAACGAAGCATGTCCAAAGGACGACTTTCCTCTCCCGATAACAGAGTTATTGATCGATAGTACTACTCAGTATGTTATTATGTCTTTTATGGACGATTATGCAGGTTATAATCAAATCAGGATGGCGCCCGAAGATGAAGGAAGAGGCAACGACATTCAGAACACCGCTCGGGATTTACTGTTACAAAGTTATGCCTTTTGGTCTTAAAAATGCTAAGGCAACATATCAGAGGGTGATGAAAAATATCTTTCAAGATATGATGCATAAACATGTTGAATGCTACATTGACGATCTGGTGGTCAGGTCGGGAGATCATCAAGAACACCGTGACCATTTGGCAGCAGTCTTCCGTCGACTCAGAAAGAAACAATTAAAGATGAACCCAGCTAAATGCGCGTTTGGGGTATCTTCTGGAAAATTCCTCGGCTTTATTGTACGGCATAGAGGCATCGAGATCGATCCAGGGAAAATTCAGGCTATTCAAAATATGCCGCCACCGACAACGCTGAAGGAATTGAAAAGTTTACAAGAAAAACTGGCATACATTCGCCGTTTCATTTCAAACCTCGCAGGAAGGTGTCAGCCATTTTCTCGGCTAATGAAGAAAGATACGGAATTTGTATGGGATCACACCTGTCAGAATGCATTTGATTCGATTAAGGAGTTGCTGAAACAGCCGCCGGTATTAACAGCTCCAGTGAGAGGTAAGCCACTTATCTTGTATACATCTGCAGCTACAAATTCTTTGGGTGCTTTGTTGGCACAGGTAAATGAAACCGGAAAGGAGACTGCTCTTTATTATCTAAGTCGAACATTGATGGGGGCAGAATGTAATTATTCTTCATTCGAGAAAGAATGTTTGGCGTTGATATTTGTTGTACAAAAGTTAAAACATTATTGTCTCTCTCACGATATAACTTTAATCTCAAGAGCAGATCCTATTAAATTCTTGATGACCAGGCCAATGTTGTCGGGAAGATTAGCCAAATGGATGTTATTGTTATCAGAATATATGATTTCATATAAACCGGCGAAAGCAGTAAAAGGGTAGGCTATGGCAGATTTCCTCGCAGCACATCCTGTGGCAAAAAGTGAAGAAATTAATGATGACTTCCCAGATGAGCAGGTTATGTTAGTTGAATCCCAGAGCCTATGGCAAATGTATTTTGACGGTGCTGCTCAAACATCGGGAGCGGGGGCAGGAGTGATATTCATTACTCCTCAAGGCGATCTGTTACCATACTCCTTCACACTGGGGACTACATGCACGAATAATGAGGCTGGAATACAAAGCCCTCATTATCGGAATGGAAATAGCGCAACAAATGGAAATAAAATTATTGCATATCTTCGGAGATTCTAAATTGATAATAGATCAATTGACAATAGAATTCGAAGTAAGGAAACAAGAGCTCCTGCCTTATTGTCGGAAGGCACAACAGTTACTTGAACAGTTTTGTCATGTAGAAATCAAACATATACCGCGATCTGAGAATGCAAAAACGGACGCTTTAGCCAGTCTGGCAGCGGCTCTGTCCTGTACAAATCGAAGTCCTCTCTAGGTAACTATCAAAGAAAGAAGATTCCTGCCATCCGCAGAGGTTATCGAAGAAACCGTTGAAATATTTCCTATATCTTGTCTAGAAGTAACGACAGATGATTGGCGTCAGCCTTTCGTCGATTATCTCAGATATGACATCCTGCCAGAAAATAATGTGTAAAGACAGCAGATTAAGCAGCGATCGGGCAAATTTGTCATGTGCAGTGAAGTGTTGTATAGAAAGTCTTATAATGGAATGCTGTTACGATGGTTAGACAAGCAAGAAGCAAATCAAATGCTGCGGGAAGCACATTCAGGAGAATGTGGAGCGCATCAAGCTGGCCGAAATTTATGCCATAGAGTGCATCGAATGGGTTATTACTGACCTACCATGTTCAAAGATGCGATAGAATATGCGAAGCGGTGTCATGAATGTCAAATACATGGGAATATAATACACGTTCCCCCGGAAGATTTACATCAGTCCTTTGCTTCTTGGCCTTTCTCAGCTTGGGGACTCGACGTAATTGGCCCTATAAATCCACCTTCGTCTAAGGGAAAACAATATATTTTGGCAGCGACAGACTATTTTTCCAAGTGGACTGAAGCGGTCGCCTTGCGTAATGTTAAAGAAAAGGACGTGGTCAACTTCATCCGGCATGCCATAATATACCATCATGGTATTCCAAAAAAGATTGTCTCTGATAATGACACCCCTTTTAAAAATAGAGGCATGGAAAAGTTGTGCCAGAAGTTCGGCATCCAACATTCGTTTTCAACACCTTACTATCCTCCGACCAATGAATTAGTAGAGGCGTTTAACAAAATGATTGTCAAAATAATAAAGAAAACGGTGACAGGCAATAAACGCTATTGGGATGAAAAGTTACTGGAATCATTATGGGCCTACAAAACTACTCATCGTACAGCAACAAGGGCGACACCGTATTCATTAATCTATGGTATGGAGGCAGTTATCCCAATTGAAATGCAAGTGGCATCACTCAGAATAGCAGTACATCAGTCTATAACAAATGATGAAAATATAAAAATAAGGCTGAAAGAATTAGATCTGCTCGATGAGAAACATCTTGCAGCTCAACAGCGGTTGCAGTCATATCAGGCAAGGATATTGGCTGCCTTTGATAAGCAAGTCAAATATCGCTCTTTCAAAAAAGGAGATATGGTGTTAATGCCGAAAAGACCTATAGTGGTCACCCGCCGAACAGGGGGCAAGTTCGAGCCCAAATGGGACGGTCCGTATGTGGTAAAAGAAGTATACTCCAATGGGGCATATAGAATCACAAATCAAGAGGGACAGGGTATCAGTATACCTGTCAACGCCCGCTTCATCAAAAGATACTACCCCTGAAGATAAATATGCTGATTTTTGACCCAGAATACTATCGGTATAATGATTCTGTATCAAAAGGGGGTAAGGATGAATAAGATCATGTCTATATGTCAACAAAAGAAGCTATGAAGAAGAAGTTCACGAGCATGTCAACTATGTTAGCAAGCATTTAGAAAATATATATGATCATCATCATCACCAAATAAGTTTGATAAAGTCAATATCATCTTGAAGATTCTCTTGAAAATATTGACAAGATTGATATATTTCCTTACAAGGCGTGGATCTTCTTGAAGATATTATCTCAGTCAGAAGCATCTACTATACTGGCAATGACAATGATCATAATTATTATTGCCCTACAAGGCACGGATCTTCTTAAAGATACTAGCAAAAGCAAGGACATATCAATCTCAGTCAAAGAGACAGTATAGCCAAGCCAAATCCTAAAAGAGCCAAAAAAAAAAAAAAAAGATCAAGATCATGCTTTCAAAGGATCAAGCTCTAAAAGAGCCGGCCAACTATACGTAAGACCTATGAAGATCGCCATTCGGGCAGCGGCGAGGAGTCAGTGGCCCTAAAAAGCCCGCGAAGACCATCGTACGCACCCATGCGGGCAGCTGACGAAGTGAAGGATTCAAAGCCTAAAAGGCCATAAATCTGCAAAGACTAGTCACCGTAACTCCCATGTCGTCTGTATAGCTTCCAGCAGCGCCACGGGGAACAGATGAAAATGCCCTCCCGTGAATGGGCTCGACCTTGCAGACGAAGAAAACAGGGGCCGCAGTGCGAGCTTTAGGCCAACCATGCGTAAGACCCTCCAGATCTAGGGTTTGATTTCAGTATTAACTCGTGAGGAAGGGCTTAAACCTACTCATTGATGGACTGGCGACCCTAGATTTGGTGCCCAAAGGTAGCCTTGCGAGCCCTGCGAACTCTAGAGAGTTACCGTGGCCAACCCTGTGCGTAAAACCAACAGTTCACCACCCGGTAGCGTCAATGGGCCCCTCTGATGGACCGTGGCCGTGAGCTCAAGGCAGTGAAAAGTCCAAGAGAACTCTAGAGAGTTACAGCGGCCATCACAAGAGACCCACAAGTGCTCCACTACTCAAGAGCTTAAACTGTGTGTGTGCGCGCGCTCCACTACTCATGAGCTTAAACTGTGTGAGACTAATTAAATTGAAACTTAGCACTGCCAATTTAATACTCACATAGAGAATCCCGCACTAACAAAGCATAAAAGGCTTGAAAATTATAATTAAGGATATGATGAAAATACTGTATGAAAATAGTATAAATATCATCAATATGCAATGTGGTAAATGCCATTGTAAATAGCTCAAAATGCCATCATAAAAGCATATGTTAAGTCAAAATAAAATAACCCGTTCAAAAGTATGTAAACAAAGATTACATTCAAAAGCATGTAAACAAAGATTATACATTCAAAAATCACATGTTTAAAGCTCTTCCGTAACTCCTACTGCCTCTATATATTTGCGCAAATCCTCTTTTAATCGTGCTTGAGCTGCATCATGCTTAGATTTTTCCTCAAGAATAAGTTTCACCTGATCAGGAACACCGGCTAGCTTGCTTTCCAAAGAAGCGATCATTTCTCTACCTTAGAGTCGTACAGATTTTTCTATATCAAGGGATTGAACATTCGCCCGCATCCTTTCTTTAACATCCTGAATGACTAAGTCTTGCTCATGATTCTTTCTCTCCAGTTGAGAGATTTCCTCTTTCAGGGCTGCGATACGATCTTGGGTGGTCACTCTCTCATCAATATGAATCTTTAATTGATCTTGAAGAATCAGATATTCTTGTTCAAGTTTGGAGATAGACGAATCCGTCAGAGAGGCTTGTTCTTGAGATGCAGTCAGCTGCTTCCTGTATTCTAAAATCTCAGGGGCAATTGTAACATTTTCTACCGACGCCAATGAGATTACTGAATCACGGAATTTAAGGAACGAATCACGCAAAGGAGATATGTTAATTTTAGCCATCTTGGGAGAGCTTTCCAAAATCTCCATAGCAACGTCCAAGTCCGACCATTGATCAGGGTTTCTGAAGATATGGGATATCGCCAACAAAGAGTGTTTCACCATAAGCATTTTGTGAACAGGGACTTTTGCAAAAGACGATAGTTTAGAAGTAGTGGCCACAGAGTCAGAACTGGCCTCACCGCTGCAAGAAGAAATTCTTAGAGCAAAAGAAGAAAGGCATGCAGATATATTATGAAATATGCGATTCTAAGTAAAATAACTAGTGCATGTATATACCTGTCGCTGGAATACGATTAACAGAAGGAGAAGCTCCCTGAGTCGTAGAAGGGCCGAGTCCCACCATATCGGCAAAAGATGGTGCTCTAGCCTCCGTACTAGAATCTTTGGTAGTTGGAGTTGGGAAGTCAGTGGTCTCTGTTGGAAATATAATTTCATGAGCTACCACTTTCTGTACCACCAATGAAACTACAGGAGCTCTTGGTGAGATTACTGTAGGAGGATTCACTGAAGAAATTGCACCTATCTCAGCGACCCGAGCACCTAAAAAAGGGAGACACAATAATTCTAAATAAATAATTGCTGTTAAATATGTAGATAAATATCTGCACATGAAAGTTAAATCTCCTTTACCTGGTGAATATCCGTATTCACCATAATCTAAATGTTCTTCCTCGTCTTCCTCAGCTGTAGGAGATTTAGCCAGAATATTGATGCCAGGGAGAGCTTTAAAGGTTGCAGGAAGAGATTCCGTTTCAACCCCTTCTGTAATCGCTTCCTCTTCTCCGCCAATATCAACTTCGCCTTCTTCGAAATCGTTATCTTTATCCTCACTGCTTTCACTGTCCTCATCGTCTTCATACTGCGAAGAGGTAGTAGTCTCTGATGATGAAGCTGAAATCTCATCTCCCAAAATTTCTTCGTCAACTTCCTCAACGACAACTTGCTTTCCTTTACAAGAAGCAGCTCGACTGCTCTCTGGTGCAGACTCTTTGATTTTAGGGGAGACAGATGCTTGTCTAATCCCCTCTGAGAGAATAGGAGATGATGCCTGTAAGCGCATCCTTGATCTAGTCATCGGGGAAGATGAGCTAGGACAAAGGGGTTGTGGAGGAGGTATAAGAGTATCATTAACTGGTTCTTCTTGAACCGCTGCAGACTTTGCAGGAATTGGGGAAGATGCACCTTCAGTGTCATCTGCAGCCTGATCTGTAAAGTCTCGGCGAGATTGCTCAAAATCTCTCAAAACTCCATGAGCAAACCAGCCATCCAAAGTGTTAATAGGCTTTATCTCACGGATAGGGTCTCCTAACGATATCTTTCTACAAATTTCTCCGTGATGAGATGCATGACTCTTTTCTGGGAAGCCAATTCCACTCTCTAGATTTCTACCTTTCAGCCTAGGCGAATGGAGAAAAATGGAGGAATCTACCGGCAAGCACTTAGTGACCAAGTATGACTGATGATCCCACCATCGCATCCAGCCATATGATGTACGGACTATGCGATTACAGCCTGGAATTATGAAGGAAGATCCAACGCAACTATTCAGTAGCTGTTTCCATATCATGGCCCAGTTGAGAGGACCTGTTCCATAACAACGCATCTTCCGAGTAACTAGCCCGCAGTCTTGTGGTACAATTTTGTCATAACCGAATTGACGAGCGAAACGACTGGGGTAGTAAGGTTCCCTCCAAAATTCTGTCCCTTCCCGAAGGGGTAAGCTGCAAGAAAGAATGGAAAAGAAGAAAGCTCTTTCCGCTGTAGTAAGTGTTTCTTAGTCCACCATGTCTGTATCTTCGGTATGACGATAAAGGCGAAATTGAAAGAAGTTTATTTGGTCATCATCCCAAATTTTATTGGCAACCCAGTCATACGCTCTCTTGGCCATCACTTTTTGTTGGAAGAACCAGAGTGGAAGATGGAAAGGATGAACATATGCTTGCTCTGAGGCTTCGAAAGTCCAAGGAAAGTAGACCCCTAACCACCCTGTGATATAATGCCAATGGGTATGTGCAGACGAGGCTCCGAGAATGGGATCCTTCACATGGGTAGCTACCTCTCCAAGGGCTCTATAAATAGAGCATAATACTGGGGGAGCAAGGGAGTATTTGTGGCCTTCTGCCAAAGCACCAGCCACAGCAAAGACTGTGGGACGAACAACATTTGCCCATTTAGAGCTGGGCAGTACGACTAAGCTTAGCCAATAGGCCAAGAAAGCTGCAAGTTCTCCGAAAGAGCTATATTCTGGTCTTCCTTTCATCACGTCTCGGAGCTTTATTAGTTCCTTGGAGTGGCAATCACGAAATCTTCAAAAAATATATATAAACATATAAATGTAAGAGAGAGATGCAGAAATCTCTAGATAACAAGAGTATGAGGAAAAGAGTTGATTATCAGACTGATAAATACCTGAGGCCTCTGGAAAAATGTGCCAGCCATTGCAAAGGGGGGATCTTGTGAAAACTGGGAAATTTACTCATCTCCTTGAACAGTTCGATAGTGGTTTCAGAGATCGAAGGTTTGCGATCAGGAGAGGATATAAAGGCCAGTTCCCTATTGGTTGGAATAAATTCATCATAGAATTTACCTATTATCGGAAGACCGACTATGCGGTGAAGATCCCAAAGTGTTATGCTCATTTCACCATAGGGCAAGTGGAAGGAGTTGGTTGTGGGCGACCAGTACTCAAGGAAACCTTTCAGCACAGTGGGTTCCTTACAAAAGTATTTAGAAATCACTTCTATAGCATCATAAAGGCCGATTTTTGCAAGTGTGTTTGCATGCTTCAGTAAAATGGCTTCTGCCCAATCAGAATAATAACGTCGAGCAGTTAACAGGCTTCTAATACGAAATTCTGCTTGTCCCCAGAGTGGTTCCCGATCTTGGAAACGTTGCCAGACTGTCTCATAAAAATGTGAAGAAAAGAGGTCGTGAGGGCTATGGAAAGGAGCTAAGAAGATCATGGGATGAATTTCTCCTATCCTTTGTTGTGGCTTCTGCGTTTGAATGACTCCTTCAAGGATCCGGGGTTCTCTTGTGGCCCATGATTCAGTGTACATCAATCTTTCGCCATGAACGCAATCCTTGGGTTCACAGTCAAGCATGGACTGATGGCGATAGACATTGATGGGAATTATTGTCATGCCTTCTGCATGAGGGTTGTCGAACTTCATGACGCCTTCAACAACCCATACTGAATCCCACGAATTTTGAAGTCTCTTCTTCTTATGTTCCTTAATCTTCTCGGCAAACTCTTTTGCCTTATTCCGGCGAGTTTTTTTTGAACGAGAGGCAGGAGGAGTGTCTTCACGAAGAGGGGGTTTCTCACTATCAGTACGAATATGAGCCGCCAATCGTACTCTCTGCCGTGCTTCGACGGACATTTGATATCTCCTAAGGATATGGATCTATGAATAGGAGATGGAAGAGATTTGATGCGGTCGGAGAAGTCAAAAGTGGGAAGAACAGGCTCTTTGAAATAAGGAGTTCTGGAGGTAGTCTTTATTTGCTTGGCAGGTGGTTGATCAGAAGAAGGTTGATCAGAAGAGTCACGGGACGGGCTGTTTGCTTTATACGGGCCATTAAAGAAGATGAATATCGGAATGAGAATAAAAGAAAGATGAAAAATGGCTAAGTGCTGGAAAAGGTCAAAAGGAAGAAAATCGACTAAGTGTGGAACACTTTGCGCGGGTCCACGCAAGTATTTAGATTGCGCGGAACGGTTTGGACTTTGAAGGAACTCGCGCAAACTGCAAGGGTTTGCGCGGGGTCACGCAAAGTATATAGTTTGCGCGGAGGAAAAGCACAGAGCAAAGTTTCGCCAGAGCAGAAAAGAGTTGTGCAAATGACCAAGTTGTTATGCTATTTATAGGGTTCGTGGTCGAGTACGGTCCTCGACCTAGCTTTGCGCGGGATCGCGCAAACCCTGCAGAAAGGCATGATTTGATCCTTTTCTTTGATTTTCTGAAAAAACAAAGAACGGATCAAGGGGGCATCTGTTGAGGCATAAAACAAGAGGAAAATTTAAGCAAAGAAAGATCAAGGCATTTAGGAAAAAGGTTGGAAGAAAGGAATAAAGAATTATTCTGAGAACACTTTGCGCTGGACCGCACAAAGTAAACGGATTGCGCGGGCTCACGCAAAGTAAAACAGATTGCGCGGGATCGCTCAAAGAAGACAGATTGCGTGAGATCGCGCAAAGCATGTCATTTGCGCGTATCCGCGCAAAGCGTATGACAGTGATATAAAAATGATTGGGTGTTATTTTGTCCCACATCGCCCAAGTCAGAGTTTTACACCTGTGAAAATGTCTATAAATACCCCATTCTTTCTCTAAAAAGGGGTTCGACGATTTCAGAGTGAAAGAAAAGCAAAGGACAAGATCGAAGGTGCGGAGTATTGGGCTCCAGCAGATTGCGCGGATCCACGCAAATGAGCATTGGGCTCATACAGTTTGCGCGGACCCGCACAAACTATATGATTTGCGCGATCCCGCGCAAACCGACTGCCCTGTAGTCTATAACAGCAATGGGCTGTCATGCTGCCGAAATGGCCGAAGTCTTCAAATCTTCAAAGTCTTCTTATTCAGGAGAGAATGAAGAATCACCGACAGAAAGGCGTATTTCTCCTAAGTCTCAGGAGATGACCGAAATGGCGCCGGAATGCTGCCGGAATCTCTATTTTTCTTGAAGACTATTGGTCGATTCATCAATTCCTCCTAAGTCTTAAGAGATGATTGGGATCATTGTCGTTATGCTGCCGAAATTTACATTTAACTATGATAGTTGAATTCACAGTGAATTCTTTGTAATCTATCTTAAAATCAAGGGATATTTGAGGATGTAAATGAATTTAGTATCAATAAAGTGTGATGATTGTCTTTATACTTTTCCATTGTTATGACTGAATAAGATATTTTTCCCTAAACTAAATACTTTGTTTCCTTGTCGAAACAGCATACACCAAATGAAGGAAGAAGATACCTCACTCCACCCAAAATGACTAAGAGGATGGAGGATTTGATAAATCAAGTAGCTCAACTGAATCGCAAAACCAAAGAATTGATAAAACAAGAAAATCTGGTTGAGTTGCCCGAAAAATCCAAAAATCCCCAAGATGAGAACAAAGCCACATCTCCAAAAAGGATTGTCACCAAATGGGTTATAAAGAACAAGAACAATTACCTTGTAATCCATATTGCACTAAAGGCAGGCAATAGTTCTAAGTGGTATCTTGATAGTAGATGCTCCATACATATGACAGGTGATCGGACCCACTTCTGTGACTATTCAGAATTTGATAGTGGGTCAGTTATATTTGGTAATGGAAGCTCCGCCAAGATTGTCGGAAAAGGGACAATAGTTGGGTCTGACTTGCCCAAAATTGAGGATGTTCTTTGTGTAGAGGGATTAAAACATAATCTTCCAAGCATTTCCCAAATCTGTGACAAAGAACACTCATTCGCATTCTCCAAAGATGTGTGCAAGATCTCAGATCTCGTAGGTAAACTTATCATGAAAGGTCTTCACACAAGTGATAAATGCTATGTAATTCAAAGTAGTGGAGAAAGTGTCCCATCCATAAAATTTCACATGGCCCTAAACAGTGAATCCAAGTTGTGGCACCAAAGACTTGGACATGTCCACTACTGGAATTTGGCTAAACTAAACTCAAAAAATTTGGTGAGAGGTCTCCTTAAGATCAGGAAGAAGGAGAAGGTTGTGTGTGTTGATTGTCTTAAAGGCAAATAGATAAAGGTTGGACATAAAAAAGACAACACCGTAGCAACTTCCAAACCACTTGACCTATTGCACATGGATCTAGTGGGACCTACCAAAGTTAAGAGTCATGGGAAAAAGAGATATTTTCTGGTAGTAGTGGATGATTACTCCAGATTTACTTGGGTCGCCTTTCTTCGGGAAAAATTCGATGCATTTAAAGAATTCCAGAAGATGGCAAAACAACTTCAAAATGAAAAGGATATTGTATAAGTTGTATTAGGAGTGATCATGGTGGGGAGTTTGAAAATGATCGATTTGAATTGTATTGTGATAAATATGGAATTCGACATGAATTCTCAGCTCCAAAGACACCTCAACAGAATGGAGTGTGTTGAGGCATAAAATAAGCAAAGAAGTGAAGAGGAGAAAGATCAAGAAAATCAGTTTGAAGATAAAGAAATCAGGTTTAAAAGACTACTTTGCGTGGGTTTGCGCAAAGTGAATAGATTGCGCAGGACCGCGCAAAGTAAATGGGTTGCGCGGGTTGATCAAGGAAGACAGATTGCGCGGGACTGATAGATTGCGCGATACTGCGCAAAGCATGTCATTTGCTCGTATCCGCGCAAAGTATTTTACGGTGGTATGAAGATGGTTGGATGTTATTTTGTCCCACATCGACCAGAACAGAGATTTACACCAGTAAAAATGTCTATAAATACCCCGTTCTTTCTCTCAAAAGGGGTTGGAAGATTTTAGAGTGGAAGAAAGATGAAGAAGAAGACAGAAGGTGCAAAGGAGCATTGGGCTCATATAGTTTGCGCGGAATCGCGCAAAGGAGCATTGGGCTCCTGTAGTTTGCGCGGACCCGCGCAAAGCATGTCGTTTACGCGGACCCGCGCAAACCGACTGCTGGACAGTCTATAACAGCAATGGGCTAATATACTGCTGGAATGGCTAGAGTCTTCAAATCTTCAAGTTCCTCTTGTTCAGGAGGAAGGGAAGAATCATCGACGAAAAGGCGTATTCCTCCTAAGTCTCAGGAGATGACCGGAATAGCACTGAAATGCTGCCGAATTCTCTATTCTCTTGAAGACTGATTGGTCGACTTGTCTATTCCTCCTAAGTCATAGGAGATGATTGAAATCATTGTCGTTATGCTGTCGAAATTCATATTTAACTACGATAATTGTAACTTACAAGGAATTCTTTGTGGAATTCTTTGTAAACTATCTTAGAATCAAGGGATATCAGAGGATGTAAATGAATTCAGAATCAATAAAATGTGGCGATTGTCTTTGTAACTATTCCATTATTATGTTTGAATAAGATAATGCTCCCAAATCAAATACATTTGTTTCCTTGTCGAAACAAAATGGCGACTCTGCTGGGGAAGTTTATCTTATTTAACACTAATATTGGGAAAGTTACGAGACTCTCATTACTGTTTTTGGCGTCTGGTAGACGCCAAAATGGCGACTCTCAGTGGGAACATCCTCCCCTTCATCTCTAAAATAGTTTACTTAATCTTTCGCATACTAATTTCATGTATGTTTTGTTATTGAAGGTACCCAAATTCAATCACATAACATTACTAATGGCTAACGTTGTGAGAAAAGTGAACTTCCGATTCGCCGCTACTGGGTTTGTAATTGAATATGCGCCAAGCCAAACTCCTGAGCATACGAAAGCAAGTACTACAAGCAGGCACTAAGTGACTCAAGTAACAGCGGGGGTCATTTCCGTCTCACCCCAACCACAAGAAAGTGATGAGAACTGGACTTTGGTCTTGTCCAAAAAGATAAAAGCAAAGACCTTAAAGAACCGCAGGGCGAAATTGCTTGTACCAAGAGCTGAGGGACCAATCACGCGTAGTATAGCAAGAAGAAAACCTGAGCTCGCTCCTCCGGTGATTTATCCTAAACAAGTTGCTTCGTAGTTCTCATTGCACGATTTTTCAGCCTTGGTTGCTCCAAAGACCAAATGGACAGAATCGCAGAAAGGCAAAGCACTGAGTATAGGATCACCGATGCCCGTGTCATCTCAAGCAAGCTCGCCCATAACTGTATCACCTCGATCGGTTAAAAGCACGGGAAGTACACAAGAGTCAAATGAGACTCCAATTCCTCCCCTCTTTATAAGTCCTGTTACGTCAACATATTCTCGTTTTACTCAAAAAACAGCTTCGACAAATAGTCAAGAGGCCCAATATATATGGCAGAGACGGGTCAAGGAAATAGACCAACTACTGAAGAACGTGTTGATCAAATGGCAGAGGCACAAAGAGTGCTAATGGATGAATGCCGGAACCTCAGAGAAGCTCTGGCAACTCTGGCACATAATGTAGCCCAGATAGTGGCTCCACCCATGATGGGAGCAACAAATGGACAAGAGAACCAACCTGAAGGCTCCCGTCCGTAGGAGATAGGATCGCGAGGATCAGTTCCAGTGACAAGAGCTATAACACAGGATGATGTAAGACAAGTCGTCGAAGAAGCAGTCAGAATAGAAAGGGAGCGCGCGAATACCGGTCGTTTCAGATACCGAACACCCTACTCGAGAGAGGTAGAAGATGTTCCGTTTCCAGCCAATTTTAAGCATCCAGATTTCTAGAAATTTAATGGGGAAGGATCACCAAAAGAACACCTGATGCATTTCATCACTAGCATGGGAAATTTCTCCACGATACCTCAATACTGTTTACGCTTATTTGGATCATTGTTGACAAGTAAAGCTTTCAGGTGGTATTCAAATTTAGCACCAGGATCTATACGCACATGGGAAGAAATGCAAGATGCTTTCATGTCAAACTTCTTCTCGTCAGAGCGCGATGTTAGCATCACAGAATTAGCTTCAGTACGACAGCGAGAAGGAGAACCAGTTGAAAAATTCATAGACAAATGGAAGACACTGGGGGCATCGTGTAGGCAGTTGCCGGAAGAAAAGGAACAAGTCAAAATGTGTCTGAACTCTATGGAGACAGGAATTGCGTTTGGACTCACTAGCGCTGATATCGGAACCTTTCGCGATTTGGCTACCAAAGCCCATGCATTGGAATTAATGACTCGTAAGATGCCAGCATTTCATTATGAAATTGTTAGAAGAATACCTGGCAGGACAACCGTCAACACCATCGATCGGGATAAGAAAAATCAAGATGCGAGGGGCTCAAGAGACAAAAGGCCGGAAGGAAGAGAAAGCTGGAATCAATCAAGGGATAGATACGGCGGAAAAAAGCTCAGAATGCTCGATTCTCATGAAGGATTTGAGTTTGATAAAGAGGATGTGGTGCCTATGATGCAACAATTGTTAAAAGCAGGTACCCTGGAATTACCAGAACCAAAACGCCCTGAAGATGTGATGAGGACTTGAGAAAGAAACTTTTGCCATTATCATCGTCTAGTGGGACATCCGACAGAAAATTGTTACATGTTAAAATGCATCATACAGTGAATGATAAATAGGGGTGATATAATAACCAGCAAAAGCAAAGAAAAGAATACAAGGGCGACAGTAAATGTATTGACAATTCAAGAAAAGACTCGGGGAATAAAAGAGAAGGGAGATCGAAGGTCGATAAGAAATGCGACAATGATTACGTTGCGATCAGGGAAGCAGATAATGAGTCCGGTAAAGCAAAAAGTAGGAGTTATAAGGAAAGAAGTGACTGAAAGACAGATATTGAGGATGGAAGTAGAAATGGAGACGCAGCGACAAAAGTGGCTTATGACGTATGTTGGAGCATAAAAATTATCATCATGAAAAGGAAAGGGTACAAATAATAAAGAAAGACAGGTTGCACGGATCACGCAACCAAAAAGGAAGGTTACGCGGTTGAAGAAGCCAAAATTACAGTTGCGCTGGTCGCGCAACAAGGAAGGCAGTTGTGCGGATCGCGCAACAAAGAAAGCAGTTGCGCCGGTCGCGTAACGAAGAAAGCAGTAGCGCCGGTCGCGCAACGAAGAGAGTCGTTACGCGGATCGCGTAATCAATGAAGATCTCTGACACGTGTGAAGGGTCTATAAATACCCCACTCCCTTCTCATACAGAGAGAGAGAGATTTTTGGAGAGACTGAAATAGAGCAACTGAAGGTAGAGAGAGCAGAGCCATGTTCAGTTGCGCAGACCGCGCAACATGTACATCAGTTGCGTGGATCGCGCAACTACTAGATTGGTTGCGCGGACCGCGCAAATAGTCAGCTGATCAGCTTGTAGGAGAAATTACTTCTCTAAAAGAAAAGATCAAATAATCTATTCAGTAATTCCTCCTAAGTATTGGGAGATGACCAAAATAGCGTCGGAGGGCTGCCGAAATTTCTGTCTCCATGAAGATCAGATGATCTATTCAGCAATTCCTCCTAAGTATTGGGAGATGACTAAAACAGACGCCGAAAGGCTGCCGAATTCAGGATTAGACAAATAATAAGCTTTGCTAAAAATAATTTGTTCTTTTTATGTGATTTATCTTAGAATCAAGGGATGTATAGAGGATGTAAATGAACCCAATATTAAT
Source organism: Magnolia officinalis (assembly GCA_021015155.1). Lineage (NCBI taxonomy): Eukaryota > Viridiplantae > Streptophyta > Magnoliopsida > Magnoliales > Magnoliaceae > Magnolia > Magnolia officinalis. The sequence goes on along the minus strand of JAJHSJ010000006.1, from coordinate 43,525,896 downwards.
AAAATATGATGATTGTTCTGAATACTCTTTTGTTATGTTTGAATAAGATCAATTCCCCAAATCAAACACATTTGTTTTCTTGTCAAAACAAAATGGCGACTCTGCTGGGGAATTTCTTATCTTATTTTAACATCAGCATTAAGATGATTGATAAAATAATCACCATGGTTTGGCGTCTTTCTGACGCCAAAATGGCGACTCTCAGTGGGAACATCCTCCCCTTCATCTCTAAGATAGATCCTTCTATCCTCCAGAAAACTAACTATAGATATGTTTTATAACTGAAGGTACATTAATTCAACTGCAAGTTACAATCAATGACAATTCCTGCAAGAGAAGTAAACTTTCGCTTTACTACAACTGGGTTCGTGATAGAGTATACGCCGGATCAAACTCCCGTATGTATGACTCGGTTCCTCGCAACCAAGAGCAATATGACTCAAGTGATGGCTGGAGTCGTATCTGCTTCACCTCAACCGTTGGACAGTACTAAGGATTAGACTGTCGTAGTATCCCGTAAGACAAGAGCGTGGAATGCAAGAAATGCTCGAATAAATCTGCCCGTGCCGAGAGTTCGAGGGCCAATAACGCGCAATGCAGCTAGGAAGCATCCTGAGCTCGCCCCTCCCGAAATATATCCGGAACGGGTAGTTCCACAGTCAGCGTTACGCGACTTCCCAGCTTTAATCGCTTCAAAGGTTAAATGGACGAAAGAACAAAAAGGCAAAACGGTAATGACAGGTTCCTTAATATCGACATCTCCAAAGACAAGCTCATGGATGTCTATCACCTCAATCAACTGATAATACCAGAAATATAGAGAAGTCAAAAGGAACTCCACCTTCTCCCCTCTTCTCGAGTCCTCTTACGTCGGCATCTTCTCATCCTACTCCAATTACGGCCTCGTCAAAGAGTGGAGAGGCTACAGTATATGTGACTGAGATAGGACAAGGCAACGCATCAACTACAGAAGATCGTGTTAATGAGATGGCAGAAGCACAGAGAGTATTAATGGAAGAGTGTAGACACCTCAGAGAAGCCCTGACAACTCTTGCGCACAACATGGCCTAGATAGCTGCCCCGCCAATGATGAATACGATGAATGGACGAGAAAACTGGCCCGAAGGCTCTCATCCGTAAGGGATAGGATCTCGAGAGTCTGTTCCAGTCGCAAGAACCATAACACAAGATGACATAAGATAAGTCGTCGAAGAAACAGTGAGAATAGAAAGAGAACGTGAAAACACTGGCCGTTTCAGATATCGAACGCCATATCCAAGAGAAGTGGAAGATATTCCATTCCCAGCCAATTTCAAACATCCAGATTTTCAGAAGTTTAATGGGGAAGGATCGCTGGAAGAACACCTGATGCACTTCATTACCAGCATGGGGAATTTTTCTACAATACCGCAGTATTGCCTAAGATTGTTCGGGTCGTCATTAACGCACAAAGCTTTTCGGTGGTATTCCAGCCCGGTTCCCGGATCGATGCGTACATGGGAAGAAATGCAGGATGCCTTTATGTCAAACTTCTTCTCTTCTGAGCGTGACGTTAGTATTACAGAGTTGGCCTCCATACGGCAGAGGGAAGGAGAACCAGTCCAAAAATTCATAGACAGATGGAAGACATTAGGAGCCTTGTGTAGGCAGTTGCCAGAAGAAAAGGAACAGGTCAAAATGTGTCTGAATTCTATGGATACAGGAATTGCGTTTGGACTCACCAGTGCCGATATCAGAACGTTCCGTGACCTGGCCACTAAAGCTCATGCTTTATAGTTGATGACTCGTAAAATACCAGCATTTCACCGCGAGACTGTTAGAAGAATGCCTGGCAGGACGAATGTGAATACTGTCGAACATGATAAGAAAAACAGAGATACCAGGGATTCAAGAGATAAAAGGGCAGAACGAAGAGAAGGATGGAATCAATCAAGACATAAATACAGTGGAAAGAGACTCCGAATGCTGGATTCTCATGAGGGGTTCGGTTTTGAGAAGGAAGATGTAGTTCCTATGATGAAACAGCTATTGAAAGCCGGCACAATAGAATTGCCAGAACCCAAGCGCCCCGAAGATGTGACAAAGACCAGGGAAAGAGATTTCTGCCGCTATCATCGTCTGGTAGGACATCCGACGGAGAATTGCTATACATTGAAGTGTATAATACAGTGGATGATAGACAAGGGTGAAATAATAACTGGCGAAGGAAAATAAAAGAACACAAGGGTGGCAGTAAACATGCTCGCGATTCGAGAGAAAGCTCGAGGGGTAGAAAGAAAAAGGGGTGAAAAGACGACAAAGAAAGTGGTAGTTATTACCTTGCGATCAGGAAAGAAAACAGCAAGCCCTATGAAGCAAAGGGCAGAGATTATAAGGAAAGAAACCATTCAGAAACCGAAAAATAGCGATGAGAATGAAGAGAAAAGTGAAAAGGCAAAGGTAACTTATGACGTGGTCAGCCATTTGAAGGGGATACCAGCACAGCTAAGCATTTATGATGCGCTCAAGTTATCAGAGGAGTTCCGACAAAGTCTGGTCCAAGCATTATCTAATCATAATGTTAGGGAAACTCTACTGACAGAAATGGGGCATGAGGAATGTAATGAACGAACAGATTGCTTGCCAATCATTTCATTCTCCGATGATGATTTGATCTGTGAAGTGGAACATAATAGACCATTGATGATAAAAGGTCATATCCGTGAGAAGAAGGTTAAACGGATTATGATAGATAACGGGTCTGCAGTGAACCTCCTGCCACTGTCTATGATAAGCAAGCTGGGATATCGCCATTCTGATCTACGCCCTAGTGGAATGATGATACAGGGCTTCAACCAGGATGGGCAACGTGCACTCGGGAAGATTACAGTGACATTAGAAGTGGGAGAATTGACGACCAACGTTGTATGCCATGTCATAAACGCAATGACAACGTATAATCTTCTCCTGGGAAGGCCATGGATACATCAATATAGTATCGTACCTTCTACTCTGCACCAGTGCTTCAAATACTGTAAAGGTGGGCGACAATATAAAGTGATGGCAGACGCAAGACCATGTACAGAAGCTGAGTCTTTCTTTGCAGATGCAAGCTATTACAAAGGGTTCGCTGAAGAAACGCGGGATAGTGATGAAAACAGAATTCTAAAAGATATTGTTGAGGCATAAAATAAGCAAGGAAGTGAAGACGAGAAAAATTAAGAAATCAATTTGAAAGATCAAGAAATCAGCTTCAAGACCACTTTGCCCGGGTTCGCGCAAAGTGAAATGGTTGCACCAGACCGCGCAAAGTGAACGGTTTGCGCGGGAGATTATGAAGACAGTTTGCGCGAGACCGCGCAAAGCATTTCGTTTGCGCGTGTCCGCGCAAAGTATATGACGGTGGAATCGAAAAGGGTTGATTGATTATTTTGTTCCACATCGACTAGAACAGAGATTTTCATTAAAGAAAATGTCTATAAATACCCCGTTCCTCCTCTCAAAAGGGGTTGGAAGATTTCAGAAGTAAAGGAAAGACGAAAGAGAAGACAGAAGGTGCGGAGTATTGGACTCCTGCACTTTACGCGACCGCGCGCAAAGGAGTATTGGACTCCTGTACTTTGCGCGACAGCGCTCAACGGAGTAATGGACTCCTGAAGTTTGCGCGACCGCGCGCAAAGGAGTAATGGACTCCTGAAGTTTGTGCGGACCCGCGCAAAGCATATCATTTGCGCGGATCCGCGCAAATCGACTGTTGGGCAGTCTATAACAGTAATGGGCTGTTATGCTGTTAGGCTGTTATGCTGTCAGAATGGCTCGAGTCTTCAAGTCTTCAAGTTCTCCTTATTCAAGAGAAAAGGAAGAATCATCGACGAAAAGGCGTGTTCCTCCTAAGTTTCAGGAGATGACTGAAATAGCGCTGTTATGCTGCCGGAATCTCCGTCCTCTTGAAGACTATTGGTCAATTTATCCATTCCTCCTAAGTCATAGGAGATGATTGAGATCGGCGCTGTCATGCTGCCGAAATTTATATTTAACTACGATAACTGTAACTTGTAGCGAATTCTTTGTAAACTATCTTAGAATCAAGGGATACTTGGGGATGTAAATGAATTCAGAATCAATGAAGTGTGATGATTGTTTCTGTAATTATTTCATTGTTATGATTGAATAGGATAATTCCCAAATCAAATACTTTTGTTTTCTTGTCGAAACAAAATGGCGACTCTGCTGGGGACTTTATATCTTATCTAATACTAACATTGGAAAGTTGCAAGACTCTCATCACTGTTTTTTGGCGTCTTCTAGACGCCAAAATGGCGACTCTCAGTGGGAACATCCTCCCTTTCATCTCTAAGATAGTTTACTTAATTTTCTATATACTAATTTCATGAATGTTTTGTTATTGAAGGTACCCAAATTCAATCACACTACATTGCTAATGGCTAACGTTGAGAGAAAAGTGAACTTCCGATTCACCGCTACTGGGTTTGTAATTGAATATGCGCCGAACCAAACTCCTAAGTATACAAAAGCAAGCACTACAAGCAGTCATAAAGCGACTCAAGTAACAGTGGGAGTTATTTCCATCTCACCTCAATCACAAGAAAATGATGAGAATTGGACTTTGGTCTTGTCCAAGAAAACAAAAGCAAAGACTTTAAAGAACCGCAAAGCGAAAGTACTTGTACCAAGAACTGAGGGACCGGTCACGCGTAGCATAGCTAGAAGAAAACCTGAGCTCGCTCCTCCGGCAATTTATCCCGAACAAGCTACTTCGCAGTTCTCGTTGCGTGATTTTCCGGCTTTGGTTGCTCCAAAGACTAAATGGACAGAATCGCAGAAAGGCAAAGCACTAATGATAGGATCACCGATGCTTGTGTCACCTCAAACAAGTTCGCCCATAACTATATCACCCCGATCGGTTAAAAGCACGGGAAGTACACAAGAATCAAACGAGACTCCAATATCTCCCCTCTTTATAAGTCCTATTACGTCAACATATTCGCGTTTCACTCAAAAAACAGCTTCGACAAACAGTCAAGAGGCCGCAGTATATATGGCAGAAACGGGTCAAGAAAATAGGCCATCTACTGAAGAACGTGTTGATCAAATGGTAGAGGCACAAAGAGTGCTAATGGATGAATGCCGGAACCTCAGAGAAGCTCTGGCAACTCTGGCACATAATTTAGCCCAAATAGTAACTCCACCCATGATGGGGGCAACGAATGGACAAGAGAACCAACCTGAAGGCTCTCATCCGCAAGAGATAGGATCACGAGGATCAGTTCCAGCAGCAAGAGCTATAACACAAGATGATGTAAGACAAGTCGTCGAAGAAGCAGTCAGAATAGAAAGAGTGCGAGCGAATACCGGTCGTTTCAGATACCGAACACCCTACCCGAGAGAGGTAGAGGACGTTCCGTTTCCAGCCAATTTTAAACATCCAGATTTCCAGAAATTTAATGGGGAAGGATCACCAGAAGAACACCTGATGCATTTCATCACCAGCATGGGAAACTTCTCCACAATACCTCAATACTGTTTACGCTTATTTGGATCATCGTTGACAAGTAAAGCTTTCAGGTGGTATTCAAATTTAGCACCAGGGTCTATACGCACATGGGAAGAAATGCAAGATGCTTTCATGTCAAACTTTTTCTCATCAGAACGCGATGTTAGTATCACAGAATTAGCTTCAGTGCGACAGCGAGAAGGAGAACCAGTTAAAAAATTCATAGACAGATGGAAGACGCTGGGGGCATCGTGTAGGCAGTTGCCAAAAGAAAAGGAACAAGTCAAAATGTGTCTGAACTCTATGGAAACAGGAATTGCGTTCGGACTTACCAGCGCTGATATCGGAACCTTTCGCGATTTGGCTACCAAAGCCCATGCATTGGAATTAATGACTCGTAAGATGCCAGCATTTCATCATGAAACTGTTAGAAGAATGCCTGGCAGGACAACCGTCAACACCATCGATCGAGATAAGAAAAATCAAGAAGCGAAGGGCTCAAGAGACAAAAGGCCAGAAGGAAAAGAAAATTGGAATCAATCAAAGGATCGATACGGTGGAAAAAAGCTTAGAATGCTCGATTCTCATGAAGGATTTGAGTTTGACAGAGAGGATGTGGTGCCTATGATGCAACAATTGTTAAAAGCAAGCACCCTGGAATTACCGGAACCGAAACGCCCTGAAGATGTGACAAGAACCCGAGAAAGAAACTTTTACCGTTATCATCGTTTAGTGGGACATCCGACAGAAAATTGTTACACGTTAAAGTGCATCATACAGCGAATGATAAATAGAGGGGATATAATAACCAGCGAAAGCAAAGAAAAGAATACAAGAGCGACATTAAATGTATTTTCAATTCAAGAAAAGACTCGAGGAATGAAAGAAAAGGGAGACCGAAGGCCGATAAGAAATGCGACAATGATTACGTTGCGATCAGGGAAGTAGATAACGAGTCCGATAAAGCAAAAAGCAGAAATCATAGGGAAAGAAGTGACTGAAAAGCGGAACATCAAGGATAAAAGTAGAAATGAAGATACAGTGATAAAAGTGGCTTACGATGTAGTTAGTCACTTGAAAGGTATATCGGCAAGTTTGAGTATTTATGATGCGCTCAAGTTATCGGAAGAGTTTCGACAGAGTTTGATTCAAGCACTGGCTGATCACGATGTGAGAGAAACTTTACTGACAGAAATGAAGAATGAAAGAAGCAAGGAAAAGGTGGATTGTCTACCAGTGATATCTTTTTCTGATGATGAGGCTGAACTTTCATCTTCCAAATTTTCTTCGTCAACTTCTTCAATAATAACTTGCTTCCCTTTGTAAGAAATGGGTTTGCTGCTCTCCGGTGCAGACTCTTGGACCATAGGGGAAGCAGATGTTTGGCGAGTCATTTCGGAAGGAATAGGGGATGATGTTTGCAAGTTCTTGATCTAGTCATCGGAGAAGATGGGCTAGGACCAAGGGATTGTGGAGGAGATATGGAAGTACCAATAACTGGTCCTTCTTGAACCGCTGCAGTCTCTACAGGAATTGGAGAAGATGTACCTACAACATCGTCCGCGGCTTGGTATGAAGAGTCCCGACGAGATTTCTTGAATTCTCTCAAATCTCCGTAAGCAAACCAGCCATCCAAAGTATTGATAGGCTTGATTTCACGAATGGGATCTTCCAATGATATCTTCCTACAAATTTCTCCGGGATGAGATGCATGGCTCTTTTCCGGAATATAGCCAATTCCGCTCTCTAAATTTCTGCCCTTTAGCCTGGGCGGATGAAGAAAGATAGAAGAATCTACTGGCAAGCATTTAGCAATCAGGTATGATTGATGATCCCACCACCGCATCCAGCTATATGATGTACGGACTATACGATCACAGCTTGGAATTGTGAAGAGGGATCCAACGCAACCATTCAGCAACTGTTTCCATATCATGGCCCAGTTAAGAGGACCAGTTCCATAGCAGCGCATTTTTCTGGTAACCAGCCCGCAGTCTTGTGGTACAGTTTGATCATAACCAAATTGACGAGCAAAACGACTGGGGTAGTAAGGTTCTCTCCGGAATTTTGTCCCTTCCTGAAGAGGCAAACTGCAGGAGTGAATGGAAAAGAAGAAAGCTCTTTCTGCTGCAGTAAGTGTTTCGTTGTCCACCATATCTGTATCTTCGGTGTAATGATGCAGGCGGAACTGAAAGAAGTTTATTTGATCATCATCCCAAATTTTGTTGGCGACCCACTCATATGCCCTTTTTGCCATCGCTCTTTGTTGAAAGAACCAGAGTGGAAGGTGAGAAGGATGAGTATATGCTTGTTCAGGAGCTTCAAAAGTCCAGGGAAAATAAACTCCAAGCCACCTCGTAATATAATGCCAAGAAGTATGCGCAGACGAAGCTCCAAGAATTGGGTCTTTTATGTGGGTAGCTACTTCTCCAAGAGCCCTGTAGATAGAACATAATACGGGAGGAGCAAGAGAATATTTATGGCCCTCCGCTAAAGCACCAGCCACAACGAAGACACTGGGACGAACAGCATCTGCCCACTTGGAGCTGGGCAATACGACCAAGCTTAGCCAGTAAGCCAAGAACGCTGCAATCTCTCCGAAAGAACTATATTCTGGCTTTCTTCTTATTGCATCTCGAAGCTTCGTTAGTTCTTTAGAGTGGCAGTCACGAAACCTTCAAAGAAAATAAGGAGGTTAATATGTAAGAATGGCTAAATAGCAAGAATACAAGGAGGGAGATCAGTTGTTAGATTGGAAAATACCTGAGACCCCTAGAAAAATGTGCTAGCCATTGAAGAGGGGGAATTTTGTGGAAATTGGAAAATTTGCCCATCTCTTTGAATAACTCTATAGTAGTCTCAGAAATGGAAGGCTTGCGGTCTGGAGAAGATACGAAGGCCAGTTCTCTGTTTGTCGGAATGAATTCATCATAGAATTTGCCTGTTATTGTAAGACCGGCTATGCGATGAAGGTCCCAGAGAGATATACTCATTTCACCATAAGGAAGATGGAAGGAGTTGGTTGTAGGTGACCAGTATTTAAGGAAGCCCTTCAGAATATTGGGTTCCCTATAGAAGTATTTAGAAGTCACTTCTATTGCATCATAAAGGCCGATCTTTGCAAGAATGCTCGTATGCTTCAGCAATATAGCCTCCGCCCATTCAGAATAGTATCGACGAGCAGTTAACATGCCCCTGATACGGAATTCTGCCTGTCCCCAGAGTTGTTCCCGATCTCTGAAGCGTTGTCGCACTGTCTCATAAAAATGAGAAGGAAAGAGATCATGAGGACTATGGAAAGGAGCTAAGAAAATCATGGGATGAACTTCTCCTATCCTCTGTCGCGGTTTCTGAGTTTGAATAGTTCCCTCCAGGATTCGGGGCTCTCTTGAAGTCCATGATTCAGTATACATTAATCTCTCACCATGGACGTAATCTTTGGACTCGCAGTCTAGCATAGACTGATGGCGATATACCTTGATCGGAATGATTGTCATGCCCTCCGCATGAGGATTATCAAACTTCATAATACCTTCGACAACTCGTACTGAGTCCCACGAGTTCTGAAGCCTCTTCTTCTTATGTTCCTTGATCTTTTCTGCAAATTCTTTTGCCTTATTACGATGAATTTTCTTTGGGCGAGAAGCAGGAGGGGTATCTTCACGGAGAGGTGCTCTCTCACTATCAGTTCGAATGTGAGCGGTGGTCTTCAACCATTCATCCCAGTCATACTCTCTGCCATGCTTAGGCGGACATTTGATGTCTCCCAAAGATATAGATCTGTGAATAGGAGAAGGTAAAGATCTAATACGGTCAGAAAAGTCGAAAGTGGGAAGAACAGGTTCTTTGAAGTAAGCAGGATTTCTGGAAGTGGTCTTTGTCCGCTTAGCAGGAGGCTGATCAGAGGAAGGAGAATCAGAAGGAGTTACAAGACGAGCCGTTTGTTTAACACGAGCCATGAAAGTAAGATAAAGGAAGCAAGAAAGAAAATGGCTAAGTGTTGGAGACAGTTCAAAAAAAAAAAAAAAAAAAAAAAAAAAAAAAGAAAGAAAAAGAAAGAAAAAGAAAGAAAAATTGGCTAAGTACAGAGTACTTTGCGCGGGGTCGTGCAAAGTATACAGTTTGCGTGGAAAAACTTCAAGTTCAAAAGAAAATCGCGCAAAGTGAAACAGTTTGCGCGGGGTCGCGCAAAGCAGGAGGTTTGCGCGGAAGAAAATCGCCAGAGCAGAGTTTCAGCAGAGAACGGTTCGTAAAAATGACTAAGTAGTTGGACTATTTATAGCCTTTATGGCCGAGTACGATACTCGACCAGAGCTTTGCGCGGGGTCGCGCAAACCTTGTAGAAGATAACTGGTTGATCCTTTTTCTTTGATTTTTGGAAAAAAACAAAGAACGGATCAAGGGGGCATCTGTTGAGACATAAAATAAGCAAGGAAGTGAAGACGAGAAAAATTAAGAAATCAATTTGAAAGATCAAGAAATTAGCTTCAAGACCACTTTGCGCGGGTTCGCGCAAAGTGAAATGGTTGCGCCAGACCGCGCAAAGTGAACGGTTTGCACGGGAGATTATGAAGACAGTTTGCGCGAGACCGCGCAAAGCATTTCGTTTGCGCGTGTCCGCGCAAAGTATATGACGGTGGAATCGAAAAGGGTTGATTGATTATTTTGTCCCACATCGACCAGAACAGAGATTTTCATTGAAGAAAATGTCTATAAATACCCCGTTCCTCCTCTCAAAAGGGGTTGGAAGATTTCAGAAGTGAAGGAAAGACGAAAGAGAAGACAGAAGGTGCGGAGTATTGGACTCCTGCACTTTGCGCGACCGCACGCAAAGGAGTATTGGACTCCTGTACTTTGCGTGACCGCGCTCAAAGGAGTAATGGACTCCTGAAGTTTGCGCGACCGCGCGCAAAGGAGTAATGGACTCCTGAAGTTTGCGCGGACCCGCGCAAAGCATATCGTTTGCGCGGATCCGCGCAAACCGACTGTTGGGTAGTCTATAATAGTAATGGGCTGTTATGCTGTTAGGCTGTCAGAATGGCTCGAGTCTTCAAGTCTTCAAGTTCTCCTTATTCAAGAGAAAAGGAAGAATCATCGACGAAAAGGCGTGTTCCTCCTAAGTTTCAGGAGATGACTGAAATAGCGCTGTTATGCTGCCGGAATCTCCGTCCTCTTGAAAACTATTGGTCAATTTATCCATTCCTCCTAAGTCATAGGAGATGATTGAGATCGGCGCTGTCATGCTGCTGAAATTTATATTTAACTACGATAACTGTAACTTGTAGCGAATTCTTTGTAAACTATCTTAGAATCAAGGGATACTTGGGGATGTAAATGAATTCAGAATCAATGAAGTGTGATGATTGTTTCTGTAATTATTTCATTGTTATGATTGAATAAGATAATTCCCAAATCAAATACTTTTGTTTTCTTGTCGAAACAGATATTCAAGTAAGCAATGTCAGAGAGGAAAAGGTTAAATCTTCTAAGACTGGAGAAGTAAAGAAGAAGTTCTATTTTGTACCAAAGCGTCTGAGACAACCAGGGCAACCGCCATTAACTTTATTATCGCCTGAACAGATAAAAACTTTGCAGTCTAATTATACAATGCCGCTGCCAAACGTAGAAAGGTGCAAGCCGTTTTTAGCCGCTCCAAAAAGATTCCAAGTCAAGGCCAGCGCAAAACACCCTGAGCCGATAGAATTTTACGCTGCAAAAAAAGAAACAGATTTAAAAGAAGAAATCGGGAATAATGTATACCATGGCAGGTTGACACCACAAAACCTGGAGGGATACAGTTCAGTGAGCAAGAAGATTATGAAAGGAATGGGTTTTGATTGTGAAGAACCCGCTGGGCTGAATCAAGGGAAGGGAGTACAAATCCCTCTTGGGATTAATCAAGAAAAGCGGAGAAAATTTCAAGGATTGGGGGTCGAATCATCAGTAAATGTGACTGCAGCTGCACAAATATCAGACGAGGACCCCAAAACAGTCGAGTATCCCGAGATGGCTTCGAAGCAAATGGAAGACGGGGGGCAACCAACAATTGACAGTCTGCGAGAGATAAATTTGGGCACAGAAGAAAAGCCACAGAATACGTTTATTAGTATTGGTCTTTCCGAACAAGAAGCTGAGAAATATGTCCAACTTGGGCACCTAAAAAAGGGAGACATAATAATTCTAAATAAAGAATAGTTGTTAAAATATAGATAAATATATCTATATGAAAGTTAAAATTCCTTTACCTGGTGAATACCCATATTCGCCGTAATCTAAAAGTTCCTCTTCATTTTCCTCAGCTGCAGGAGATTTAGTAGGAACATCTACACCAGGAAGAGTCTTAACAGTTGCAGGGGAAGATTCTATCTCAACTTCTTTCGCAGCTGTTTCCTCATCTCTGTCAATGTAAACTTCGCCTTCTTCAAAATCATTATGTTTATCTTCACAGCCGTCGCTATCCTTGCTGTCTTCATATTGTGAAGATTCAGTAGTATCTGACGATGAAGCTGAACTCTCATCTTCCAAAATTTCTTCATCAGCTTCTTCCATGACAACCTGCTTCCCTTTGTAAGAAACAGGTTGACTACTCTCCGGTACAGGCTCTTGGACTGTAGGAGAAGCGGATGCTTGGCGGGTCCTTTCTGGAAGAACAGGGGATGATGTTTGCAAACACGTTTTTGATCTAGTCATTGGGGAAGATGGACTAGGACCAAGGGGTTGTGGAGGAGATATGGAAGTACCAATAGCTGGTCCTTCTTGAACCGCTGCAGTCTCTGCAGGAATTGGAGAAGATGTATCAGCATCGTCTGCAGCTTGGTTTGAAAAATTCTGACGAAATTTTTCAAATTCTCTCAGAACTCCGTGAGCAAACTAGCCATCCAAGGTGTTGATAGGCTTGATTTCACGGATGGGGTCTTCCAATGATATCTTCCTACAAATTTCCTCCGGATGGGAAGCATGGCTCTTTTCTGGAACATAGCCTATTCCGCTCTCTAAATTTCTGCCCTTCAGCCTGGGCGGATGAAGAAAGATAGAAGAATCCACTGGCAAGCATTTAGTGACCAGGTATGATTGGTGATCCCACTATCGCATCCAGCTATATGATATCCGGACTATGCGATTACAGCCTGGAATTACGAAAAGAGATCCAACACAGCCATTCAATAGTTGTTTCCATATCATGGCCCAGTTAAGAGGACCAGTTCCATAACAGCGCATTTTTCTAGTAACCAACCCGCAGTCTTGAGGCACGGTTTGATCATAACCAAATTGACGAGCAAAGCGATTGGGGTAGTAAGGTTCTCTCCAAAAATCTGTTCCTTCCCGAAGGGGTAAACTGCATGAGCGAATAGAAAAGAAGAAAGCTCTCTCTGCTGCGGTAAGTATTTCTTGGTCCACCATATCTGTATCTTCAGTGTGGCGATAAAGGCGGAACTGAGAGAAGTTTATCTGGTCATCATCTCGAATTTTATTGGCAACCCACTCATACGCTCTTTTTGCCATTGCTCTTTGCTGAAAGAACCAGAGTGGAAGGTGAGAAGGATGAGTGTATGCTTGCTCTGGAGCTTCAAAAGTCCAAGGAAAATAGACCCCTAGCCATCCTGTGATGTAATGCCAAGAAGTAAGTGCAGACGAGGCTCCAAGAATAGGATCTTTCACATGGGTAGCTACCTCTCCAAGGGCCCTATAAATAGAGCATAATACTGGAGGAGCAATGGAGTATTTGTGGCCTTCCGCCAAAGTGCCAGCTACAGTGAAGACAGTGGGACGAACAGCATCTGCCCATTTAGAACTAGGCAATACGACCAAACTCAGCCAATAGGCTAAGAAAGCTGCAAGTTCTCCGAAGGAGCTATATTCCGGTCTTCCCTTTATTACGTCTCGAAGCTTTGTCAGTTCCTTGGATTGACAGTCACGAAATCTTCAAAGAAAAAACTAAAGAGAGAGGGTGAATATGCAGAAATTGCCAATATAAGGAGAAAGTTGATTATCAAACTAATAAATACCTGAGGCCTCTGGAAAAATGTGCTAGTCACTGCAAAGGGGGTATCTTGTGAAAACTGGAGAATTTACTCATCTCCTTGAACAGTTCAATAGTAGTTTCAGAGATCGAAGGTTTGCGATCAGGGGAGGATACAAAGGCCAGTTCCCTATTGGTTGGAATAAATTCATCGTAGAATTTACCTGTTATTGGGAGACCGGCTATGCGGTGAAGATCCCAAAGTGTTATGCTCATTTCACCATAGGGCAAGTGGAAAGAGTTGGTTGTGGGCGACCAGTACTCAAGGAAACCTTTCAGTACAGTAGGTTCCCTACAGAAGTATTTAGAAGTCACTTCTATAGCATCATAAAGACCGACTTTTGCAAGTGTGCTCGTATGCTTCAATAAAATAGCTTCCGCCCAATCAGAATAATAGCGTCGAGCAGTTAACAGGCCTCTGATGCGAAATTCTGCTTGTCCCCAGAGTGGTTCCCGATCTCGGAAACGTTGCCAGACTGTTTCATAAAAATGTGAAGGAAAGAGGTCGTGAGGGTTATGGAAAGGAGCTAAGAAGATCATGGGATGAATTTCTCCTATCCTTTGACGCGGCTTCTGTGTTTGAATGATTCCTTCAAGAATCCTGGGTTCTCTGGTGGCCCATGATTCAATATACATCAACCTTTCGCCATGAACACAATCCTTGGGTTCACAGTCAAGCATGGACTGATGGCGATAGACATTGATGGGAATTATTGTCATGCCTTCTGAATGAGGGTTGTCAAATTTCATAACACCTTCAACAACCCGTACTGAATCCCATGAATTCTGAAGTCTCTTCTTCTTGTGTTCTTCGATCTTCTCTGCAAATTCTTTCGCCTTATTGCGGCGAGTTTTCTTCGAGCGAGAAGCCGGAGGAGTGTCTTCACGAAGAGGGGGTCTTTCACTATCAGTACGAATGTGAGCCGTGGTCTTTAACCACTCATCCCAATCGTATTCTCTGCCATTGTTTCGACAAGAAAACAAATGTATTTGATTTGGGAGAATCATCTTATTCGAACATAACAACAGAATAATTACAAAGACAATCATCACACTTTATTGATTCTGAATTCATTTACATCCTCTGATATCCCTTGATTCTAAGATAGATTGTTCAAACAATACAAATAATGTTTAAAGATTTGATCAAATAGCAAATTCGGCAGCATTTCGTCAGGAGTTTCAGTAATCTCCTAGGACTTAGGGGGAATTGCTGATAATCTGATCAACTAATCTTCAAGGAGATAGGAATTTTGACAGCATTCCGGCGCTATTCTGATTATCTCCTAATACTTAGGAAGAATAGATAAATCAATCAACAATCTTCAAGAGAACGAAAATTCCGGCAGCATTTCGGTGCTATTTCGGTCATCTCTTGAAACTTAGGAGGAATACGTCTCTTCGTCGATGACTCTTCCTTTTCTCCTGAACAAGAAGAACTTGAAGATCTGAAGACTCAAACCATTCTGACAACATAACAGCCCATTGCTGTTATAGACTGCCCAGCAGTCGGTTTGCGCGGGTCCGCGCAAACGATATGCTTTGCGCGGGTCCGCACAAACTATATCAACCCAGTGCCTATTTGCGTGGATCTACGCAAACTTCAGGAGTCCAATACTCCTTTGCGCGTGGTCGCGCAAAGTGCAGGAGTCCAATACTCCGCACCTTCTGTCTTCTCTTTCGTCTTTCTTTCACTTCTGAAATCTTCCAACCCCTTTTGAGAGGAGGAACGGGGTATTTATAGACATTTTCTTCAATGGAAATCTCTGTTCTGGTCGATGTGGGACAAAATAATCAACCAACCTTTTTGATCCCACCGTCATATACTTTGCGCGGACACGCGCAAACGATATGCTTTGCGCGGTCTCGCGCAAACCATCAGTCCCCGCGCAAACTGTCTTCATAATCCCCCGCACAAACCGTTCACTTTGCGCGGTCTGGCGCAACCATTTCACTTTGTGCGAACCCGCGCAAAGTGGTCTTGAAGCTGATTTCTTGATCTTTCAAATTGATTTCTTGATTTTTCTCGTCTTCACTTCCTTGCTTATTTTATGCCTCAACAGATGCTCCCTTGATCCGTTCTTTGTTTTTTCAAAAAATCAAAGAAAAAGGATCAACCAATTGTTTTCTGCAGGGTTTGCGCGACCCCGCGCAAAGCTCCGGTCGAATACCGTACTCAGCCATAAAGGCTATAAATAGTCCAACTTCTTAGTCATTTTCACGAACTTCTCTCTGTTGAAACTCTGCTCTCGCGATTTTCTTCCGCGCAAACCTTCCACTTTGCGCGACCCCGCGCAAACTGTTTCACTTTGCGCGGCTTTCTTTTGAACTTGAAGTTTTTCCGCACAAACTATATGCTTTGCGCGACCCCGCGCAAAGTACTCTGTACTTAGCCAAATTTTCTTTTTTGAATTATTTCCAACACTTAGCCATTTTCTCTCTTCTTCCTTTCTTACTTCCTTTATCTTACTTTCATGGCTCGTGTTAAACAAACGGCTCGTCTTGTAACTCCTTCTGACTCTCCTTCTGATCAGCCTCCTGCTAAGCGGACAAAGACCACTTCCAGAAATCCTGCTTACTTCAAAGAACCTGTTCTTCCCACTTTCGACTTTTCTGACCGTATTAGATCTTTACCTTCCCCCATTCACAGATCTATATCTTTGGGAGACATCAAATGTCCGCCTAAGCATGGCAGAGAATATGACTGGGATGAATGGTTGAAGACCACCGCTCATATTCGGACTGATAGTGAGAGAGCACCTCTCCGTGAAGATACTCCTCCTGCTTCTCGCCCAAAGAAAACTCACCGCAATAAGGCGAAAGAATTTGCAGAAAAGATCAAGGAACACAAGAAGAAGAGGCTTCAAAACTCGTGGGACTCAGTACGAGTTGTCGAAGGTATTATGAAGTTTGATAATCCTCATGTGGAGGGCATGACAATCATTCCCATCAAGGTATATCGCCATCAGTCCATGCTAGACTGCGAGTCCAAAGATTACGTCCATGGCGAGAGATTAATGTATACTGAATCATGGACCTCAAGAGAGCCCTGATCCTGGAGGGAACTATCCGAACTCAGAAACCGTGACAGAGGATAGGAGAAGCTCATCCCATGATCTTCTTAGCTCCTTTCCACAGTCCTCATGATCTCTTTCCTTCTCATTTTTATGAGACGGTGCGACAGCGCTTTAGAGATCGAGAGCAACTCTGGGGACAGGCAGAATTCTGCATCAGAGGCATGTTAACTGCTCGTCGATACTATTCTGAATGGGCGGAGGCTATATTGCTGAAGCATACGAGCACTCTTGCAAAGATCGGCCTTTATGATGCAATAGAAGTGACCTCCAAATACTTCTATAGGGAACCCAATATTTTGAAAGGCTTCCTTGAATACTGGTCGCCTACAACCAACTCCTTCCATCTTCCTTATGGTGAAATGAGCATATCACTTTGGGACCTTCATCGCATAGCCGGTCTCACAATAACAGGCAAATTCTATGATGAATTCATTCCGACAAACAGAGAATTGGCCTTCGTATCTTCTCCAGATCGCAAGCCTTCCATCTCTGAGACTACTATAGAGTTATTCAAAGAGATGGGCAAATTTCCCAACTTCCACAAAATTCCCCCTCTGCAATGGCTAGCACATTTCTCTAGGGGTCTCAGGTATTTACCAATCCAACAACTGATCTTCCTCCTTGTATTCTTGCTATTTAGCCATTCCTGCATATTAACCTCCTTATTTTCTTTGAAGGTTTCGCGACTGCCACTCTAAAGAACTAACGAAGCTTCGAGATGCAATAAGAAGAAAGCCAGAATATAGTTCTTTCGGAGCGCTTGCAGCATTCTTGGCTTACTGGCTAAGCTTGGTCGTATTGCCCAGCTCCAAGTGGGCAGATGTTGTTCGTCCCAGTGTCTTCATTGTGGCTGGTGCTTTAGCGGAGGGCCATAAATATTCTCTTGCTCCTCCCGTATTATGTTCTATCTACAGGGCTCTTGGAGAAGTAGCTACCCACATAAAAGACCCAATTCTTGGAGCTTCGTCTGCGCATACTTCTTGGCGTTATATTACGGGGTGGCTTGGAGTTTATTTTCCCTGGACTTTTGAAGCTCCGGAACAAGCATATACTCATCCTTCTCACCTTCCACTCTGGTTCTTTCAGCAAAGAGCGATGGTAAAAAGAGCATATGAGTGGGTTGCCAACAAAATTTGAGATGATGATCAGATAAACTTCTTTCAGTTTCGCTTACATCGCTACACCGAAGATACAGATATGGTGGACAACGAAACACTTACTGCAGCAGAAAGAGCTTTCTTCTTTTCTATTCGCTCATGCAGTTTGCCTCTTCAGGAAGGGACAGAATTCTGGAGAGAACCTTACTACCCCAGTCGCTTTGCTCGTCAATTTGGTTATGATCTGGTTACCAAAAAAATGCGCTGCTATGGAACTGGTCCTCTTAACTGGGCCATGATATGGAAACAGTTGCTGAATGGTTGCGTTGGATCCCTCTTCATAATTCCAAGCTGTGATCGCATAGTCCGTACATCATATAGCTGGATGCGGTGGTGGGATCACCAATCATACCTGGTTGCTAAATGCTTGCCAGTGGATTCTTCTATCTTTCTTCATCCGCCCAGGCTGAAGGGCAGAAATTTAGAGAGCGGAATTGGCTATATTCCAGAAAAGAGCCATGCATCTCATCCCAGAGAAATTTGTAGGAAGATATCATTGGAAGATCCCATCCATGAAATCAAGCCCATCAATACTTTGGATGGCTGGTTTGCTCACGGACACCTGAGAGAATTTGAGAAATCTCGTCGGGACTCTTCAAACCAAGCCGCAGACGATGCTGTAGGTACATCTTCTCCAATTCCTGCAGAGACTGCAGCAGTTCAAGAAGGACTAGCTATTGGTACTTTCATATCTCCTCCACAACCCCTTGGTCCTAGTCCATCTTCTCCGATGACTAGATCAAGAACGCGTTTGCAAACATCATCCCCTATTCCTTCAGAAATGACCCGCCAAGCATCTACTTCCCCTATGGTCCAAGAGTCTGCACCGGAGAGCAGCCAACCCATTTCTTACAAAGGGAAGCAGGTTATTATTGAAGAAGTTGACGAAGAAAATTTGGAAGATGAAAGTTCAGCTTCATCATCAGATACAACTGAATCTTCACAATACGAAGACAGCGGAGATAGCGATAGTGGTGAAGATAAAGATGATGACTTTGAAGAAGGTGAAGTTGATATTGGCGAAGAAGAGGAAACAGCTGTGAAAGAAGTTGAGATGGAATCTTCCCCTGCAATTGCTAAGACTTTTCCTGGCGCCAATGTTCCTGCTAAATCTCCTGCAGCTGAGAAAGATGACGAGGATCTTTTAGATTATGGAGAATATGGGTATTCACCAGGTAAAGGAAATTTTCATATGCATATTTTTATTTTAACAACTATTATTTAAAATCATTGCGTCTCCCTTTTTAGGCGCCCAAGTTGCAGAAATAGGTGCTATCTCTTCAATGAACCCTCTTGTGGTAACTTCACCAAAAGCACCCGCAATTCCATTGGTAGTGCAGAGAGTAGTGGCTCGTGAAATCATATTTCCTACAGAAACTACTGACTTGCCAACTCCGACTACCAGAGATTCAAGCACGGAAGCTAGAGCACCATCTTTTGCTGATATGGTGGAATTGGGCCCTTCCATGACTCAGAGAGCTTCTCCTTCTATTAGTCGCATTCCTGTAACAGGTATACATATAGGCATTGATTATTTTACCCAATACTACCTATTTCATAATAGTATTTTGAATATCTTTCTTCTTTTGCTATAGGAACTTATTCTTGCAGTGGCGCGGCCAGTTCTGATTCTGTGACCACTATTTCTGAATTGTCGTCTTTCGCGAAAATCCCTGTTCATAAAATGCTCATGGTGAAACATTCCTTGTTAGCCATAATCCATATCTTCAAAAATCCTGATCAATGGTTGGATTTGGATGTTGCCATAGAGATTTTGGAGAGCTCTGCCAAGATGGCTAAAATCAACATATCCCCTTTGCGTGATTCACTTCTCAAATTTCGTGATTCAGTAATTTCTCTGGCGTCGGTAGAGAACGTTACAATCGCACCTGAGATTTTAGAGTACAGGAAGCAGCTGACTTTATCTCAAGAACAAGTTTTTTTGTCGGCTTCATCGATTTCTAAACTTGAACAAGAGCATATGATTCTTCAAGATCAACAAAAGGCTTATATTGATGGAAAAGCGATTATCCAAGATCGTATTGCAGCCCTGAAGGAGGAAATCTCTCAACTGGAGAGAAGGAATCATGAGCAATCCTTAGCCCTTCGAGATGTTGAAGAGAAGATACGAGCAAATGCTCAATTCATTGATATTGAAAAATCTGCACAACTTCAAGGAAAAGAAATGATCGCTTCTTTGGAGGATAAGCTTACTGGCGTTCCTGATCAAGCAAAGCTTATTCTTGAAGAAAAATCTAAACATGATGCAGCTCGGACACAATTGAAAGAAGATATGCGCAAATATATGGAAGTAGTGGGAATTACAGAAGATCTTTAAATATGTAATTTTGAACATGTAATTTTAAACATGTAATTTTGAATATGTTTTTATGAGAGCATTTTGAGATATTTATAATGGCATCTTTCATATTGCATACAGATGACATTTGTGCTAATATTATCATATTATACTTATATTTTATATAATAATTTCCTTACATCCTTTATGATTTTCAAACCTTTTATGCTCTGTTAGTGTGGGATTCTCTATGTGAGTATTTAAATTGGTGGTGCTAAGTTTCAATTTAATTAGCCACACACAGTTTAAGCTCATGAGTAGTGGAGCATGCGCACACACACAGTTTAAGCTCATGAGTAGTGGAGCATTTATGGGTCTTATGTGATGGCCACTGTAACTCTCTAGAGTTTGCTTTTGGGCTTTTCACTGCCTTGAGCTCACGGCCAAGGTCCATCAGAGGGGCCCATTGACGCTACTGGGCGGTGAACTGTTGGTTTTACGCACAGGGTTGGCCACGGTAACTCTCTAGAGTTCGCAGGGCTCGCAAGGCTACCTTTGGGCACCAAATCTAGGGTTGTCAGTCCATCAATGAGTAGGTTTAAGCCCTTCCTCATGAGTTACTACTGAAATCAAACCCTAGACCTGGAGGGTCTTACGCACGGTTGGCATAAAGCTCGCACTGCGGTTCCTGTTTTCTTCATCTGCAAGGTCGAGCCCATTCACGGGAGGGCATTTTCATCCGTTCCCCGTGGCGCTGCCGGAAGCTATACAGACGGCATGAGAGTTACGGTGACTAGTCTTCGCGGATTTATGGCCTTTTAGGCTTTGAATCCTTGACTTCGTCAGCTGCCCGCATGGGTGCGCACGATGGTCTTCGCGGGCTTTTTAGGGCCACTGACTCCTCGCCGCTGCCCAAATGACGATCTTCATAGGTCTTATGTATAGTTGGCCGGCTCTTTTTTAGAGCTTGATCCTTTGAGAGCATTTTTTTTTTTTTTTTTTTTTTTTTTTTTTTTAGAGCAATCTTTTTGATTTAGCTCAATTTGGCTCTTTTAGGATTTGGCTTGGCTATACTGCCTCTTTGATTGTTATTGATGTATCCTTGCTTTTGATAATATCTTCAAGAATATCCGTGCCTTGTAAGGCAATAATATTTATCTTCAAGAAGGTCTGTGCCTTGTGAGGCAATAATATTTATCTTCAATCTTCAAGAAGATCCGTGCCTTGTAAGGCAATAATATTTATCTTCGATCTTTAAGAAGATCCATGCCTTGTGAGGCGATAATATATATATATATATATATATATATATATATATATATATATATATATATATATATATATATATATATATATATATATATATATATATATATATATATATCATCATCATTTACAAAATATAGTAGATATTTTCAAAATATCTTTAAGAAGACCCATGCCTTGTAAGGCAAAATATTTTCAGCTTAAATAATATCTTCAAGAGAATCCATGCCTTGTAAGGCCTGATATTTCCAGCTTAAATGATATCTTCAAGAGAATCTTCGAGATGATATTAACTTTGTCAATCTTATTTGATGATGATGATGATCATATATATATTTTTCAGATTCGATGCTTGATAATTGACATGTTTGTGAACTTTTTCTTCATCGCTTCTTTTGTTGACATATAGACATGATCTTATTCATCCTTGCCCCCTTTTGATACAGAATCATTATGCCGATAATATTCTGGGTCAAAATCAGCATGTCTATCTTCAGGGGTAGTATCTTTTGATGAAGCGGGCGTTGACAGGTATACTGATACCCTGTCCCTCTTGATTTGCGATTCTATATGCCCCATTGGAGTATACTTCTTTTACTACATATGGACCGTCCCATTTAGGCTCGAACTTGCCCTCTGTCCGGCGAGTGACCACTATAGGTCTTTTTAACATTAACACCATATCCCCTTTTTTGAAAGAGCGGTATTTAACCTGTTTATCAAAGGCAGCAAATATTCTGGCCTGATATGACTGCAACCGCTGCTGAGCTGCAAGACGCTTCTCATCGAGCAGATCTAATTCTTTCAGCCTTATTTTTGCATTTTCATCATCTGTTATAGACTGATGTACTGCTATCCGGAGTGATGCCACCTGCATTTCAATTGGGATAACTGCCTCTATACCATAGATTAATGAATACGGTGTCGCCCCTGTTGCTGTACGATGGGTAGTTCTGTAGGCCCATAATGCTTCTTGTAACTTTTCATCCCAATCGCGTTTATTGCCTGTCACCATTTTTTTCATTATTTTGACGATCGTTTTGTTAAACGCCTCTGCTAGTCCATTGGCCGGAGGATAATAAGGTGTTGAAAAAGAATGCTGGATGCCAAACTTCTGACATAACTTTTCCATGCCTCTATTTTTAAAAGGGGTACCATTATCAGTGACGATCTTTTTCGGAATACCATGACGGTATATTATAGCATGCCGGATGAAATTGACCACGTCTTTCTCTTTAACACTACGCAAGGCAACTGCTTCAGTCCATTTGGAGAAATAGTCTGTTGCTGCCAGGATATACTGTTTTCCTTTTGATGAAGGGGGATTTATAGGACCAATCACGTCGAGTCCCCATGCTGAAAAAGGCCAGGAAGCAACAGACTGATGTAATTCTTCTGGAGGAACATGTATTACATCTCCGTGTATTTGACATTCGTGACACCGCTTTGCATATTCTATTGCATCTTTAAACATAGTAGGCCAATAATAACCCATTCGATGCACTCTATGGCATAAATTTCGGCCGGCTTGATGTGCTCCACATTCACCTGAATGTGCTTCCCGCAGCATTTGGTTTGCTTCTTGCTTGTCTAAGCATCTTAGCAGCATTCCATTGTAAGATTTTCTATACAATACTTCACTGCATATGACAAATTTGCCCGATCGCTGCTTAATTTGTTGTCTTTGCGCATTATCTTCTGGCAAGATATTATACTTTAGATAATCAACGAAAGGCTGACGCCAATCATCTATCATTACTTCTAGACAAGATATAGGAAACATTTCTACGGTTTCTTCAATAACTTCTGCAGACGGCAGGAATCTTCTTTCTTCTATAGTTACCTGAAGAGGACTTCGATTTGTACAGGACAGAGCTACTGCCAGACCGGCTAGAGCGTCCGATTTTGCATTCTCAGAGCGTGGTATGTGTTTAATTTCCACATGACAAAATTGTTCAAGCAACTTTTGTGCCTTCCGATAATAGGGCAGAAGTTCTTCTTTCCTTACTTCGAATTCTGTTGTCAACTGATTTACAATCAATTTAGAATCTCCAAAGATATGCAATAATTTTATTTCCATTTGCTGGGCTATTTCCATTCCGATGATAAGAGCTCTGTATTCAGCTTCATTGTTTGTACATGCGGTACCCAGTGTGAAGGAATATGACAATAAATCGCCTTGAGGTGTAATGAATATTATTCTTGCCCCCGCTCCCGATATTCGAGCAGCACCATCAAAATACATTTGCCAAAGATTCTGAGATTCAGCCAACATAACCTTTTCATCTGGGAATTCGTCATTGATCTCTTCACTTTCTGCTATAGGATGTGCTGCGAGGAAATCTGCCATAGCTTGTCCTTTTACTGCTTTCGCCGGTTTATATGAAATAGTATATTCTGACAGCAATAACATCCACTTGGCTAGTCTTCCTGACAACATTGGCCTGGTCATCAAAAATTTTATCGGATCTGCTCTTGAGATTAGAGTTATATCATGGGAGAGACAATAATGCCTTAACTTTTGTACAGCGAATATCAGCGCCAAACACTCTTTTTCGATCGAGGAATAATTGCATTCTGCCCCCATCAATGTTCGGCTTAGATAATAAAGAGCAGTCTCTTTTTTGGCTTCGTTTACCTGTGCTAACAAAGCACCCAAAGAATTTGTAGCTGCAGATGTATATAAGATAAGTGGCTTACCTTTCACTGGAGCTGTTAACACCGGCGGCTGTTTCAACAATTCCTTGATTGAGTCAAAGGCATTTTGACAGGCGTGATCCCATATAAATTCTGTGTCTTTCTTCATTAACCGAGAAAATGGCTGACATCTTCCTGCGAGATTTGAAATGAAACGACGAATGTATGCCAATTTTCCTTGTAAGCTTTTTAATTCCTTCAACGTTGTTAGCGGCGGCATATTTTGAATAGCTTTAATTTTTTCTGGATCAATCTCGATCCCTCTGTGTCATACAACAAAGCCGAGGAACTTTCCAGAAGATACTCCAAATGCACACTTAGCAGGGTTCATTTTTAATTGCTTCTTTCTGAGACGACGGAAGACTGATGCTAAATGTTCGCGGTGTTCTTGATGATCTCCCGACCTGACCACCAAGTCATCAACATAGCATTCGACATGTTTATGCATCATATCTTGAAAAATATTTTTCATTGCCCTTTGATATGTTGCCCCAGCATTTTTTAGACCGAAAGGCATAACTTTATAACAATAAATTCCAAGCGGTGTTCTGAAAGCCGTTGCCTCTTCATCTTCGGGCGCCATCCTGATTTGATTATAACCTGCGTATCCGTCCATAAAAGACATAATAGCATACTGAGTAGTGCTATCAATTAATAATTCTGTTATCGGGAGGGGAAAGTCATCTTTTGGACATGCTTCATTCAGATCTTTGAAGTCGATGCACACTCTAATCTGCCCATTCTTCTTTTTCACCGGAACAATGTTTGATATCCACTTGGGATATTTAACTTCTCTGACGAATCCAACCTTTATTAATTTATTTACTTCTTTTTCGATTAATGGAATCAGGTCTGGGTGGAATCGCCTTTGAGCTTGCTTTACTGGTTTCTTTTCTTTGGAAATATTTAATCGATGCATTGCTACGGAGGGTTCCAATCCCGGCATTTCTTCATATGTCCAAGCGAAGACATCTTTATTTTCTCTGAGAAGCTGGCCATATTTCTCAAATTCCTGATCTGAAAGACTGACACTGATAAATGTGTTCCTTGGCTCTTCTGCTGTTCCCAAATTTATTTCTCGCAAGCCATCTATCGTCGGTTGTCCCCCATCTTCTATTTGTCTTGGAGCGCTTTCAGGGCACTTGACTACCTCAGCATCTTGTTCTGATATCTGTTTGGATGGAATCATATTTACTGATACCATATTTATTGATGATTCTGCTCTTAATCCTTGAAATTTTCTCCATTTTTCTTGATTAAATCTGAGAGGGATTTGAATTCCTTTCCCATGATTCAATCCAGTGGGCTTGTCACAATCAAAACCCATATTTCTCATGATTTTCTTGCTTACTGCACTGTATTTTCCCAAATTCTGCGGTGCTAACTCTCCATGATATATATTGCTTGTGTTTTCATTCTTCACTTCTGCTGCAACGTGGAACTTTATTGCTTTAGGATATTTAGCACTGGCTCTGACTTGAAATATGCCTGGGGCGGCTGCAAATGGCTTACATCTTTCGATATTGGGTAAGGGCATTGTGTAATTGGACTGTAAGACTTTCAACTGTTCTGTCGACAACAATGTCAATGGCGGCTGTCCCGGTTGTCTCAGGCGCTTTGGTACAAAATAGAAATTTTTCCTTGCTTCTGTAGTCTCAGGAGATTCTGCCCTTTCTTCTCTAGCTTTATTTATTTGGACATCTTTCAAGACTCTTTTTCCATCATCATTTCCCACTTCTTTAGAGTAACATTTATAATAGCTAGCATCCGCAAAGAAAGACTCAGCTTCTATATATGGTTTCGCATCAGCCATTACTTTACACTGCATTCCATCCTTATAGTATTTGAAACATTGGTGTAGGGTAGAAGGTACAATATTGTACTGATGTATCCATGGCATGCCTAAGAGAAGATTATATGTCGTCACAGCATTTATAACATGACATACAACAGTAGTAATTAGTTCTCCCACTTCCAATATTACTGTAATTTTACCGAGTGCGCGCTGTCCATCTTGATTAAACCCTTGTATCATCATTCCGCTGGGGCGCAAATCTGAACGGCGGTAACCCAATTTAGTGATCATGGAAAGTGGCAAAAGATTCACTGCTGACCCATTGTCTATCATGATCCGTTTTATCTTCTTTTCGCAAATGTACCCTTCTATCATCAATGGCCTGTTATGTTCTGTTTCACCAATTAAATCATCATCAGAGAAAGATATTACTGGTAGACAGTGATCAGACAGTGTAGTTTCTCTCAGTAAAGTTTCTCTCACATTTCTGTCAGTAAAGTTTCTCTCACATTGTGATCAGACAGTGCTTGAATCAAACTCTGTCGAAACTCTTCTGATAACTTGAGCGCATCATAAATACTTAAACATGCAGATATACCTTTCAAGTGACTAACTATATCGTAAGCCACTTTTGTCGATGTATTTTCATTTCTACTATTATCCTTGATGTTCTGCTTTTCAGTCACTTCTTTCCGTATATTTTCTGTTTTTTGCTTTACTGGACTTGTTATCTGCTTCCCTGATCGTAACGTAATCATTGTCGCGCTTTTTATCGGCCTTCGGTCTCCTTTCTCTTTCATTCCTCGAGTCTTTTCTTGAATTGACAATACATTTACTGTCGCCCTTGTATTCTTTTCTTTGCTTTCGCTGGTTATTATATCTCCTCTATTTATCATTCGCTGTATGATGCACTTTAATGTGTAACAATTTTCTGTCGGATGTCCCACTAAACGATGATAACGGCAAAAATTTCTTTCTCGGGTTCTCTTCACATCTTCAGGGCATTTCGGTTCCGGTAATTCTAGGGTACCTGCTTTTAACAATTGTTGCATCATAGGCACCACGTCCTCTCTGTCAAACTCAAATCCTTCATGAGAATCGAGCATTTTAAGCCTTTTTCCACCGTATCTGTCCCTTGATTGATTCCAGTTTTCTTTTCCTTCCGGCCTTTTGTCTCTTGAGCCCTTCACTTCTTGATTTTTCTTATCTCGATCGATGGTGTTGACGGTTGTCCTGCCAGGTATTCTTCTGACAGTTTCATGATGAAATGCTGGCATCTTACGAGTCATTAATTCCAATGCATGGGCTTTGGTAGCCAAATCGCGAAAGGTTCCGATATCAGCACTGGTGAGTCCGAACGCAATTCCTGTCTCCATAGAATTCAGACACATTTTGACTTGTTCCTTTTCTTCCGGCAATTGTCTACACGATGCCCCCAGTGTTTTCCATCTGTCTATGAATTTTTCAACTGGTTCTCCTTCTCGCTGTCGTACTGAAGCTAACTCTGTGATGCTAACATCGCGTTCTGACGAGAAGAAGTTTGACATGAAAGCATCTTGCATTTCTTCCCATGTGCGTATAGATCCTGGTGCCAAATTTGAATACCACCTGAAAGCTTTACTTGTCAATGATGATCCAAATAAGCGTAAACAGTATTGAGGTATTGTGGAAAAGTTTCCCATGTTGGTGATGAAATGCATCAGGTGTTCTTCTGGTGATCCTTCCCCATTAAATTTCTGGAAATCTGGATGCTTAAAATTGGCTGGAAACGGAACATCCTCTACCTCTCTCGGGTAGGGTGTTCGGTATCTGAAACGACCGGTATTCGCTCGCTCTCTTTCTATTCTAACTGCTTCTTCGACGACTTGTCTTACATCATCTTGCGTTATAGCTCTTGCTGCTGGAACTGACCCTCGTGATCCTATCTCTTGCGGACGAGAGCCTTCAGGTTGGTTCTCTTGTCCATTCGTTGCTCCCATCATGGGTGGAGCCACTATCTGGGCTACATTATGTGCCAGAGTTGCCAGAGCTTCTCTGAGGTTCCGGCATTCATCCATTAGCACTCTTTGTGCCTCTGCCATTTGATCAACACGTTCTTCAGTAGATGGCCTATTTCCTTGACCCGTTTCTGCCATATATACTGCGGCCTCTTGACTGTTTGTCGAAGTCGTTTTTTGAGTAAAACGAGAATATGTTGACGTAACAGGACTTATAAAGAGGGGAGACATTGGAGTCTCGTTTGACTCTTGTGTACTTCCCGTGCTTTTAACCGATCGAGGTGATACAGTTATGGGCGAGCTTGTTTGAGGTGACACAGGTATCGGTGATCCTATCATCAGTGCTTTGCCTTTCTGCGATTCTGTCCATTTGGTCTTTAGAGCAACCAAAGCTAGAAAATCATGCAACGAGAACTGCGAAGTAGTTTGTTCGGGATAAATTGCCGGAGGAGCGAGCTTAGGTTTTCTTCTAGCTATGCTGCGCGTGACCGGTCCCTCAGTTCTTGCTACAAGTACTTTCGCTTTGCGGTTCTTTAAAGTCTTTGCTTTTGTCTTCTTGGACAGGACCAAAGTCCAATTCTCATCACTTTCTTGTGGTTGAGGTGAGACGGAAATAACTCCCACTGTTACTTGAGTCGCTTTGCGCCTGCTTATAGTGCTTGCTTTCGTATGCTCAGGAGTTTGGTTCGGCGCATATTCAATTATAAATTCGGTAGCGGTGAATCGGAAGTTCACTTTTCTCGCAACGTTAGCCATTAGTAATGTAGTGTGATTGAATTTGGGTACCTTCAATAACAAAACATTCATGAAATTAATATATGGAAGATTAAGTAAACTATCTTAGAGATGAAGGGGAGGATGTTCCCACTGAGAGTCGCCATTTTGGCGTCTAGAAGACGCCAAAAATAGTAATGAGAGTCTTGTAACTTTCCAATGTTAGTGTTAAATAAGATATGATCCCCAGTGGAGTCGCCATTTTGTTTCGACAAGAAAACAAATGTATTTGATTTGGGAGAATCATCTTATTCGAACATAACAACAGAATAATTACAAAGACAATCATCACACTTTATTGATTCTGAATTCATTTACATCCTCGGATATCCCTTGATTCTAAGATAGATTGTTCAAACAATACAAATAATGTTTAAAGATTTGATCAAATAGCAAATTCGGCAGCATTTCGTCAGGAGTTTCAGTCATCTCCTAGGACTTAGGGGGAATTGCTGATAATCTGATCAACTAATCTTCAAGGAGATAGGAATTTTGACAGCATTCCGGCGCTATTCTGAATTATCTCCTAATACTTAGGAAGAATAGATAAATCAATCAACAATCTTCAAGAGAACGAAGATTCCGGCAGCATTTCGGTGCTATTTCGGTCATCTCCTGAAACTTAGGAGGAATACGTCTCTTCGTCGATGACTCTTCCTTTTCTCCTGAACAAGAAGACCTTGAAGATCTGAAGACTCAAACCATCTGACAACATAACAGCCCATTGCTGTTATAGACTGCCCAGCAGTCGGTTTGCGCGGGTCTGCGCAAACGATATGCTTTGCGCGGGTCCGCACAAACTATATCAACCCAGTGCCGCTTTGCACGGATCTACGCAAACTTCAGGAGTCCAATACTCCTTTGCGCGCGGTCGCGCAAAGTGCAGGAGTCCAATACTCCGCACCTTCTGTCTTCTCTTTCGTCTTTCTTTCACTTCTGAAATCTTCCAACCCCTTTTGAGAGGAGGAACGGGGTATTTATAGACATTTTCTTCAATGGAAATCTCTGTTCTGGTCGATGTGGGACAAAATAATCAACCAACCTTTTTGATCCCACCGTTATATACTTTGCGCGGACACGCGCAAACGATATGCTTTGCGCGGTCTCGCACAAACCATCAGTCCCCGCACAAACTGGGAGATGGTTTGCGCGGAAAATCCCCAAGTTCAAAAGACTCCGCGCAAAGTGAAATGGTTTGCGCGGGTTCGCGCAAAGTAAAAGGTTTGCGCGGGAGAAAATCGCCAGAGCAAAAAGGGTTCGTGCAAATGACTAAGTTGTTGGACTATTTATAGGATTCATGGCTGAGCACGGTACTCGACCGAGCTTTGCGCGGGGTCGCGCAAACCCTAGAAAATGAATGGTTTTGATCCTTTTTCTTTGATTTTTTGAAAAAAAAATAAAGAACAGATCAAGGGGGCATCTGTTGAGGCATAAAATAAGCAAAGAAGTGAAGAAAAGAAATGTCCAGAAAATCAGTTTGAAGATGACTTTGCGCGGGTTCGCGCAAAGTGAATTGATTGCGCAGGACCGCGCAAAGTAAATGAGTTGCGCGGGTTGATCAGTGAAGGCAGATTGCGCGGGGATGATAGGTTGCGCTGGACCGCGCAAAGCATATCGATTGCGCTGGTCCACGCAAAGTGTTTTATGGAGGTATAAAAAAGGTTGGATGTTATTTTGTCCCACATCGACCAGAACAGAGATTTACACCTGTAAAAATGTCCATAAATACCCCGTTCTTTCTCTCGAAAGGGGTTAGAAGATTTCAGAGTGAAAGAAAGACGAAGAAGAAGACAGAAGGTGCAGAGCATTGGGCTCCTATAGTTTGCGCGGACCCGCGCAAAGGAGCATTGGGCTCCTGTCGTTTGCGCGGACCCGCGCAAAGTCTGTAGTTTGCGCGGACCAGCGCAAACCGACTGCTAGACAGTCTATAACAGCAATGGGCTGTTATGCTGCTAGAATGGCTAGAGTCTTCAAGTCTTCAAGTTCTTCTTGTTCATGAGAAAAGGAAGAAAAGGCGTATTCCTCCTAAGTTTCAGGAGATGACTGAAATAGCGTTGTTATACTGCCGGAATCTCCGTTTTCTTGAAGACTATTGGACGATTTATTTATTCCTCCTACGTCGTAGGAGATGATTGAGATTAGCACTGTTATGCTGGCGAAATTTATATTTAACTGCGATAATCGTAACTTGCAATGAATTCTTTGTAAACTATCTTAGAATCAAGGGATACTTGAGGATGTAAATGAATTCAGAATCAATAAAATGTGATGATTGTTTCTGTAACTATTTCATTGTTATGTTTAGATTTTTCTTCAAGAATAAGTTTTGCCTGATCAGGAACGCCAATAAGCTTATTCTCCAGAGAAGCAATCATTTCTTTACTTTGAAGTTGCGCGGATTTTTCAATATTAATGGATTGAACATTCGCCTATATCCTCTCTTCAACATCTTGAATGATTAAGGCTTTTTCATGATTCCTTCTCTCCAGTTGAGAAATTTCTTCCTTCAGGGCTGCAATACGATCTTGGATAGTCTTATTTTCATCAATATGAATCTTTAATTGATCTTAAAGAATCATATGCTCTTGTTCAAGTTTAGAAATTGATGAAGCTGTCAGAAAGGCTTGTTCTTGAGATGTAGCCAGCTGCTTCTAGTACTCTAAAATCTCAGGGGCAATTGTAACATTCTCTACCGACGCCAAAGAAATTACTGAATCACGAACCTTGAGGAGTGAATCACGCAAAGGAGATATGTTGATTCTAGTCATCTTGGCAGAGCTCTCCAAAATCTCTATAGCAACATCCAAGTCCAACCATTGATCAGGATTTCTGACGATATGGATTATTGCTAACAAGGAATGTTTCACCATAAGCATTTTATGAACAAGGATTTTCGCAAAGGATGACAATTCAGAAGTAGTGGCCACAGAATCAGAACTGGCCGCACCACTGCAAGAATGAGTTCCTATAGTAAAAGAAGAAAGATATTCAAAATATTATTATGAAATATGTAGTCATGAGTAAAGATAATCAGTGTGTATATATGTACCTGTCACTGGAATATGACTAACAGAAGGAGAAGCTCTCTGAGTCATGGAAAGACCAAGTTCCACCATATCAGCAAAAGATGGTGCTCTAGCTTCCGTGCTTGAATCTCTAGTAGCCGGAGTTGGCAAGTCTGTAGTTTCTGTTGGAAATATGATTTCACGAGCCACTACTCTTTGTACTACCAATGGAACTACAGGTGCTCTTGGTGAAGTTACCACGAGAGGGCTCGCTGAAGAGATAGCACCTATTTCTGCAACTTGGGCACCTAAAAAGGGAGACACAATAATTTTTTTTAAAAAAAAATAAAATAATAGTTGTTAAAATATAGATAGATATATGCATATAAAAGTTAAATCTCCTTTACCTGGTGAATACCCATATTCGCCATAATCTAAAAGTTCCTCTTCATCTTCCTCAGCTGCAGGAGATTTAGCAGGAACATTTACACCAGGAAGAGTCTTAGCGGTTGCAGGGGAAGATTCCATCTCAACTTCTTTCGCAATTGTTTCCTCATCCCCGTCAATGTAACTTCACCTTCTTCAAAGTCATCATCTTTATCTTCACAGCTGTCGCTATCTCTACTGTTTTCATATTGTGAAGATTCAGTAGTATCTGACGATGAAGTTGAACTTTCATCTTCCAAGATTTCTTCGTCAACTTCTTCAATGATAACTTGCTTCCCTTTGTAAGAAACGGGTTGGCTGCTCTCCGGTGCAGGCTCTTGGACTATAGGGGAAGCGGATGCTTGGCGGGTCCTTTCTGGAAGAATAGGGGATGATGTTTGCAAACGCGTTTTTGATCTAGTCATTGGGGAAGATGGACTAGGACCAAGGGGTTGTGGAGGAGATATGGAAGTACCAATAGCTGGTCCTTCTTGAACTGCTGCAGTCTCTGCAGGAATTGGAGAAGATGTACCTTCAGCATCCTTTGCGGCTTGATTTGAGAAGTCCCGACGAGTTTTCTCAAATTCTCTCAGAACTCCGTGAGCAAACCAGCCATCCAAAGTGTTGATAGGCTTGATTTCACGGATAGGGTCTTCCAATGATATCTTCTTACAAATTTCTCCGGGATGAGATGCATGGCTCTTTTCTGGAATATAACCGATTCCACTCTCTAAATTTCTACCCTTCAGCCTGGGCGGATGAAGAAAGATAGAAGAACCCACTGGCAAGCATTTAGTGACCAAGTATGATTGGTGATCCCACCATCGCATCCAACTATATGATGTACGGACTATGCGATTACAGCCTGGAATTATGAAAAGAGATCCAACGCAACCATTCAACAATTGTTTCCATATCATGGCCCAGTTAAGAGGACCAGTTCCATAGCAGCGCATTTTTCTAGTAACCAACCCGCAGTCTTGAGGCACTATTTGATCATAACCAAATTGATGAGCAAAGCGACTGGGGTAGTAAGGTTCTCTCCAAAATTCTGTTCCTTCTCGAAGAGGTAAACTGCATGAGCGAATAGAAAAGAAGAAAGCTCTCTCTGCTGCAGTAAGCGTTTCTTGGTCCACCATATCTGTATTTTCAGTGTGGTGATAAAGGCGAAACTAAAAGAAGTTTATCTGGTCATCATCTTGAATTTTATTGGCAACCCACTCATACGCTCTTTTTGCCATCGCTCTTTGCTGAAAGAACCAGAGTGGAAGGTGAGAAGGATGAGTATATGCTTGCTCTGGAGCCTCAAAAGTCCAAGGAAAATAGACCCCTAGCCACCCGGTGATGTAATGCCAAGAAGTATGTGCAGACGAGGCTCCAAGAATAGGATCTTTCACATGAGTAGCTACCTCTCCAAGGGCTCTATAAATAGAACATAATACTGGAGGAGCAAGAGAGTATTTATGGCCTTCCGCTAAAGCACCAGCCACAACAAAGACGCTTGGACGAACAGCATCTGCCCATTTAGAGCTGGGCAATACGACCAAACTTAGCCAATAAGCTAAGAACGCTGCAAGTTCTCCAAAAGAGCTATATTCTGGTCTTCCTCTTATTGCATCTCGAAGCTTCGTTAATTCTTTAGAGTGACAATCGCGAAATCTTCAAAGAAAAATAAGGAGGTTAATATGCAGGAATGGCTAAATAGCAAGAATATAAAGAATAAGTCAACTATCAGATTGATAAATACCTGAGACCTCTAGAAAAATGTGCTAGCCATTGTAGAGGGAGAATTTTGTGGAAGCTGGGAAATTTGCCCATCTCTTTGAACAGTTCTATGGTAGTCTCAGAGATAGAAGGTTTGCGGTCTGGAGAAGATACAAGGCCAATTCTCTGTTTGTAGGAATGAATTCATCATAGAATTTGCCTATTATTGTGAGACCGGCTATACGATGAAGATCCCAAAGTGATATGCTCATTTCACCATAAGGTAAATGGAAGGAGTTGGTTGTAGGCGACTAGTATTCAAGGAAGCCTTTCAGTATATTGGGTTCCTTATAGAAGTATTTGGAGGTCACTTCTATGGCATCATAAAGGCCAATCTTTGTAAGAGTGCTCGTATGCTTCAGTAATATAGCCTCCGCCCATTCAGAGTAATAGCGACGAGCAGTTAACATGCCTCTGATGCGGAATTCTGCCTGTCCCCAGAGTTGTTCTCGATCTCTAAAGCGCTGTCGAACTGTTTTATAAAAATGAGAAGGAAAGAGATCATGAGGACTGTGGAAAGGAACTAAGAAGATCATGGGATAAGCTTCTCCTATCCTTTGTCGCGGCTTTTTTGTTTGAATGATTCCCTCAAGGATTTGGGGCTCTCTTGAGGCCCACGATTCAGTATACATCAACCTCTCGCCATGGATGTAATCTTTAGACTCACAGTTAAGCATGGACTGATGGCGATATACTTTGATGGGAATAACCGTCATGCCCTCCGCATGAGGATTGTCAAACTTCATGATACCTTCAACAACTCGTACCGAGTCCCACGAGTTTTGAAGTCTCTTCTTCTTATGTTCCTTGATCTTATCTGCAAATTCTTTCGCCTTATTGTGACAATTTTTCTTCGAACGAGAAGCCGGAGGAGTGTCTCCACGGGGAGATGGCTTTTCACTATCAGTACGAATATGAGCTGTGGTCTTTAACCATTCATCCCAGTCATACTCTCTGCCATGCTTAGGCAGACATTTGATATCTCCCAAAGATATAGATCTATGAATGGGGGATGGCAAAGATCTGATGCAATCAGAAAAGTCAAAGGTAAGGAGAACAGGCTCTTTAAAATAAGCAAGATTTCTGGAAGTCGTCTTTATTCTCATAGCAGGAGGTTGATCAGAAGAAGGTGAGTCAGAAGGAGTCACAGGACAGGCCATTTGTTTAATACGAGCCATGAAATAAGTCAAGGAAGGAAGATAGATGACAGAGTAAGAAAGGAAGAAGGAAGAAAATGGCTAAGTAATGGAAAAAGTTCAAAAGAAATTGGCTAAATTCGAAGTACTTTGCGCGGGTCCGCACAAAGTATATGGTTTGCGCGGAAAAGATTGCAACGTCGAAGGCCTTCACGCAAACTAAAAAGGTTTGCGCGAGTTCGCGCAAAGTGAGAAGTTTGCGCGGAAGAAAATCGCACGGGCAGAGATTCGGTATAGCACAAGCAGTTCGTGAAAATGACTAAAGTGTTGGGCTATTTATAGTATTTCTGGCCGAGTATGGTACTTGACCGAGCTTTGCGCGGCGTCGCGCAAACCTTACAGAAAATGAGTAATTTGATCATTTTTCTTTGATTTTCTGAAAAAACAAAGAACGGATCAAGGGGGCATCTGTTGAGGCATAAAATAAGCAAAGAAGTGAAGAGGAGAAAGATCAAGAAAATCAGTTTGAAGATAAAGAAATCAGGTTTAAAAGACTACTTTGCGCGGGTTCGCGCAAAGTGAATAGATTGCGCAGGACCGCGCAAAGTAAATGGGTTGTGCGGGTTGATTAAGGAAGACAGATTGCGTGGGACTGATAGATTGCGCGAGACCGCGCAAAGCATGTCGTTTGCGCGTATCCGCGCAAAGTATTTTGCGGTGGTATGAAGATGGTTGGATGTTATTTTGTCCCACATCAACCAGAACAGAGATTTACACCAGTAAAAATGTCTATAAATACCCCGTTCTTTCTCTCAAAAGGGGTTGGAAGATTTCAGAGTGGAAGAAAGACGAAGAAGAAGACAGAAGGTGCAAAGGAGCATTGGGCTCATATAGTTTGCACGGAATCGCCAAAGGAGCATTGGGCTCCTGTAGTTTACGCGGACCCGCGCAAAGCATGTCGTTTACGCGAACCTGCGCAAACCGACTGCTGGACAGTCTATAACAGCAATGGGCTGATATACTGCTGGAATGGCTAGAGTCTTCAAATCTTCAAGTTCCTCTTGTTCAGGAGGAAGGGAAGAATCATCGACGAAAAGGCGTATTCCTCCTAAGTCTCAGGAGATGACCGGAATAGCACTGAAATGCTGCCGAATTCTCTATTCTCTTGAAGACTGATTGGTCGACTTGTCTATTCCTCCTAAGTCATAGGAGATGATTGAAATCATTGCCGTTATGCTGTCGAAATTCATATTTAACTATGATAATTGTAACTTACAAGGAATTCTTTGTAAACTATCTTAGAATCAAGGGATATCAGAGGATGTAAATGAATTCAGAATCAATAAAATGTGACGATTGTCTTTGTAACTGTTCCATTATTATGTTTGAATAAGATAATGCTCCCAAATCAAATACATTTGTTTCCTTGTCGAAACAGAGTGGTTGAAAGAAAGAACCTGATGTTGCAAGAAATGGGCTCAGTTATGCTCAATAGTAAAAACATGGCTAAAAGTTTCTGGGCCAAAGTCGTCAACACCGCCTGCTATATAATTAATAGGGTATATCTTAGAGCAAGATTGAATAAGACTCCATATGAACTATGAACTGGAAAACAACCTAGTGTAAAATATTTTCGTGTCTTTGGTAGTAAATGCTATATTCTTAAAGATAGAGAACATCTAGGCAAATTTGACTCTAAAATTGATGAAGGGATTTTTCTAGGATATTCTATAAATAGTCGTACTTATAGACTGTACAATTTAAGGACACTAACTATTCAAGAATCTGTCAATGTGGTTGTTGATGACCAACCACATTATCATAATAGTCCTGAAATCGATATAGAGAATGAAGTAGACACGCTCACAACAGGTAAATCACATAACAAAGTCACTTCACCTCATGAACCTCAACCGTCGAACAACTTGCCACTCATTAAGGATCATCTAATCAATCAAATTATTGGAGATCCTAATGATGGTGTGAAAACTAGATGACAACTTGAAGGTATTTTTATCAATTTGTACTTCACTTCTAAAATTGAGCCCAAAAATGTTATAGAAACTCTCCAAGATGAATTTTGGATTGCAACTATGAAAGATGAGCTCCAACAATTTGAAAGGAATGAAGTGTGGCAGCTAGTTCCCAGGCCACTTGATACTAACATCATCGGAACAAAATGGATCTTCAAAAGCAAGTCTAATGAATCTGGAAATGTAGTAAGAAATAAAGCAAGACTCATTGCACAAGGCTACTTACAAATTGAGGGCATTGATTTTGATGAGACATTTGCCCCCGTAGCTTGCCTTGAGTCTATAAGAATTCTCATGTTTGTGGCATGTGAATTAAAATTTAAATTATTCCAAATGGATGTCAAAAGTGACTTCCTCAATGGTGTACTTGAGGAAGAAGTATACGTTGAACAAGCAAAAGGATTTCTAGATCCTAAGTATCCTCAACACGTATACAAATTGAGCAAAGCACTTTATGGACTAAAGCAAGCACCCCGAGCATGGTATGAGTGCTTGACACAATTTTTACTAGATCACCATTTTTGTAGGGGAAGTGTTGATAAAACACTATTTACGCAAAAGACTGGGAATATCTTGCTCATTACCCAAATTTACGTGGATGACAGTCTTTGGATCCACTTGTTAAGATGCTGCTCATGAATTCGTTGAATTAATGAAATCTGAATTCGAGATGAGCATGGTAGGTGAGTTGTTCACAACCGCAAGAGTAGGGTCGCGATGTAGTAATAATCTCGGTGAGACCGAGGTCGAATCCACAGGGACTGAACTTGTACGTATCTAAAAGTAGCTAGAAGTAGAACTAGAAGAAGATGTGAATCTAAATTTGAAATTGTAAAGAGAGTAATTTTGAATAAAGTAATTAAAACTAGTGAATTTAAAGGTGGGAACTAGGGTTTCCAGGGATCCACTTGTAGCAATCAGGGTGATACTATGCTTGATTCAAGGACACAACTAGAATCGGAGTCCTATCTTATCCAGTTGGAAGATATAATAATTAAGATCAAATCTGAACTTCCATTGACCTAATTCTCAATGGATGAGAGTCGTGAGGATTGGAAGGGATTCCATCATCTAGCTATGCCCTGGAGACAATGGCAAACAACGGGATATACCAATTCCCACAATCAATCATAATAGTATGAAGATTAGAAGGGATTTCATCACCTAACCATGCCCAAGGGAAGATGGTGAACAACACGATTTCCTAATTTCACAATCTCAAAGCACGAAAAGAAAACACTCAAAGCTATTGTAGAGTATTGTAATTTGAGTCACAACAAACCATTAAAAATTGAAAGTATTCCTTAAATATCAAATTATAATCAAAGAGAATTCAACATAAGCATGAATCAAAGCAATAGAAACATCCCATCATGCTACAAGCTTCACCTCTTAGCCTTAACTAAGAGGTTTAGCCAACTATAGATATGATTGGATCTAAAACCCTAAAGAAAGCATGAAAAACTAGGAAGAAAAACGCTTGGCGACGGCTCTCCACCCTTGTGCTTCACTCCTCCAAACCCTAGATGAATGCCCAGGGATGCCCTGGGGTCTCCTATTTATAATTGGGGTGCTCCAAGCTTCAAATAGACTTAACAATTCCAGAAACCACCATAAATTTATGCACTCCGCGTAACTCTGCGTAACTTTGTGCAAATCGTTAGATGACATCAAACTGTCTTCAATGTC
Source organism: Magnolia officinalis (assembly GCA_021015155.1). Lineage (NCBI taxonomy): Eukaryota > Viridiplantae > Streptophyta > Magnoliopsida > Magnoliales > Magnoliaceae > Magnolia > Magnolia officinalis. The sequence continues at coordinate 43,487,267 of JAJHSJ010000006.1, read as the reverse complement.
ATCGAAGGTGCCTTGAACTTGTGCTTTTTCGCGCTGCGTAACTTCGTCCAGATTGTGTATCCTTTTATGTCATCGAACCTACCTTCGACGTCATCGAGGATGTCTTCGATGTCATCAAGTGGTGTTCGAGGAATCGATGATGCGTCAAAAACAATCCAAAGAGTTAATTAAATTTCTTTAATAAATTTAATGTCATTGAAGAGGCCTTAGATGTCATCGAACATATCTTCGATATCATCGAGGAGGACTTCGAGTAATCGAACATTGTGCCCAATATATCCAGTGAGTTTGGCTGAAAATCTACATAAAATTCAATGTAATTGAATTGGCTTCGATGTCATCGAGTAAAGCTTCGAGTCATCGAACAGGTCATCGAGTTATCGAAAAATGTCTTCAATTTGTCCAGCGACCAACTCGATTTTCATTCATAAATTTGATATCATCGACCCGTGTTCTATATCATCGAATGGTAGCTTTTATGTCATCGAACGGTGATCGATAATACAGTCAATGTGAATTCTGCACTTGTTCTTTCGACTTCTTTCCTTCTCCACTCAGTTTTCTTGAATCTTAGGACCTTGAAATCTTCAATCTTTAGCTCCTAAGATCCATTCTTTACCTTGATGATCTTTGAGCATCAAATCCATGCTTTTAGCACCTTTTCCAATCCAAGCTCTCAAATTCACCTTACAACACAAACATGAGTAAAATAGGACTTTAAGCAGTATCATGTTCATAAAACCAAGATATAAATGGGGGATAATATGAATATTTGACCCTCAACATGAGCTGAATTTCTTTTTAGGATTTCAAGTGAAATAATTGGCAAATGGTATATTTGTGTGTCAGTCCAAATATGTAAGAGATTTGGACTTGACTCTAGCCGCACTCAGAATACTCCCATGAGCACCACTCTCAAACTTTCTAAAGATGTCAATGGGAAGAGTGTGGATTAACACTTGTATCACAATATGATAGGCAGCTTTCTCTACCTAACTGCGAGTCGGCCTAACATTACTTTTAGTGTTGGTGCATGCGCTAAATTTCAGGCCAATCCTAAACAATCGCATATATCCGTGATAAAAAGAATTATACGATTTGTGGCTGGGACTACTGACTTTGGCTTATGGTACCCATTTGACACATCTACCATCATTGATGGGTACTCAGAAGCCGCTTGGGCTGGGAACATTGATGATTGCAAGTCCACTAGTGGAGGTTGTTTCTATATCGGAAATTGTCTTGTATCATGGCATAGCAAAAAGAAAAACTCAATGTCATTGTCTACTGCTAAAGCCGAATACATTGAGTCGGTTGTAACGCCCTGAAAATTGCATAGAAGAAAGAAGATTCCTGCCGTCTGCAGAGGTTATCGAAGAAACCGTAGAAATGTTTTCTATATCTTGTCTAGAAGTAATGATAGATGATTGGCGTCAGCCTTTCGTTGATTATCTCAAATATAATATCTTGCCAGAAGATAATGCGCAAAGGCAGCAGATTAAGCAGCGATCGGGCAAATTTGTCATATGTAGTGAAGTATTGTATAGAAAATCTTATAATGGAATGCTGCTAAGATGCTTAGACAAGCAAGAAGCAAACCAAATGCTGCGGGAAGCACATTCAGGTGAATGTGGAGCACATCAAGCCGGCCGAAATTTGTGCCATAGAGTACATCGAATGGGTTATTATTGGCCTACTATGTTCAAAGATGCGATAGAATATGCAAATCGGTGTCATGAATGCCAAATACACGGAGATGTAATACATGTTCCCCCAGAAGACTTACATCAGTTTGTTACTTCCTGGCCTTTCTCAGCTTGGGGACTCGATGTGATTGGTCCTATAAATCCCCCTTCATCTAAAGGAAAACAGTATATTCTAGCAGCAACAGATTATTTCTCCAAATGGACCGAAGCAATTGCCTTGCGTAATGTTAAAGAGACAGATGTGGTCAATTTCATTCGACATGCTATAATATACCGTCATGGTATTCCGAAAAAGATCGTCACTGATAATGGCACCCCTTTTAAAAATAGAGGCATGGAAAAGTTGTGTCAGAAGTTCGGCATCCAGCATTCGTTTTCAACACCTTACTATCCTCCGGCCAATGGATTAGCGGAAGCATTTAACAAAATGATTATCAAAATAATCAAGAAAACGGTGACAAGTAATAAGCATGATTGGGATGAAAAGTTACAAGAAGCATTATGGGCCTACAGAACTACTCATCGTACAGCAACAGGGGCAACACCTTATTCATTAATCTATGGTATAGAGGCAGTTATCCCAATCGAAATGCAGGTGGCATCACTCAGGATAGCAGTACATCAATCTATAACAGATGATGAAAATGCAAAAATAAGGTTGAAAGAGTTGGATTTGCTCGATGAGAAACGTCTTGAAGCTCAGCAGCGGTTGCAGTCATATCAGGCCAGGATATCGGTTGCATTTGATAAACAGGTTAAATACCGCTCTTTCAAAAAAGGGGATATGGTGTTAATGCTAAAAAGACCTATAGTGATTACTCGCCGAACAGGGGGCAAGTTCGAGCCTAAATGGGACGGTCCATATGTGGTAAAAGAAGTATACTCCAATGGGGCATATAGAATCACAAATCAAGAAGGACAGAGTATAAGTATACTTGTCAACGCCCGTTTCATTAAGAGATACTATCCCTAAAGATAGACATGTGGATTTTGATTCAGAATATTATCAGCATAATGAATTTGTATCAAAAGGGGGCAAGGATGAATAAGATCATGTTCATATATCAACAAAAGAAGAATTTCTATCAAGCATCAAATCCGAAAATATGATCATCATCATTGCCACACAAGTTTGACAAATCTTGAAGATTCTCTTGAAGATATTGACAATATTGATATATATTGCTTTACAAGGCATGGATCTTCTGGAAGATATTATCTCAGATGGAAATATCTACTACTACTATACTGGCAATGATGATGATCATAGATATTGTTGCCTTACAAAGATACACCAATCTCAGTTAAAGGGGCAGTATAGCCAAGCCAAATCCTAAAAGAGCTAAATTGAGCAAAATCAAAAAGATCAAGCTCTAAAAAAAAAAAAAAAAAAAAAAAAAAACAAATGCTCTCAAAGGATCAAGCTCTAAAAGAGCCGGCCAACTATACATAAGACCTATGAAGATCGCCATTCGGGCAGCGGCGAGGAGTCAGTGGCCCTAAAAAGCCCGTGAAGACCATCGTGCGCACCCATGCGGGCAGCTGACGAAGTCAAGGATTCAAAGCCTAAAAGGCCATAAATCCGCAAAGACTAGTCACCGTAACTCCCATGCCGTCTGTATAGCTTCCGGCAGTGCCACGGGGAACGGATGAAAATGCCCTCCTGTGAATGGGCTCGACCTTGCAGACGAAGAAAACAGGGGCCGCAGTGCGAGCTTTATGCCAACCGTGCATAAGACCCTCCAGATCTAGGGTTTGATTTCAGTAGTAACTCGTGAGGAAGGGCTTAAACCTACTCATTGATGGACTGACGACCCTAGATTTGGTGCCCAAAGGTAGCCCTGCGAACTCTAGAGAGTTACCGTGGCCAACCCTGTGCGTAAAACCAACAGTTCACCGCCCGGTAGCTTCAATGGGCCCCTCTGATGGACCTTGGCCGTGAGCTCAAGGCAGTGAAAAGCCCAAAAGCGAACTCTAGAGAGTTACAGCGGCCATCACATAAGACCCATAAATGCTCCACTACTCATGAGCTTAAACTTTGTGTGGCTAATTAAATTGAAACTTAGTACCGCCAATTTAAATACTCATATAGAGAATCCCACATTAACAAAGCATAAAAGGTTTAGAAATTTTAAAGGATATAATGAAATTATTATATAAAGTACGAATATAATTTGATAATGTTAGTAGAAATATCATCAACATACAATGAGAAAATGCTATTATAAACATCTCAAAATGCTTTTAAAAAAAAAACATGTTCAAAAAACATGAAAACAAAAATCACATGTTCAAAATTACATGTTTTAAAGATCTTCTGTAATTCCCACTGCTTCCGAATATCTGTGCAAATCTTCTTTCAACTGTGCCTGGACTATATCATGTTTAGATTTTTCTTCAAGAATAAGTTTCGCTTGATCAGGGACGCCAGCAAGTTTATTCTCCAGAGAAGCAATCATTCCTTTACTTCGAAGTTGCACGGATTTTTCAATATTAATAGATTTAACATTCGCATGTATCCTTTCTTCAACATCTTGAATGATCAAGGCTTTTTCATGATTCCTTCTCTCCAATTGAGAAATTTCCTCCTTCAGGGCTGCAATACGATCTTGGATAGTCTTATTTTCATCCATATGAATCTTTAATTGATCTTGAAGAATCATATGCTCTTGTTCAAGTCTAGAAATTGATGAAGCTGTCAGAGAGGCTTGTTCTTGAGATGAAGCCAGCTGCTTCTTGTACTCTAAAATCTCAGGGGCAATTGTAACGTTCTCTACCGACGCCAGAGAAATTACTGAATCGCGAAACTTGAGGGGTGAATCACGCAAAAGAGATATGTTGAGTCTAGCCATCTTGGCGGAGCTTTCCAAAATCTCTATAGCAACATCCAAATCCAACCATTGATCGGGATTTCTGAAGATATGGATTATTGCTAACAAAGAATGTTTCACCATAAGCATTTTATGAACAGGGATTTTTGCAAAAGATGACAATTCAGAAGTAGTGGCCACAGAATCAGAGCTGGCCGCACCACTGTAAGGATGAGTTCCTATGGTAAAAGAATAAAGATATTCAAAATATTATTATGAAATATGTAGTCGTGAATGAAGATAATCAGTGCATAAATATGTACCTGTCACCTGGATATGACCTACAGAGGCAGAAGCTCTCTGAGTCATGGAAAAACCAAGTTCCACCATATCAGCAAAAGATGGTGCTCTAGCTTCTGTGCTTGAATCTCTGGTAGTCGGAGTTGGCAAGTCTGTAGTCTCTGTGGGAAATATGATTTCACGAGCCACTACTCTTGGTACTACCAATGGAACTATAGGTGCTCTTGGTGAAGATACCACAAGAGGACTCGCTGAAGAGACAGCACCTATTTCTGCAACTTGAGCACCTAAAAAAGGAGACGCAATGAAAGGGAGACATAAGAATAAAATAATAAATTATTAAAATATAGATAGATATGCATGTAGAAATTAAATCTCCTTTACCTGGTGAATACCCATATTCACCATAATCTAAAGGTTCTTCCTCATTTTCTTCAGTTGCAGGAGATTTAGCAGGATCATTCACACCGAGAAGAGTCTTAACGGTTGCAGGGGAAGATTCCATCTCGACCTCTTTCGCAGCTGTTTCTTCATCTCCATCAATGTCAACTTCACCTTCTTCAAAGTCATTATCTTTATCTTCACAGCCGTCGCTATCCTCGCTGTCTTCATATTGTGAAGATTCAGCAGTATCTGACGATAAAGCTGAACTCTCATCTTCCAAAATTTCTTCATCAGCTTCTTCAATGACAACCTGCTTCCCTTTGTAAGAAACGGGTTGACTGCTCTCCGGTATAGGCTCTTGGACTGTAGGAGAAGCGGATGCTTTGCGGGTCCTTTCTGGAAGAACAGGGGATGATGTTTGCAAACGCGTTTTTGATCTAGTCATTGGAGAAGATGGACTAGGACCAAGGGGTTGTGGAGGAGATATGGAAGTACCAATAGCTGGTCCTTCTTGAACCGCTGCAGTCTCTACAAGAATTGGAGAAGATGTATCAGCATCGTCTGCAGCTTGGTTTGAAAAATTCCGACGAGATTTTTCAAATTCTCTCAGAACTCCGTGAGCAAACCAGCCATCCAAGGTGTTAATAGGCTTGATTTCACGGATGGGGTCTTCCAATGATATCTTCCTACAAATTTCCCCCGGATGGGAAGCATGGCTCTTTTCTGGAACATAGCCTATTCCGCTCTTTAAATTTCTGCCCTTCAGCCTGGGCGGATGAAGAAAGATAGAAGAATCCACTGGCAAGAATTTGGTGACTAGGTATGATTGATGATCCCACCATCGCATCCAGCTATATGATGTCCGGAATATGCGATTACAGCCTGGAATTACGAAAAGAGATCCAACACAGCCATTCAATAGTTGTTTTCATATCATGGCCCAGTTAAGAGGACCAGTTCCATAACAGCGCATTTTTCTAGTAACCAACCCGCAGTCTTGAGGCACGGTTTGATCATAACCAAATTGACGAGCAAAGCGACTGGGGTAGTAGGGTTCTCTCCAAAATTCTGTTCCTTCCCGAAGAGGTAAACTGCATGAGCGAATAGAAAAGAAGAAAGCTCTCTCTGCTGCAGTAAGTGTTTCTTGGTCCACCATATCTGTATCTTCAGTATGGCGATAAAGGCGGAACTGAAAGAAGTTTATCTGATCATCATCTCGAATTTTATTGGCAACCCACTCATACGCTCTTTTTGCCATTGCTCTTTGCTGAAAGAACCAGAGTGGAAGGTGAGAAGGATGAGTGTATGCTTGCTCTGGAGCTTCAAAAGTCCAAGGAAAATAGACCCCTAGCCATCCTGTGATGTAATGCCAAGAAGTATGTGCAGACGAGGCTCCAAGAATAGGATCTTTCAGGGTAGCTACCTCTCCAAGGGCCCTATAAATAGAGCATAATACTGGAAGAGCAATGGAGTATTTATGGCCTTTCGCCAAAGCGCCAGCTACAGTGAAGACAGTAGGACGAACAACATCTGCCCATTTAGAACTAGGCAATACGACCAAACTCAGCCAATAGGCTAAGAAAGCTGCAAGTTCTCCGAAGGAGCTATATTTCGGCCTTCCCTTTATTATGCCTCGAAGCTTTGTCAGTTCCTTGGATTGACAGTCACGAAATCTTCAAAGAAAAAATAAAAAGAGAGGGTGAATATAGAGAAATTGCTAATATAAGGAGAAAGTTGATTATCAAATTAATAAATACCTGAGGCCTCTGGAAAAATGTGCTAGCCACTGCAAAGGGGAGATCTTGTGAAAACTGGGAAATTTACTCATCTCCTTGAACAGTTCAATAGTAGTTTCAGAGATCGAAGGTTTGCGATCAGGAGAGGATACAAAGGCCAGTTCCCTATTGGTTGGAATAAATTCATCATAGAATTTACCTGTTATAGGGAGATCGGCTATGCGGTGAAGATCCCAAAGTGTTATGCTCATTTCACCATAGGGCAAGTGGAAAGAGTTAGTTGTGGGCGACCAGTACTCAAGGAAACCTTTCAGTACAGTAGGTTCCCTACAGAAGTATTTAGAAGTCACTTCTATAGCATCATAAAGACCGATTTTTGCAAGTGTGCTCGTATGCTTCAATAAAATAGCTTCCGCCCAATCAGAGTAATAGCGTCGAGCAGTTAACAGGCCTCTGATGCGAAATTCTGCTTGTCCCCAGAGTGGTTCCCGATCTCGGAAACGTTGCCGGACTGTTTCATAAAAATGTGAAGGAAAGAGGTCGTGAGGGCTATGGAAAGGAGCTAAGAAAATCATGGGATGAATTTCTCCTATCCTTTGACGCAGCTTCTGTGTTTGAATGATTCCTTCAAGAATCCTGGGTTCTCTGGTGGCCCATGATTCAGCATACATCAACCTTTCGCCATGAACACAATCCTTGGGTTCACAGTCAAGCATGGACTGATGGCGATAGACATTGATGGGAATTATTGTCATGCCTTCTGAATGAGGGTTGTCAAATTTCATAACACCTTCAACAACCCGTACTGAATCCCATGAATTCTGAAGCCTCTTCTTCTTGTGATCTTCGATCTTCTCTGCAAATTCTTTCGCCTTATTGCGGCGAGTTTTCTTCGAACGAGAAGCCGGAGGAGTGTCTTCACGAAGAGGGGGTCTTTCACTATCAGTACGAATGTGAGCCGTGGTCTTTAACCACTCATCCCAATCGTATTCTCTACCATGCTTTGGCGGACATTTGATATCTCCTAAAGATATGGATCTATGGATGGGGGATGGAAGAGATTTGATACAGTCAGAAAAGTCAAAGGTTGGAAGAACAGGTTCTTTAAAATAAGGAGTCCTAGAGGTGGTCTTTGTTCGTTTGGCAGGAGGTTGATCGGAAGAAGGTTGGTCGGAAGGAGGGCGAGCTGTTTGTTTTATACGAGCCATGAAAATAAGTCAAAGAAAGGAAGATAAAGGTCGGAATAAGAAAGGAAGAAAGAAGAAAATGGCTAAGTGGTTGGAGACAGTTCAAAAAGAAAATTGGTTAAGTACAAAGTACTTTGCGCGAGTCCGCGCAAAGTCAAAGGTTTGCGCGGAAAATCCCCAAGTTCAAAAGACTCCGCGCAAAGTGAAATGGTTTGCGCGGGTTCGTGCGAAGTAAAAGGTTTGCACGGGAGAAAATCGCCAGAGCAGAAAATCGCCAGAGCAAAAAGGGTTCATGCAAATGACTAAGTTGTTGGACTATTTATAGGATTCATGGCCGAGCATGGTACATGACCGAGCTTTGCGCGGGGTCGCGCAAACCCTAGAAAATGAATGGTTTTGATCCTTTTCTTTGATTTCTAAAAAAACAAAGAACGGATCAAGGGGGCATCTGTTGAGGCATAAAATAAGCAAAGAACTGAAGAAAGGAAAGATCAAGAAAATCAGTTTAAAGATCAAAGAAATCAATTTGAAGATGACTTTGCGCGGGTTCGCGCAAAGAGAATAGATTGCGCTGGATCGCGCAAAGTAAATGGGTTGCGCGGGTTGATCAGTGAAGACAGGTTGCGCGGGGATGATAGATTGCGCGAGACCGCGCAAAGAATATCGATTGCGCTGGTCCGCGCAAAGTGTTTTGCAGAGATATAAAAATGGCTGGATGATATTTTGTCCCACATCAACCAGAATAGGGATTTACACCAGTGAAGATATCTATAAATACCCCGTTCTTTCTCTCAAAAAGGGGTTGGAAGATTTTCAGAGTGGAAGAAAGACGAAGAAGAAGACAGAAGACAGAAGGTGCAAATGAGCATTGGGCTCATATAGTTTGCGCGGACTCGCGCAAAGGAGCATTGGGCTCCTGTAGTTTGCGCAGACTCGCGCAAAGGAGCATTGGGCTCTTGTAGTTTGCGCGGACCCGCGCAAAGCATGTAGTTTGCGTGGACTCGCGCAAACCGACTGATAGACAAGTCTATAACAGCAATGGGCTGATATGCTGCTGGAATGGCTAGAGTCTTCAAATCTTCAAGTTTTCTTATTCAGGAGGAAGGGAAGAATCATCGACAAAAAGGCGTATTCCTCCTCAGTTTCAGGAGATGACCAGAATAGCACTGAAATGCTGCCGAAATCTCTATTCTCTTGAAGATTAATTAGTTGACTTGTCTATTCCTCCTAAGTCATAGGAGATGATTGAAATTAGCGCTGTTATGCTGTCGAAATTCATATTCAACCATTATAATTGTAGCTTGCAATGAATTCTTTGTAAACTGTTTTAGAATCAAGGGATACCTGAGGATGTAAATAAATTCAGAATCAATAAAATGTGATGATTGTTTCTGTAGCTATTTCATTGTTATGTTTGAATAAGATAATCCCCAAATCAAATACTTTTGTTTTCTTGTCGAAACAACATCGCCAAGCTGATATATTGCAAACAACACAGATGGACGCCCTTAAGGATATTAGCAGAGGGATGATATATCAATCTCAGTCAGAGAGAAGGGGAGTGGTGATGATCACGTCTATTATTATTTGCTCAAGCATTTTAAGGCAGTCTAGCCAAATCCAAAAAGAAGAGTGAATCCAAAGAAAAGCGAATCCGAAAAAAGAGCCAAATCCTAAAAAAAGGGATCAAGCTTTAAAAGGGCCAGAAGCTCTAAAAAGATCAAACTTTAAAAGGATCAGGCTCTAAAAGGATCAAGCTTAAAAAGGGTTAGCTACACATAAGACCTATCAAGATCGCCATTCGGGCAGCGACGAGGAGCCAGTGGCCTTAAAAAGCCCGTGAAGGCCATCGTACGTACCCATGCGGGCAGCTGATGAAGCCAACGACTAAAAGCCTAAAAGGCCATAAGTCGTAGAATGGCTAGTCTTGTGTAACCCCCATGCCGTCTGTATAGCTTTCCGGCATCGTCACGGGGACTCAAGAAAATGCCCTCCCATGAATGGGCTCGACCTTGCAGACGAAGAAAACAAGGGCTGCAGTGTGAGCTTTAGATAGGCCAACCGTGCATAGGACCCTCCAGATCTAGGGTTTGATTTCAGTAGTAACTCGTGAGGAAGGGATTAAGCCTACTCTTTGATGGACTGATGACCCTAGATTTGGTGCCCAAAGGTAGCCTTGCGAGCCCTGCGAACTCTAGAGAGTTACTGTGGCCAACCCTATGCGTAAAACTAACAGTTCACCGCCCGGTAGCGTCAATGGGCCCCTCTGATGGACCATGGCCATGAGCTCAAGACAGTGAAAAGTCCAAGAGAACTCTAGAGAGTTACAGAGACCATCACATAAGACCAACAAGTGCTCCAATACTCAAGAGCTTAAACTGTGTGTGTGCGCGCGCTCCACTACTCATGAGCTTAAACTGTGTGTGGCTAACAAAACTAAAACTTAGCACCGCCAATCAAAATAAGGATCATCTAGGAACTCCTTACTAACAAAGCATAAAAGGATAGATATATTTATAAGCATGATACAACGTAAAATGCATCAATCAGGATGCGACATAAATTAGACAGCATCATCATCATCAAAATACCATAAAATTACTCGTGATTCTGGAAACATGAGTAGGAACAAAATACATCAAAGATTAAATGTTTTACAGCTCTCCAGTAATACCTAATGCTGCCAAGTATTGTTGTAAATTATCTTGGAGACTAACTTGAGCAGCAGCATGCTCCAATCGAGCATTAGAGATCATCCGAGCGGGATCTAGAGCACCAGCTAGCTTTTCCTCCAAGGAAATGATTAGCTCTTCATTCTTTGCCAGTTCAGATCTCTCGGAATACATAGAGTGGCAGCTGCAGTCTATCTTCTCCTGAACTCTTTCGATGTTTAACTTTATCTCCGAACTCTGCCTCTCTAATTGTGAAATTTCTTGCTTCAGGACAGTAATGCGATCCTGAACAGATGGTTCGTCATTGACAAAAGTCTTCAGTTGGTTTTGTAAAGACAATTGTTCCTGATCATGGCAAGAAATGAGAGGGGCAAGTTGAGAAACTCTCTCCTTGGAAAGTGCAAGCTGTCTTCTATATTCCAAAATTTCAGGAGAAATAGTTATGGTTGCGGCTGATGACATGGCAGCTATTGAGTTATGGAATCTCAAGAGGGCATCACGCACGGAGGAAACATCAACTTTAGTCATACGAGAGGCACTGTTCAAGACATCCAAAGCAGCAGTTAAATCACACCATTGATCAGGATCCTTAAATATTTCGACAATAGCCAGTATTGAATTCTTGATCAGAGCTAGTCTATGTGCAGAGGTCTTCTCAAATGATGACGCATTCAACGAAGTGCCAATAGAGCCAGAGCTAGTTGCACCACATTGAGGTAAATTCCCTATCAAGGAATGAAATGTAAAAAGTTATAATAAAGGTTTTATACACAGGCGATAGGAAAATTATGAACAAGAAAAGGAATATACTTTCTGTTGGTGTCGGAGTGGCAAGTGGTTGTGTATCTTTGGAAAGAAGAGGATCGGGCGCTATCATATCTGCAAACGATGGAGCCCTATTTTCGACACTCGTAGCAACAGTAGCAGGGATGAGCGAGTCAGTTTGCTTCTCTAAAAAAACGATTTCACGCACCATCGATCGCGGAGATATGGAGAATCTTGGAGAGACTGATGGTGCGGCGGGGGGCAGGTTCAGGGAAGAAGCCCTAGGCGACTCTGCGTTTGTGGCATGATCATCTGAAACAAAACGTATGAAATAGAAAAGAAGAAACAAGAGTAAAAATGGTAGTAATATTCTCTTATAAGGCGAGCGTCTATATGTACCATGGTCAATAGGTTCTTCTTCTTCCCTCGCCGCAGGAGAGATATTCGAAGGAACAACTTCAGAAGTTGAAGGAAGGCGTTCTTCATTAGCAGGGATGTGTTCTGCAATTGTATCATCCTCATCACTGATGTTCACTTCTCCTTCTTCGTACATATTTTCTTGATTCTCCTCTCCTACCTCACTCTCGTCAGAGGTGGTGTCCTCAGATGAAGAAGCCGAATCTTCGCCAACGGTATTTCTGTGCTAGAATTCTCAAAACGACTTGTTTGTCTTTAGAGAGAAGACGTTGGGAGTTTCCCGGTGGGTTCACAATAACTTGAGCTGGAGCAGTGGTAGCAGTATTCTCTCCTTGTGGAGAAGCTTAAGCAGGTGTACGGGATCTCGTCATTGGAGAGGAAACCGGTTGTGGGTGAGAAAGGGTAGAAGGAGAAGGTTGGTTGGGTGGACCAACATTAATCTCTGGTTGAACAGGAGACTCTGTTGCAACTTCTTCCCTATGCAGTCGATGTAAGGGAATTTGCTCAAATTCGCAAGTGTCACCGTATGCTGTCCATCCTTCAAGAGTGTTGTCGGGTTTTATCTCACGAATGGGCTCATCTATCGAAATCATGATACGACGACTACCTGAAGGGGCATGAGTGGTCTCTGCAATGAAACCGATCCCCGCTTCGAAAGTGCGACCTTTGAGTTCAGGGGGAGGAAGCCAGACCGGTTGCGACACTGGAAGACTTTTTCGGACTAGATACGATTGGTGTACCCACCATCTCATGTGATTGTATGATGCTCTAGGGGTACGATCACATCCTGGGATGATGAAAGAAGAATTAGCTCGGCCCAATAATTGTTTCCAGATCATTGCCCAATTGAATGGACCAGTCCCATAACTACGCATTCTCCGGGTAACCAGTCTACAGTCTTCTGGTATTGCCTGGTCAAAATCAAATTGACGCGCAAAGCGACTTGGATAATATGGTTCTCTCCAGAATTCGGTTCCTTCTCTCGAGGGTAGACTGCACGATCTGATGGATATAAAAAATCCCCTCTCTACTGAAGAGAGTGAGTCAGTATCCGCTTTTTCAATATCCACAATATAACAGTGAAGACCAAAGTGGAAATAGTTTATCTTAGTATCATAAGAAACGGCATCCTTGGCCCAGTCGTAAGATCTTTTGGCCATGGACCTTTTCTGGAAAAAGTGGAGAGGAACTTTGGAGGGGTGGACATAGGCCTTTTCTGGAACTTCAAAAGTCCAGGGAAAGTAGACACCAAGCCAACCCAGAAAGTAATGCCATGGCATGTAAGTCGAAGCAGAGCCAAAGGAAGGACTTTTTACATGGCATGCTATTTCTCCAAAACCTCTATAGATTGAACAAAGGACGGGCGGAGCCAGAGAAAACTTCATTCCTTCAGCCATGGCACCTGCGACTACGAACACCGAAGGACGAATAGCATCTGCTGATTTAGAATTAGGAAGGACCACCACACTCAGCCAATATCCGATAAAAGCCGCAAGTTCCCCATGAACGGAATATTCGGCACGACCTCTTATGCCTTTCCTAAGGCGTTCGAGCTCTCGCGAATGATTGCCATTAAATCTAGAAAGGTAAACAAATGAGGTTAAGGTTATGAATATGTATATTAAGGTTGTGATAAAAAGGGGTGAAAGAAGGAGAGAATTACTTCAGAGCTCGACTGAAGTGCTCCAACCATTGCATGGGATGAATCTTATGGATGTTTGGAAATTTCGACATCTCTTTGAAGAGTTCGATGGTTGATTCTGAGATGGAAGGGATGCGATCGGGAGATGAAAGGAATGCGAATTCTTCATTGGTAGGGACGAACTCATCGAAGAATTGGCCAGTGATTGGTAAACCTGTGATTCTGAAGATGTCCCATAGCGTAATACTCATTTCACCTTCAGGGAAATGAAAAGAATTGGTGGAAGGGCACCAATAGTTGAGGAATGCTTTCAAAATAGAAGATTCTTTGCAAAAAGGATGCGATGTTGCTTCTATCGCAAGAAAGACGCCGATATCCGATAAAATCTTGTCATGCTTTGTTAAGACTGCGGTAGCCCACTCGGAATAATAATTTCGAGGAGTCAGAAGGCCCCTGGTCCTGAATTCTTCTGGACTCCAAAGTTGGGGACGGTAGCTGAAGCGCTGCTTAAGGGTCTCGTAAAAGTGGGACGGATATAAACTATGGACGTCGTAAGAAGGAACGAAAAAACCATGGAGTGAATATCACCTATTTGTTGTCTTGGTCTTGGCGGCTGCAGGATTCCTTCTAATAATCTGGGTTCTTTAAAAGACCAAGATTTTGTATAGGCCAACCTTTCTGCGGATAAGTAATCTCTGGGCTCACAGATCAGCATGGAGTGGTGGCGGTGCATGCTAAGAGGAAGGGAGATAATGCCTCGTCTATATGGGTTGTCAAATTTGATGACACCCTGTATTTCCCGTACTGATTCCCAGGAATTGTTAAGTTTCTTTCGGTTATGCTCCTTGATCTTCTCTTGAAATTCCTGGGCCTTGTTTCGGCAATGCTTCTTAGGCTTAGAATGAGGAGGGGTATCTTCTCTACTGGGTGGTCTCTGACTATCCGTATGATAGTGTGCAGTGGTTTTCAACCATTCGTCCCAATCATACTCACGACCATGTCTTGGAGGCATTGTCAGGTCACCCATGGCGATAGCCCTATAAACGGGGGATGATAATGACTTGATCTGTGAAGTGAAGTCAAAGGTGGGCAGTACGGGCTCTTTTATATAGGCGGGACGCCTAACAGTTGTTTTGAACCGCTTGGACGAAGGCTGAGCAGGAGAAGACGGCGATTCAGTTGCCCGGGGAGTTGTAGCATGATAAGCGTCGATATTTGGTAGTTCTTGATGAGATGGTTGACTGGAAGGCAGATCAATGACGGTAAAAGTTCTCTTAGTACGAGCCATGACGAAGAAGGTTAGCTAAATTGAAGAAAATCTGTTAAGATGTCGATTGCGCGGGTCGCGCAACTAGATTGAGAGGTGCGCGGATCGCGCAACAAGTTTGGGAATTGTACGAGTCGCGCAATACGTTTGGTAGCTGCGCGGGCAGCGTAACGACTTAAAGGCCTTGCGCGACGAAAGATTCGTTGCGCGGGTCGCGTAACAATAGTCAGTTGCGCGGGAGAAAATTTTCGCCAGAGCTCCGCTGCAGAAGTTTCAGAATGAAGAAAATGAGCAGATTTTACTATTTATAGGAAAAGGACCGAGTACGGTCCTCGGGCCTTGGTTGCGCGGTTCGCGCAACTAGTTGAACGGAAAGTCAAAGAATATCGTGTGTTGATCCTGGTTCGTCGATTCAAGAGAACGAAGAACGGATCAAGGGGGCATCTGTTGGAGTATAAAAATTATCATCATGAAGAGGAAAGGAAACAAATAAAAAAGATAGACAGGTTGCGCGGATCGCGCAACCAAAAAGGAAGGTTGCGCGGTTGAAGTAGCCAAAATTACAGATTGCGCTGGTCGCGCAACAAGGAAGGCAGTTGCGTGGATCGCGCAACAAAGAAAGCAGTTGCCCCGGTCGCGTAACGAAGAAAGCAGTAGCGCTGGTCGCGCAACGAAGAGAGTCGTTGCGCGGATCGCGCAATCAATGAAGATCTCTGACACGTGTGAAAGGTCTATAAATACCCCACTCCCTTCTCATAGAGAGACAGATTTTTGGAGAGACTGAAATAGAGCAACTGAAGGTAGAGAGAGCAGAGCTATGTTCAGTTGCGCGGACCGCGCAACATGTACATCAGTTGCGCGGATCGCGCAACTACGAGATTGGTTGCGCGGACCGCGCAAATAGTCAGCTGATTGGCTTGTAGGGGAAATTACTTCTCTAAAAGAAAAGATCAAATGATCTATTCAGTAATTCCTCCTAAGTATTGGGAGATGACCAAAATAGCGTCGGAGTGCTGCCGAAACAGCTGCAGTAAGCGTTTCTTGGTCCACCATATCTGTATAGAGGATATAAATGAACCCAATATTAATAAAATATGATGATTGTTCTGAATACTCTTTTGTTATGTTTGAATAAGATCAATTCCCCAAATCAAACACTTTTGTTTTCTTGTCGAAACAGCTGCAGTAAGCGTTTCTTGGTCCACCATATCTGTATCTTCAGTGTAGCGATAAAGGCGGAACTGAAAGAAGTTTATCTGATCGTCATCTCGAATTTTATTGGCAACCCACTCATATGCTCTTTTTGCCATTGCTCTTTGCTAAAAGAACCAAAGTGGAAGGTGAGAAGGTTGAGTATATGCTTGCTCCGGAGCTTCAAAAGTCCAAGGAAAATAAACTCCAATCCACCCCGTAATATAATGCCAAGAAGTATGTGCAGACGAAGCTCCAAAAGTAGGGTCTTTTACGTGGGTAGCTACTTCTCCAAGAGCCCTGTAAATAGAACCTAATACTGGAGGAGCAAGAGAATATTTATGGCCTTCCGCAAAAGCACCAGCTACAACAAAGACGCTTGGACGAACAGCATCTGCCCACTTGGAGCTGGGCAATACGACCAAACTTAGCCAGTAAGCCAAGAACGCTGCAAGTTCTCCAATAGAGCTATATTCTGGCCTTCCCCTCATTGCATCTCGAAGCTTCGTTAGTTCCTTAGAGTGACAATCGTGAAATCTTCAAAAAAAAAAAAAGAATAAAGATGAGGAGGTTAATATGCAGGAATAGCTAAATAAGCAAGAATATAAAGAGAAAGTCGATTATCAGATTGATAAATACCTGAGGCCTCTGGAAAAATGTGCCAGCCACTGCAAAGGGGTGATCTTGTGGAAACTGGGAAATTTACTCATCTCCTTGAACAGTTCGATAGTGGTTTCAGTGATCGAAGGTTTACGATCAGGAGAGGATACAAAGGCCAGTTCCCTATTGGTTGGAATAAATTCATTGTAGAATTTACCTGTTATTGGGAGACCGGCTATGCAGTGAAGATCCCAAAGTGTTATGCTCATTTCACCATAGGGCAAGTGGAAGGAGTTGGTTGTGGGCAACCAGTATTCAAGGAAACCTTTCAGTACAGTAGGTTCCCTACAGAAGTATTTAGAAGTCACTTCTATAGCATCATAAAGACCGACTTTTGCAAGTGTGCTCGTATGCTTCAGTAAAATAGCTTCCACCCAATCAGAGTAATAGCATCGAGCAGTTAACAGACCTCTAAAGCGAAATTTTGCTTGTCCCCAGAGTGGTTCTCAATCTCGGAAACGTTGCCGGACTGTCTCATAAAAATGTGAAGAGGTCGTGAGAGCTATGGAAAGGAGACAAGAAGATCATGGGATGAATTTCTCCTATCCTTTGTCGCGGCTTCTGCGTTTGAATGACTCCTTCAAGGATCCTGGGTTCTCTAGTGGCCCATGATTCAGTATACATCAACCTTTCACCATGAACGCAATCCTTGGGTTCACAGTCAAGCATGGATTGATGGCGATAAACATTGATGGGAATTATTGTCATGCCTTCTGCATGAGGGTTGTCAAACTTCATGATGCCTTCAACAACCCGTATCGAATCCCATGAATTTTGAAGTCTCTTCTTCTTATGTTCCTTGATCTTCTCTGCAAATTCTTTCGCCTTATTGCGGTGAGTTTTCTTCGGACGAGAGGCAGGGGGAGTGTCTTCACGAAGGGGTGGTCTTTCACTATCAGTACGAATGTGAGCTGTAGTCTTTAACCATTCGTCCCAATCGTATTCCCTGCTGTGCTTCGGGGGACATTTGATATCTCCCAAAGATATAGATCTATGGATGGGGGATGGCAAAGATCTGATGCGATCAGAAAAGTCAAAAGTTGGAAGAACAGGCTCTTTAAAATAAGGAGTCCTGGAGGTAGTCTTTGTTCGCTTGACAGGTGGTTGATCAGAAGGAGTCACAGGACGGGCTGTTTATTTTATACGGGCCATAATGACGAGTGAAGAAAAAAAGAAGAATAGAAGAAGAATGAAAAATGGTTAAGTATTGGAAGGAACAAAAGAGAGAGAAAGTCGACTAAGTGCAGGACACTTTGCGCGGGTCCGCGCAAAGTGTATGGGCTGCGCGAAATGTGCTAGACTTTGAAGAAATTCGCACAAAGCTGTAAGGTTTGCGTGGGTTCGCGCAAAGTGAATGGTTTGCGCGGAAGAGAATCGCAAGAGCAAAGTTTCGCCAGAGCAGAAAGGGTTCGTACAAAAGACTAAGTTGTTGGACTATTTATAGGATTCGTGGTCGAGCACGGTACTCGACCGAGCTTTGCGCGAGGTCGCGCAAACCCTAGAAAATGAATTCTTTGATCCTTTTCTTTGATTTCTGAAAAAACAAAGAACGGATCAAGGGGGCATCTGTTGAGGCATAAAATAAGCAAAGAACTGAAGAAAGGAAAGATCAAGAAAATCAGTTTGAAGATCAAAGAAATCAGTTTGAAGATGACTTTGCGCGGGTTCGCGCAAAGTGAATAGATTGCGCTGGACCGCGCAAAGTAAATGGGTTGCGCGGGTTGATCAGTGAAGACAGGTTACGCGGGAATGATAAATTGCGTGAGACCGCGCAAAGCATGTCGTTTGTGCGAGTCCGCGCAAAGTGTTTTGCGGAGGTATAAAAATGGTTGGATGTTATTTTGTCCCACATCGACCAAAACAGAGATTTACACCAGTAAAAATGTCTATAAATACCCCGTTCTTTCTCTCAAAAGGGGTTAGAAGATTTCAAAGTGGAAGAAAGACGAAGAAGAAGACAGAAGGTGCAAAGGAGCATTGGCCTCATATAGTTTGCGCAGAGCATTGGGCTCCTGTAGTTTGCGCGGACCCGCGCAAAGGAGCATTGGGCTCCTGAAGTTTGCGCGGACCTGCGCAAAGTATGTAGTTTGCGCGGACTCGCGCAAACCGACTGCTGGACAGTCTATAACAACAATGGGTTGATATGCTGCTGGAATGGCTAGAGTCTTCAAATCTTCAAGTTTTTCTTGTTCAGGAGGAAGGGAAGAATCATCGACGAAAAGGTGTATTCCTCCTAAGTTTCAGGAGATGACCGGAATAGCACTGAAATGCTGCCGAAATCTCTATTCTCTTGAAGATTAATTAGTTGACTTGTCTATTCCTCCTAAGTCATAGGAGATGATTGAAATCAGCGCTGTTATGCTGTCGAAATTTATATTTAACCATTATAATTGTAACTTGCAATGAATTCTTTGTAAACTATTTTAGAATCAAGGGATACCTGAGGATGTAAATAAATTCAGAATCAATAAAGTGTGATGATTGTTTCTGTAACTATTTCATTGTTATGTTTGAATAAGATAATTCCCAAATCAAATACTTTTGTTTTCTTGTTGAAACACTCTAGAGTTCTCTAGGACTTTTCACTGCCTTGAGCTCACGGCCACAGTCCATCAGAGGGGCCCATTAACGCTACCGGGCGGTGAACTGTTAGTTTTGCGCACTAGGTTGGCCACGATAACTCTCTAGAGTTCGCAGGGCTCGCAAGGCTACCTTTGGGTACCAAATCTAGGGTCGCCAGTCCATCAATGAGTAGGTTTAAGTCCTTTCTCACGAGTTACTATTGAAATCAAACCCTAGATCTGGAGGGTCTTACGCATGGTTGGCCTAAAGCTCGCACTGCGGCCCCTATTTTCTTCATCTGCAAGGTCGAGCCCATTCACGGGAGGGCATTTTCAAACGTTCCCTGTGGCGCTGCCGGAAGCTATACAGACGGCATGGGAGTTACGTTGACTAGTCTTTGCAGATTTATGGCCTTTTAGGCTTTGAATCCTTGACTTCGTCAGCTGCCCACATGGGTGTGCACGATGGTCTTCGCGGGCTTTTTAGGGCCACTGACTCCTCGCCCCTGCCCGAATGGCGATCTTCATAGGTCTTACGTATAGTTGGCCGGCTCTTTTAGAGCTTGATCCTTTGATAGCGTGATCTTGATCTCTTTTTTTTTTTTTTTTTTTTTTTTTTGCTCTCTTAGGATTTGGCTTGGCTATACTGCCTCTTTGACTGAGATTGATATGTCCTTGCTTTTGCTAGTATCTTTAAGAAGATCCGTGCCTTGTAAGGCAATAATAATTATGATCATCGTCATTGCCAGTATAGTAGATGCTTCCGACTGAGATAATATCTTCAAGAAGATCCGTGCCTTGTAAGGCAATATATCAATCTTGTCAATATCTTCAAGAGAATCTTCAAGATGATATTGACTTTGTCAAACTTATTTGGTGATGATGATGATCATATATATTTTTAAATGCTTGCTAACATAGTTGCATGCTCGTGAACTTCTTCTTCATAGCTTCTTTTGTTGACATATAGACATGATCTTATTCATCCTTGCCCCCTTTTGATACAGAATCATTATACCGATAATATTCTGGGTCAAAATCAGCATGTCTATCTTCAGGGGTAGTATCTTTTGATGAAGTGGGCGTTGACAGGTATACTGATACCTTGTCCCTCTTGATTTGCGATTCTATATGCCCCATTAGAGTATACTTCTTTTACCACATACGGACCGTCCCATTTGGGCTCGAACTTGCCCCCTGTCCGACGGGTGACCACTATAGGTCTTTTCAGCATTAACACCATATTTCCTTTTTTGAAAGAGCGATATTTAACTTGCTTATCAAAGGCAGCCGATATCCTTGCCTGATATGACTGCAACCGCTGTTGAGCTGCAAGACGTTTCTCATCGAGCAGATCTAATTCTTTCAGCCTTATTTTTGCATTTTCATCATCCGTTATAGACTGATGTACCGCTATTCTGAGCGACGCCACTTGCATTTCAATTGGGATAACTGCCTCCATACCATAGATTAATGAATACGGTGTCGCCCCTGTTGCTGTACGATGAGTAGTTCTGTAGGCCCATAATGCTTCCTGTAACTTTTCCATCCCAATCGCGTTTATTGCCTGTCACCATTTTCTTTATTATTTTGACAATCGTTTTGTTAAACGCCTCTGCTAATCCATTGGCCGGAGGATAGTAAGGTGTTGAAAACGAATGTTGGATGCCGAACTTCTGGCACAACTTTTCCCTGCCTCTATTTTTTAAAGGGGTGCCATTATCAAAGACGATCTTTTTCGTAATACCATGAAGGTATATTATAGCATGCCGGATGAAATTGACCACATCCTTTTCTTTAAATTACACAAGGCGACTGCTTCGGTCCACTTGGAGAAATAGTCTGTTGCTGCCAGAATATATTGTTTTCCTTTAGATGACGGTGGATTTATAGGGCCAATTACGTCGAGTCCCCAGGCTGAGAAAGGCCAAGAAGCAACGGACTGATATAAGTCTTCCGGGGGAACGTGTATTATATTCCCATGTATTTGGCATTCGTGACACCACTTCGCATATTCTATTGCATCTTTGAACATGGTAGGACAGTAATAACCCATTCGATGCACTCTATGGCATAAATTTCTGCCGGTTTGATGCGCTCCACATTCTCCTGAATGTGCCTCCTGCAGCATTTGATTTGATTCTTGCTTGTCTAAGCACCGTAACAGCATTCCATTATAAGATTTTCTATACAATACTTCGCTGCATATGACAAATTTGCCCGATCGCTGCTTAATCTGTTGTCTTTGCGCATTATCTTCTGGCAGGATATTATATTTGAGATAATCGATGAAAGGCTGACTCCAATCATCTGTTGTTACTTCCAGACAGGATATAGGAAACATTTCAACGATTTCTTCGATAACTTCTTCGGATGGCAAGAACCTTCTTTCTTCTATAGTTACCTGGAGAGGACTTCGATTTGTGCAGGACAGAGCCGCTGCCAGACTGGCCAAAGCATCTACTTTTGCATTCTCAGATCACGGTATATGTTTGATTTCCACATGACAAAATTGTTCAAGCAACTGTTGTGCCTTCCGATAATAAGGCAGGAGCTCTTGTTTCCTTACTTCGAATTCTGTTGTCAATTGATTTATAATCAATTTAGAATCTTCGAAGATATGCAATAATTTTATTTCCATTTGTTGCGCTATTTCCATTCCGATAATGAGGGCTTTGTATTCAGCCTCATTATTCGTGCATGTGGTGCCCAGTGTAAAGGAGTATGGTAACAGATCGCCTTGAGGAGTAATGAATATCACTCCTTCCCCCACTCCCGATGCTCGAGCAGCGCCATCAAAATACATTTGCCATGGGCTCTGAGATTCGGCCAACATAACCTGTTCGTCTGGGAAGTCATCATTAATTTCTTCACTTTCTACCACAGGATGTGCTATGAGGAAATCTGCCATGGCCTGTCCTTTTACTGCTTTCGCCGGTCTATATGAAATAGTATATTATGATAATAATAACATCAATTTGGCTAGTCTTCCTGACAACAGTGGCCTGGTCATCAAGAATTTTATCGGATCTGCTCTTGAGATTAAAGTTATATCGTGGGAGAGACAATAATGTCTTAACTTTTGTACAACGAATATCAGCGCCAAACATTCTTTCTCGATCGAGGAATAATTGCATTCTACCCCATCAATGTTCGGCTTAGATAATAAAGAGCAGTCTCTTTTCTGGTTTCATTTTCCTGTGCCAACAAAGCACCCAAAGAATTTGTAGCTGCAAATGTATACAAGATAAGCGGCTTACCTCTTACTGGAGCTGTTAACACCGGCAGTTGTTTCAGCAATTCCTTAATTGAATCAAATGCATTCTGGCAGGTGTGATCCGATACAAATTCTGTATCTTTCTTCATTAACCGAGAAAATGGCTGACACCTTCCTGCAAGGTTTGAAATGAAACGGCGAATGTATGCCAGTTTTCCTTGTAAACTTTTCAATTCCTTCAGCGTTATCGGTGGCGGCATATTTTGAATAGCCTTAATTTTTTCTGGATCGATCTCGATGCCTCTATGCCATACAACGAAGCCGAGGAATTTGCCGGAAGATACCCCGAACGCGCATTTAGCAGGGTTCATCTTTAATTGTTTCTTTCTGAGTCGACGGAAGACTGCTGTTAAATGTTCACGGTGTTCTTGATGATCTCCTGACCTAACCACCAGGTCATCAACATAGCATTCAACATGTTTATGCATCATATCTTGAAAGATATTTTTCATTGCCCTTTGATATGTTGCCCCAGCATTTTTGAGACCGAAAGGCATAACTTTATAATAGTAAATCCCGAGCGGTGTTCTGAATGTCGTTGCCTCTTCATCTTCGAGCGCCATCCTAATTTGATTATAACCTGCATAACCGTCCATAAAAGACATAATAGCATACTGAGTAGTACTATCGATCAATAACTCTGTTATTGGGAGAGAGAAGTCTTCCTTTGGACATGCTTCATTCAAATCTCTGAAGTCAATACATACTCTGATCTGCCCATTCTTTTTCTTCACAGGAACAATGTTTGATATCCACTTGGGATATTTAACTTCCCTAATGAATCCAACTTTTATTAGTTTGTTTACCTCCTCTTCGATTAACGGAATCAGGTCCGGGTGAAAGCGCCTTTGTGCTTGCTTTATTGGTTTTTTTCTTTGGAGATGTTTAATCGATGCATTACTACAGAGGGTTCCAGTCCCGGCATTTCTTCATATGTCCAGGCGAAGATATCTTTATTTTCTTTGAGAAGTTGGCCATATTTCTCGAATTCCTATTCAGAAAGACTGACGTTGATGAATGTATTCCTCGGCTCTTCTTCTATTCCCAAATTTATTTTCATAAGCCATCTATTATCGGTTGCCCTCCATCTTCTATTTGTTTTGGAGCTATTTCAGGATACTCGACTACCTTAGTATCTTGTTCTAGTATTTGTGCGGTCGAAGTCATATTTACTGATACCATATTCACTGATGATTCTGCTCCTAATCCTTGAAGCTTTCTCCGCTTTTCCTGATCGACTCCAAGTGGGATTTGAATTCCTTTCCCATGATTCAATCCAGTGGGTTTGTTACAATCAAAACCCATATTTCTCATGATTTTCTTGCTTATTGCACTGTATTTTCTCAAATTTTACGGTGTTAACTCTCCGTGATATTTATTGCTTGTGATTTCATCCTTCACTTCCACTGCAGCATGGAATTCTATCGGCTCAGGGTATTTAACACTAGCCTTGACTTGAAATCTTCCTGGAGCGGCTGTAAATGGCTTACATCTTTCAATATTGGGTAAGGGCATTGTATAATTGGACTGTAAGATTTTCAACTGTTCTACCAATAACAATGTCAACGGTGGCTGTCCCAGTTGTCTCAGACGCTTGGGTATAAAATAGAACTTCTTTCTTGCTTCTGCAGTTCTAGAAGATTCCGCCCTCTCTTCTCTAACATTGTTTATTCGGACGTCTTTTAAGACTCTCTTTTTCATCATCATTTCCCACCTCTTCAGAGAAACCTTTATAATAGCTAGCGTCCGCGAAGAAAGACTCAGCTTCTGTATATGGTTTAGCGTCAGCCATCACTTTGCATTGCATTCCGTCTTTACAGTATTTGAAACATTGGTGTAGAGTAGAGGGTACAATACTGTATTGATGTATCCACGGCCTTCCCAAGAGAAGGTTATACGTTGTCACAACATTTATTACGTGACATACAATAGTAGTAATTAAGTCTCCCACTTCCAATGTCACTGTAATCTTACCGAGTGAGCGTTGTCCATCTTGATTGAACCCCTGTATCATCATTCTGCTGAGACGCAAATCAGAGCGGCGATAGCCCAATTTGTTTATCATGGAGAGCGGCAAAAGATTCACTGCGGACCCATTGTCTATCATAATCCGTTTTATCTTCTTTTCACAAACATACCCTTCTATCATTAATGGCCTGTTATGTTCTACTTCACCAATTAAATCATCATCAGAGAACGAGATTACTGGTAGACAATTTGCCCGTCATCGTGTCTTTCATGTTTCATTTCTATCAATAAAGCTTCTCTCACATCGTGATCAGACAGCGCTTGAATCAGACTCTGCCGAAACTCTTCTGATAACTTAAGTGCGTCATAGATGCTTAGCGTGCCGGTATGCCTTTCAAATGACTAACTATGTCATAAGCCACTTTCATCGCTTCATTCCCGTTTTTACTTTCATTCTCACTGTTCTGTCTTTTAGTGACTTCTTTCCTTGCAATTTCCGCTCTTTGCTTCACCGGACTTATTACTTGCTTCCCTGATCGCAACATAATCATTGCCGCATTCTTTATTGACTTTCGATTTTCCTTCTCTTTTATTTGTCGAGCCTTTTCCTGGATTGACAATATATTTGCTGTCACCCTTGTATTCTTTCCTTTGCTTTCGCTGGTTATTATATCACCTCTTTTTATCATTCGCTGTATGATGCACTTCAACGTGTAGCAATTCTCCGTCAGATGTCCCACTAGACGATGATAACGGCAAAAGTTTCTTTCCCGGGTCTTCATTACATCTTCAGGGTGTTTGGGTTCTGGTAATTCTAGGATGCTAGCTTTCAACAACTGCTGCATCATAGGAACTACGTCTTCTTTATCGAATTCAAATCCTTCGTGAGAATCAAGCATTCTGAGCTTTTTTCCGCCGTATCTGTCCCTTGATTGATTCCAGCTTTCTTTTCCTTCCGGCCTTTTGTCTCTTGAGCCCCTCGCATCTTGATTCTTCTTATCCCGATCAATAGTATTGACGGTCGTTCTGCCAGATATTCTCCTGACGGTTTCATGATGAAATGCTGGCATTTTACGAGTCATTAATTCCAATGCATGGGCTTTGGTAGCCAAATCGCGAAAGGTTCCGATATCGGCGCTGGTCAGTCCGAATGCGATTCCTGTCTCCATAGAGTTCAGATACATCTTGACTTGTTCCTTTTCTTCCGGCAACTGTCTACACGATGCCCCCAGTGTTTTCCATCTGTTTATGAACTTTTCAACTGGTTCTCCTTCTCGCTGTCGTACTGCAGCTAATTCTGTGATGCTAACGTCGCGTTCTGACAAGAAGAAGTTTGACATGAAAGCATCTTGCATTTCTTCCCATGTGCGTATAGATCCTGGTGCCAAATTTGAATACCATCTGAAAGCTTTACTTGTCAATGATGACCCAAATAATCGTAAGCAGTATTGAGGTATGGTGGAGAAATTCCCCATGCTGGTAATGAAATGCATCAGATGTTCTTCTGGTGATCCTTCCCCATTAAACTTCTGGAAGTCTGGATGCTTAAAATTGGCCAGAAACGGAACATCTTCTACCTCTTTCGGATAGGGTGTTCGGTATCTGAAACGGTCGGCTCTCTCTATTCTAACTGCTTCTTCGACGACTTGCCTTACATCCTCCTGTGTTATAGCTCTTGTTGCTGGAACGGATCCTCGCGACCCTATTCCCTGTGGACGGGAACCTTCAGGTTGGTTCTCCTGTCCATTTGTCGCTCCCATCGTAGGTGGAGCCACTATCTAGGCTACATTATGCGCCAGAGTTGGCAGAGCTTCTCTGAGGTTCTGGCATTCGTCCATTAGTGCTCTTTGTGCCTCTACCATTTGGTCAACACGTTCTTCAGTGGTGGGCCTGTTTTATTGACCCATCTCTGCCATATACACTGCGGTCCCTTGACTGTTTGTCAAGGCTGTTGTTGGAGTAAAATGAGAGTACGTTGACGTAATAGGGCTTATAAAGAGAGGAGAGATCGGAGTCTCGTTTGACTTTTGTATGCTTCCCGTGCTGCTGATTGATCAGGGCGATACAGTTATGGACGGATTTGTCTGGGGTGATACAGCCACCGGTGATCCTATCATCAGCATTTTACCTTTCTATGCTTTTGTCCATTTAGTCTTTGGGGCGATCAGAGCTGGAAAATCATGCGACGTGAACTGTAGAGCTGCTTGTTTGGGGTATATCGCAGGAGGAGCAAGCTCGGGTTTTCTTCTTGCTATACTGCGCGTGATTGGTCCCTCAGCTCTTGGTACAGATGAGTTTGCCCTACGGTTCTTTAAGTTCTTTGTTTTTGTCTTCCTAGACAAGACTACAGTCCAGTTCTCGTCGCTTTCTTGTGGTTGAGGTGAGACAGAAATGACTCCCGCTGTTACTTGAGTCATTCTGCGGTTGTTGATGGTGCATGCATTTGTATGCTCGGGAGTTCGGCTGGGCCCGTATTCGACTATGAACCTAGTGGGGATGAAGCGGAAGTTCACTTTTCTTGCAATGTTAGCCATCAGTAGTATTATGTAATTGAATTTGGGTACCTTCGATAATGAAACATATGTGAAGTTAGTATGCGAGAGATTAAGTAAGCTATCTTAGAGATGAAGGGGAGGATGTTCCCACTGAGAGTCGCCATTTTGGCGTCTAAAAGACGCCAAAAAGTGATAAGAGTCTTACAATTTTCCCAATGTTAATGTT
Organism: Magnolia officinalis; assembly: GCA_021015155.1. Taxonomy (NCBI): domain Eukaryota; kingdom Viridiplantae; phylum Streptophyta; class Magnoliopsida; order Magnoliales; family Magnoliaceae; genus Magnolia; species Magnolia officinalis. The sequence goes on along the minus strand of JAJHSJ010000006.1, from coordinate 43,460,003 downwards.
AAATAAGATCACGTATCCCTAGTGGAGTCGCCATTTTGTTTCAACAAGGAAACAAAGGTATTTAGTTTGGGGAAACTATCTTATTCAGTCATAACAATGGAACAATATAAAGACAATCATCACACTTTATTGATTCTGAATTCATTTACATCCTCAAATATCCCTTGATTCTAAGATAGATTACAAAGAATTCACTATGAATTCAGCTATCATAGTTAAATGTAAATTTTGGCAGCATAACGGCAATGATCCCAATCATCCCCTAAGACTTAGGAGGAATCGATGAATCGACCAATAGTCTTCAAGAAAAATAGAGATTCCAGCAGCATTCCAGCGCCATTTCGGTCATCTCCTGAGACTTAGGAGAAATACGCCTTTCTGTCGGTGATTCTTCATTCTCTCCTGAATAAGAAGACCTTGAAGATTTGAAGACTTTGGCCATTTCGGCAGCATGACAGCCCATTGCTGTTATAGACTGTAGGGCAGTCGGTTTGCGCGGGACCGCGCAAACCATATAGTTTGCGCAGGTCCGCGCAAACTGTATGAGCCCAATGCTTGTTTGCGCGGATCCGCGCAATTTGCTAGAGCCCAATACTCTGCACCTTCAATCTTCTCCTTTGCTCTTCTTTCACTTTGAAATCCTCGAACCCCTTTTTACAGAAAGAGCGGGGTATTTATAGATATTTTCGCAGGTGTAAAACTTCGACTTGGGCGATGTGGGACAAAATAACACCCAATCATTTTTATATCACCGTCATACGCTTTGTGCGAATACATGCAAACGACATGCTTTGCGTGATCTCGCGTAATCTGTCTTCTTTGAGCGATCCCGCGCAATCTGTCTTCTTTGAGCGATCCCGCGCAATCCGTTTACTTTGCGCGATCCAGTGCAAAGTATTCTCAGAACTGATTCTTTGTTCCTTTCTTTCAACCTTTTCCTTGATCTTTCCTTGCTTCAATTCTTTGCTTTATTTTATGCCTCAACAGGAAGATAGAGGGTTCCTCTCTTATGCATTCAAGGCATCCAAGCTTAATGATTTGTCATTAAGATGGTAGCTGAAAGATCCTTGAATGCGGAAGTTCATTCTCCAATCCACTCTATGGTAAAGGTAGATTGGAGGATGAACTCCCTAGGGAGAAAGGCTTTAGGTATAAGATATAAGGTGAAACACACAAAAGCCCTCTCTTTTCTCTCTTACAGCAACAAAGAACAAGTCCTCTATATATGGGCAAAAAGTTTCAACGGATATAAAACGATCATATTTATGACAGAGTTCGATATCATCGAGCAGGTTCGATATCATCGAGCGTATACTCTCGATAACATCGATGGTCTGCTCGATGACTCGAACTCGATGTCATACACTTTTGAGACTCCTTGCCAATAGGTCGATGAATCGAAACAGTTGTCGATGTCATCGGATTTCAAACTCCGATTCCATCGATGACTGGATCGATCCCTCGATACATGAAAAATGAGAGAGACTTGACTTTGAAAATATTTCAAGTGTTCATGAATGATCGGGGGAACCGTCGACGTCATCGGAATTTGAATGTCGATGATATCGAGATCTGAGTCGAGGCATCGATAATTCCAGCAGATTTGTCTTTGAACTTGCTGGACTGATTATGGCTTTATTCGATGCAATCGATCTGGTGTCGATATCATCGATATTTGAATATCGATTAAATCGAAGGGCCCCCGATCATAGTTAAAAACACCCTAAAATAACTGCTGTAAGAAATGCGCGCCCACCATCGATATCATCGATGGACCTCCGATCTTATCGATATTTAATTTCAGATCATATCGGACGGTCATCGATATATCGAAGAATTTTGAGAATTTCAGATCATAGCAGAGTATGTTTCTCGTTGTCTGACGTGCCAGCAGGTCAAGGCAAAACATCGCCGACCTCCTGGATTGCTTCAGCCCATGCCCATAGCTGAATGGAAGTGGGACTTCATTTCCATGGATTTCATATCGGGGCTGCCGAAGACGAGGAAAGGACATGATTCCATCTAGGTGATCGTGGATCGGTTGACCAAATCGGCTCATTTTCTCCCTATCAGAGTCATGAACTCTGCAGACGAGCTGGCTAGGCTGTACATCAGAGAGATTGTGCGTCTGCATGGAGTTCCCCTAGAGATTGTGTCGGACAAAGACGCGCGGTTCACGTCTATCTTCTGGACTCGTATCCAGAAAGTGATGGGTGTGAAATTGAAGTTTAGTACTGCGTTTCACCCTCAGACCGACTGGCAGACAGAGCGGGTGAATCAGATTTTGGAGGATATGTTGCGGGCCTGTGTCTTGGACTTCAAAGACAGTTGGGATGACTGTCTTCCTTATGCAGAGTTCGGGTACAACAACGGCTTCCAGGCGAGTATTGGCATGACTCCATATGAGGCCTTGTATGGTCGTCCTTGTAGAGCGTCGCATTGCTGGGCTGAGGTTGGCGAGCACAGTTTGATTGGGCTGGAGTTAGTATAGGCGACCTCAGAGAAGATCAACATTATCAGGCGTCGACTTCTTACAGCGCAGAGCAGGCAGAAGAGTTACGCCGATACGAGGCAGCGACGACTTTTGAGGTTGGCGGTCATGTATTCCTCAGAGTTTCCCCTATGAAGGGAGTCCTTCGGTTTGGGAAGAAGGGGAAGCTCACACCGAGGTTCATCGGTCCGTTTCAGATCCTTGATCGAGTGGGTGCTGTGACATATCGTCTCGCTTTGCCCACACCACTTGTAGCTGTACATAACGTATTTCATGTATCTATGCTGAAGAAGTACGTTCCTGATCCTTCACACATTATCAGATGGGAGCAGGTACAGTTGAGCGAGGATGCTACATATGTGTTGTGCCCGACACGTATCCTTAACGGGAAGGAGCAAGTACTGCGTAGCAAAGTGATTCCACTCGTGAAGGTACTGTGGACACATCATACAGAGGAGGAAGCTACCTGGGAAACAGAAGCCAAGATCCGAAAGAACTACCCTCAGCTCCTCGAGGAATATGAAAAGGTACTAATTTCGAGGACAAAATTTTTCATTAAGGGGGGTAGATTGTAACGACTCGAAAAAATTCCGTACAATGGCCCGGGTACCACCTCGACCAGAAATCGCTTAGGATTAAATCATTTAGAAATTTGACAAAGTTAACTAAGTACTAAACTAGATTAGCCATGAAATCCGTTTGAATCACTTTAAATATGATCTGCAAGACCCAAAACTTGTAGATTCATTGACGCTAGGTTACCCTAAAATCTAGGATCAAACTCATTACCCGACTACTCTCGCGAGCACATTGAAACTCCGTATCAGATCTGGACCGCACATCGGAAGTCCAAATAATACGAAGTTAAAGACTTAGGACCGCCTCGCTGGGCTTGACAACCATTTCGTTTCGCTTGAGTCCGGAGCGAGGAGTGTGAAACACTTGTTTTTCTTTACAAATAAATATCTCAAATAGTAATCTGGCACGTGTCGGTTGCGGACATTTTGTAAGCAACCAAACCGTCAGAATCTGACCCAAATACACCCTCGGATCAGGAAAAATTTCATAAACATATCCATGTACTTGGAATTTCAGATCGAGTTTCACTGACCGTTGAACTGAAACTGGTCCGCCACGTGTGATCTGGGAATCCCACTGAAACGAAAACTTAACTCCACCTAGATCCAAGGTCTGTGAGCTTGAGTCCAACCTTTGGCTCAAGGAAGCCCGCCAGAAGTCCTCCGTTGAGCTGAAACTGGCTCGCTTTGGTTATAACCTAAGTATACCTTGACCTTAAGTCTATTTTAGTGTGTTTTTAGGCTATATAAGGACCTTAGAACCCTCTCTCTCACAGTCATACGAATTTGAAAGAAACCCTAAGAGAGAAGAGAGAAAAGAGAGAAAGTGTGAGAGAAGTGGGAGAAACTCCCTACTACTATCCCCTGCCGTTCTACAAGCTTAACCTCGTAAGTCTAGTCGCTTTCCCGGCGATTCCGAGATCATATTTGGGAATAATACAAGGGAGGTACCTTAGTTTCCCAATCCTGCTGTTTGAAATGGACTAATAACAACTCGGTAATCATGCTCATCATCGCATTGTATGTGCCTGAAAGATGTGGAGCACTGAGGAATGCAAGCATGCCTCGAACGTAAGATGGTGTCGCACGAGGGAGTGTGTGGTGAGGGCATGCATCATGACTGCATTCATACTTGCATTAATAAGAGTAGTTAGGAGTGTTTGATTGTACTGCTTTATCATTACTGCTTGACTGAGTTGATAACATGTTAACCTATGCTTTATTGTTCCACTAAGTTAGCTACTCACTCCCACATTACGGGACGGTGTTGTACACACCAACCAGACTCTGTCTTAGGTACAGATGAGATGATGACTCAGGAGGCTGAGCCAGACTACGACGAGGACCAGGACGAGTTCTCATTTATGCAGTATTCTGGTGGCTTTGACTAGACTGCTTGGATCGACGGGATTTACAGGACTCATTTCCTTAGATGTACTTTTGACATTTTATTTATAAAACAGATATATGTATATGGTGACTCAGATGGATTCATACTCTGGAGATTGAGATGGTTTTGTTTATTTTACATACATATATATACAGTTTCAGTCTTCCGCTTGCCTTTATACAATTGATCTGGAGTATGAATTACTGTTTTGGTATAATCTCATTCATGTTTATTGCTCTAACACAGACAACATTTAATTATCATTACCTATGTTGCATAAGTGATGTTTTGGAACTCGAGAGTTGAGTTGCTACTCGACCCTCGAATTTTAAGGCGTTACAAGGACAGGGTCTCAATAAAAACACCCCCTCATTAATGGATTGGCGGCCCTGGACTTGGTACCGAAGGTAGCCTTGTGCGCCCCACGAACTCTAGAGAGTTACTGCGGCCAACCATGCCCGTAAATCCCATTGAGTTCACGGTTCCGGTAGCTTCATTGGGCCCCTCTGATGAACTGTGGTTTATGAACTCCACGGCCGTGATAAGTCCAGAGAACTCATGAGAGTTAGAGAGACCATTCGCATAAGACTCGACTCCAACTGCTTATGAGTCTAAAAAACTATGATTGCTCCACTACTCAAGAGCTTAAACTGTGTGCAAAGCTAACTAAACTAACTTTGAAATGAAATAATTCCACCCATTGAAATAAAACATCACATAGGATCGTCGTACAATGCATAAATATAAATAGCAAAAATAATGAAGCAAGAGTATGAAAGTATTGCATCAACATGTATCCCAAAATTAATGATTGTATTACCAAGAATGCATTTGCTCTGAATAAAACACCACAATCCATTTATGTATCACAACGCAAAAGGAATTTATATGAAAAATACAATCCTTACAGATCTTCAGCTATGCTTAATACTACTACGTAACACTGTAATTCTTGAAATTGTGTCGTAGTGGTCGTGCGTTCAGCCTTAAGAATGATTCTGGCTTGATCAGGAATGCCAACCAGTTCTGATTCCAAAAAGGCAGCAGTCGCCCTATTCTTCATTTGATCAGCTTGCTCAATACCGACAACTTGAGTATTTGTTTCAAGCTCCTCCTTGATTTGCGAATAGTTAAATCTTCTGCTTCTTTTTGACCCTTAAGTAGCAGATTCTCTCTCTCAAGAATAGCAATTTGATCATCAATGATCGCCTTATTTCTATTGGAAACTTTCAACTTCTCGTGAAGAGATTGACTAACAACATCGCAATTAGCAAGGACATCATCTGAACGAGAGAGTTCCTCCTTAAGCAGTGCCAATTCTTTCTAATAAATCAGAATTCGCGTTGCTTCTAAGCTTTTAGTGGAGTCATAAAACTGTGACAAGGAGTCATGAAGAGATTGAACATTGACGTGTGCCAGACGAGCTGAATGGGTAAGAACGGCTAAGGCACTGTCCAAAAAGGGCCACTGGGCTGGATCTTTAAAAGCGCTGATAATAACAGAGATTGCATTCTTGAAGAATCCTAGCATAAGAGGGGACACCTTTTCCAATGAGAGTCTATAAAAAACTGTGGCTACGGAGTTAGACCCGCTTGGAGTTGGCACAACCAAAGCTTTTAAAAAAAGAGAGAAGAGATTATGAGTTCAAAAGAAGATATATATATATATATATATATATATATATATAATATATATATATATATATATATATATATATATATATATATATATATATATATATATATATATATATATAAAGTAAGAAAAGAGGGAAAAAGAAGATAAATACCCAGTCTGGGGGCAACAGTGGAAGTAGCTTGAATAGAACAGGTTGTGGGTGCTGCAGATCTCGGTGCTTCTGTAGTCACAACAACGTTGAAAGAAAGCTCCTGAGCCCCTACAATACTCAAGTTAAGGGTAGTCGGAGTTGGAGTGTAAACCGGATCGAAGAATAATTCTAAACTTCGGGCTATTGGCTGGATGGGAGGAGGACGCACAGTAGGAGATTTATCAATTTGAATGGGGGCATCAGATGTTGTGGTGACTGTTGGCAAGGTTTCTCCTGTGTTGTGAGGAAGAAGTACATTTCGCATTGTTGCTTGAATTTCTGATGATTGAGCCTCTGTATCCCATAATGTTGATGTCTCATGAGTAACTACATCGACGGTTTCCATAATGCATGGAGAATATGAGGCGTCAAAAGAAAAGAAGATATTTGCGTCGGGAGAATAACCAGATTCTCCACAATCGAGTTGCTCCTCTTCTAGGGAGGTTATTGTGATCGGATGAGAGGCATCCGGATAAGTGATTGGAGCACCAGGAAGCGGAGACCCAACTCTAATATCGCCTTCTTCTCCAATATTCATTTCAGCATCAGTATCTTCATTTAACAAAGCATCTCCCTCATCAGTTAAGCTCGTGGGAGAAGATGTATCGTCGCTTGCAGTATTGGCTGAATATTCTGATTAACTGTCTTCCTCTGATATAGTTTATTTTCCCTTATAAGTAGTCTTCACGGGGAGAAGATGTGAACTTTGAGTAGGAGAAGGGACCTGTTGTGCCAAATCTTCAGGTGATAATGACTTGGCATGTGAGCGAGTCATAGGAGATGTAGTGATAGTAATCCGATTCACGGCAGGAGAAGCTATGACTATAGCACGACTTGCTGTGGTGTTGCATGGCCCATGGCAAGGATAACTGCAGTGAATGTAAGTTCAATAGTGGGACAAATTTAGAAGTGATAGGCTCTGTAGTAGGAGGAATGATGAGAGCAGGGTGTGTAGGCTGATCTCCTCCTTCAGGAGTAGGGGAAGGCAGAATACCGCCTGCAATTTCGAATTCATCATAAGGAGTGGCCAGTCTTTCTCCCCGTTTTATCATATCCAAATGAGAACTAAAAGCAATCCATCCTTCCAGAGTATTCGACAGCTTTATTTATCTGATGGGCTCTTCTACGAAAATTTTACGACGAAGTTGTCCCGGAACAACAGCTTAGTCTTGTTAAAATATTTGATCCCTTGCTCCGGCCTATAGTTCCTCAAGCGTGGAGGAGGAACCCAGATAGGCTGATCCACCAAAAAACAATTACACACCAAGTAGTAATGATGCGCCCACCACCGCATCCAAGAATATGAAGCCGTTACTCGATGATTATACCTGGGAGAAGAAATCGAGAGCCAAAATTTCTTGTTAAGAGCTACTTTCACATTAAAGCCCAATTATAGGGGCCAACTCCATAGATTCTCATTGTCCGTGTGACTTCCTCCCCTACCTGGAGCATAGCTTGATCATACCCAATTTGTCCGGTAAATTGACTCGGATAGTACGGTTCTCGCCAGAACTCTACTCGCATGGGAAGACTGCAAGAACGAATACAAAGAAAGAAGGTTCTCTCAACGGGTTCCAAGTTATTATTATCCTCAACATCTCTATCTTTAGGTTGGCATTCCAAATAGAAAGGGAAGAAGTCAATGGATTCCGTGTTGTCAATTTTATCCACTATCCAATCATACCCCTTCTTTATCATCTTTTGCTTCAAGAAATGCCATAGAGGTAGATGATCGGGATGGACATAAGCCTTCTCCGGGTCACCATAAGTCCATGGGAAAATAATGTCGAGCCAGCCGGAGAAATAGTGTCATGGAGTGAAAAAAGATGAACTCCTAGTACTGAGCTTGAGCAGTGCACCACAGCATGACCAAAAGCTCTATATAACAAGCATAACACAGGAGGGGCCAGAGAATATTTTTTTTCTGCCTTCCGCCATTGTTCCTGCCTCCATAAATAAGGTTGGTCGAATAGAGTCTTAGTTTTTCGAGCTAGGAAGCACGACTAAGCTTAACCAGTAAGCTAAGAAAGCAGCTAACTCAGTTGCAGTGGTGAATTCGGTCGGGCCCCTTATCTTTTGTGATAAGCTTCCAATTCGGCACAATGGCTGCTAGGGAACCCAAAAAAGGAGAAGAAAGATAGATTAACAATTTATATATATAGGCAAATGTTGTCTGTCTGAAAGATAAGAAAAATGTTAGAACACTTACATCAAGTATCGGGAAAAATGTGCAGGCCATTGAAGAGGGGATATCTAATGAACATAAGGGAAACAAGAAGTTTCATGGAAAAGTTCGATTGTTGATGCTGATATCTTAGGCGTTCTGTAGGAACAACATAGGTGAATTCCTCGTTCGTAGGAACGTTTTCATCTAAGAAAGATCCGGATATAGGCAGGCCAGCCATCCTATATAGATCCCACAAAGTGATGCTTACTTCCTCGACCGGAAGGTGGAAAGAATTTGTAGTGGAGGACCAGTATTTTAGAAAGCCCTTATAAATCATCATGTCCTTTTGGAAAAACTCTGAGGTGGCTTCTATAGCATTATATATATTTCCTGCAATCAGAACATCTTCGTACTTATTCAAGATCGCCTTGGTCCATGCACTGTAATATGGAGATCAGTCCAAAGACCCCGTGTCCTGAATTCTTCTTTACCCCACAGGGAGTCGTGATCATGAAAATGTTGTTGAATCATTACAAAGAAATGAGTGAGGTATAAGAAATGAGTGAGGTATAAGGCATGGGGGTTATAACAGGGTGTGAGGAAGCGCATGTATCTTATCTGCCCAATCTTTTTGACTAAGCATTTCTCCGTGAGATAACCTTCGAGGAGTTGTGGCTCTTTGATCACCCAATTTGATACGTACAGGATTTGTTTTGTGTCATATAGTCAGTCAGTCAGTTCGCTTTAAATTATACACCGGTGGCACCGAAGATGTAAAGGGATAGTAATAGTCTCGTCTTTGTAGGGGTTTCAAAATTTAATCACATCGGCACTTAACTTGATCGAATCCCAGGCATTCTGGAAACACCTCTGGTTGTGTTCCCGAATCTTTTCCTGTAAAGCTTCATCTTTACTCTTTTCTCTTATTTTCTTCGAAATCGCCAGAGTGGGAGAAGTTTCAGCAGCAGAAAGATGAGTGTCGTCTATGAAAAAATTGGCTGTGGACTTCAACCTGTTGTCCCAATCAGATTCTTGTCCTATAGTAGGAGGTCCTTCTATCTCCTTCATTAGTACAGCTGTGTGGATGTGGTCAGACAGACGCAAAAGTGATCAGCAAAGTTGATAATGGTAGGAGTTGGTTCTTTGAAGAAGGAAGAGTAACCTTCAGCAAACCTGGGTCTTTTCTGACTACAGGTTTCAGCTGGTTGCGAGTCAGAGGGCCTAACAGTACTTGGGGAGGCAAGAGGTCTTTTTGAGCTAGCCATCAGAAATCTACAAGAGAGTCGGTAAACAAGTTAAAATCAGGGAAAGAAGTTTGTTAAGTTTCCGGAAAATTAAAGGAGAAGTGTAAAAGCTTGCTGAGAAAAGGGCAAGTGAATTTAAAAATAAAGTCTAAGTCTGCATTGTGCGCAAATCGTTGTGCGCTACCTGTCCTTGCGCGCTATGTCCTATTGTGTGCAGAGAGGTGTTGTGCATAGAGAAACGTTGTGCGCAAGAGTGCGTTATGCGCAGAAAGGATCGACGCACAAAGAGGATGAGGCATGAATGAAGTGAAGGGAAAGAATGGAGATCCTGTATTTATAAACTAGCTCTCGCCTGTTGTGTGGAATCGTTGTGCGCAGCTTGATGAGCGCAACTCATTGCGCAGTAGAACGTTGTGCGCCAAAAATTATATGAAATATACAACGAAGAAAAGGAAAACAAAATTAGTTAGAATAATTGAAATATTGATCCTACATTGTTTATTCTGTAGATAAAAATAAAAAATGCAGGATTAAGGGGGCATCTATTGAGGCATAAAAAGAGAGAGAAAGACAGCATGAGTTCATTATGTGTAGATGATCATTGTGCGCAAATGATCATTGTGCGATGTTACATCCTGAAAAATTGAGGGTCGAGTAGTAACTCAACTCTCGAGTTCCAGAACATCACTTATGCAACATAGATAATGATGATTAAATGTTGTCTATGTTAGTACAATAAACATGAGTGAGATTCTACCAAAACAGTAATTCATACTCCAAATCCATGTATAAAACGTAAGCGGAAGACTGGAAGGTGTATATAGATATATATAAAACAAAACATTCTCGATCTCCAGAATATGAACACTAACTGAGTCACCGCATATATACATGTTGGTTCTAAATCAAAATGTCAAAATAGTACAACTGAAATTATCAACCCTGTAGCCCCGTAGCACTGGACAGCCTATGCGAAGCCTCCGGTGAACTGCATGTAGGAGAACTCCTGATCGTCATAGAAGTCGGGCTCAGTCTCCTATGCTCCAGTGATACCTGCATCTGATATAGGTTCTGGTGGGTGTTTTAAAACATCGTCCCGTGACGTGGGAATGAGTGACCAACTCAGTGGAACAATAAAGCATAGGTTAACATATTATCAATTCAGTCAAGCAGTAATGATAAAGCAGCACAATCAAATAATTCTAACTACTCTTATTTAATGCAAGTATGAAATGACATGATGTATGCCTTCACCACACACTCCCTCGTGCGACACCATCTTACGTTCGCGGCATGCTTGCATTCCTCAGTGCTCCACATCTTCCAGGCACATGCAATGCATGATGAGCATGATTACCGAGTTGTTATTAGTCCATTTCAAACAACAGGATTGGGCAACTAAGGTACCTCCCTTGTATCATTCCCAAACATGATCCATTCCAGGGTCGTCAGTCCTAGTTAATCTCAGATGGTGGTGTATTTTCTAGGTCACTGCAAAGGTTGCCAGGGCTGTTACGCACAAAGGTTACACCACTCCCCCATCACCTCTTTAACGGTTCATCACTAAATTGAAACAGGCCTAGTTCATACTCTATATACTGCGGCAAAACTCGTCGCCTCACCGCAAATTCAGAGTATGTTCGAGGTCACTCCACTAACGTCCTACCAACTGGCAGTCTATTTTCGAAGCCCGACCAGTCCACTTATTGACAATGGGACCGGATGCAACCCGACTGAGGATCACAGCCAGGCTACGCCAGTGTAGGCCGACAACTTGAATATAGTGTCCCATACCACCATAATTGGGTCACGAGTCTGGTTGCTCAATGGTCACTACGGGGAGGCACATGGCCTCAGCGTAGGCCGACAGCTCAACCACGGTGTCCCATACCACCATGCCTGGCTCATGAGTCTTAGCGGATCGAGGTACCATGGTTAAGAGGGATTTCACTGGTAAGTTTGGTACCCTAGGTTCAAGCAGTAGCATCCAAACAAGGTGAACATACATTAGACAGATCGGGTTACTTAACGAGCTCGGCTAGCTCGAGCGCACAACAAGTTAAATGATATGAAGCGCATAAGCACTTCATGTGGCCAGCCACTATCGCCAACCGAAGTACGACTCGGGTTCGTCGAACACACCTCACGTGGCAAATGAATCCTAGCCACGAATTCAATCCCGTTACCGATTGCCTGGACTATAATCATAGCCCCAATCACATTCAATTGTAGATAGTTAAAGCAGTAATGGATCAAGATTCAAATCATATAATCAAAGCCTGATAATATCCGTTTAGGGCTGTCAGGGCTGTTGCACACACTCGTTGTTCCACTCCCCCATCACCCATGACGGATCATACAATATAAACATGAATTTAAACATATGCATTACATAGATAAAATCATACAATCAGTTAAGCATGTTATGAAGCACAACACAAACATGAGTTTGTACATATTCAATTCCTAATCACCTAGGTATCCAAGGAAATCATACACATAGTTAAAGGAGTTGAGAATCATATCTCAACACCCTTATACATTACAATTTACTAACTATTACTCATTCAGACATTTTAACAAACACTTAGACTACATACACCAACATACATGACATATGTTGATCACATAGGTATAAGGCCAAATCCTTTCACTAGGGAGTTACCCCAATCATAACACGCATACACCCACGACGGATAGTCATGGCAAGCAGGAATCCAAGTTCCATATTCATTCAGTCATTTCCACAAACACTTGGGCCACACATTTTAGCATATATAGTGTATATTAGCCGTGGCATGATTTAGGGCAAATCCTTTCGTCAAAGGGGTATCGCCAATACAACAATCATATATCCATGACGATTAGTCATGACGAGCATGAATAAGAATTCTATACTCATTCAGTCATTTTCACAAACACTTAGAATACACTATTTTAACATACATAGTGTATATTAGCAAAAACATGAATTAGGGCGAGTCCTTTCGCCAAACAAGTATTTTATCCATATATCATATATCAATATAGCAAATAAGCGAGTTACACTGGGATACTATTTGGATTTGATTTCTGAGATGGTTGTCAAGCCCAGTAAGGCGGTCCTAATTCCTTAACTTCGTATTAATCAGACTTCAGACGTGCGGTCTAGATCTGATACGGAGTTTCGAGATGCTCCCGAGAGCAGCTGGGTAATGAGATTGATCCTAGATTTTACGGAACCCTAGCGTCAATGATTCTACAAGTTTTGGGTCTTGCAGATCATATTTAAAGCGATTGGTACTAATTTCACAGGCACTCTAGTTTAACACTAGCTAAATCTCGCCTAATTTCTAAAGGATTTAGTCCTGAGTGATTTCAGTCTGAGGCGGTACTTAGACCTTTATAGCAATGTTTAGTTTAAGTATTGTTCTTCATCACCTAAACTTTAAGATAGTGTCTAATGTGAAAGTACTTAGAAGGATTTAAAGAACGAGGTAGTGAAAGGTGAGATTTGTGAAGAAAATGGTTTGAAAAGGGATTTGAGGCTTTAATTGAGTGTTTGAGAAGCTAAACCGGTGTTAGGATTGACCCATCGCCTAAGGACGTCTAATTCCAGGTTGGGAAAAATCCGGGCTGTTACATGCGAAGATGATGTTGTGCACCGAAAGGAGTCAATCCGCACAGTGGAGTTCGCACAAAGGAATCCGCATAGTGAGTTCGCACATTGAAGTTCACACATTGAAGTTCGCACAATGAAATTCGCACAGAGGAGACCGCATAGAGGGGAATTGGCGCATATGGGATACCGCACAATGATTACGTGGCATGTTCACATGTGTGAGAAGGCTATAAATACCCCATGACCCCTTAGAGAGTGTCATTAGCATCCAATTAAGGAAGTGGAAAAGATTTCGAAAGGAGAGAGAGGTAGAGTCCGCACTTAATTTGTGGAAAAGGTGTTGTGCGGTGCATAACGCTATTGGCGCACAACACTGCTGAGCACACAACAGGCCATGCACACAATAGGCTGGGCACACAACAAGCCAAGCGCACAACAATGCTCGGTGCACAGCAGTGTTCAGCGTGCAATAGTCTCTAGCATACAGCGCTTCCAACACATAGTGTCTCAGTGCATGATGCCCTTATGCACAATGCCGCCAAATATTTGTTTTATATTACAAGTCATGAACATTTTATTTTGGAATTAAAGGAGAAAAAATGATGTAAAAGAACTTGAAATGAAATAATTACAACATTCACCACTGAGCTTGAAATGAAATGATTACAACATTAACATCCACATATACATCCCACACTGAATAATTAAAGATATGAAATGAATATCAAACAACCACAAAACACAAGGGATTATAGTGGTTTGCCTGTGTGTACACCAACTGTTCAACAACAGCCACACAGCTACTCCACTCCTAATATCCTCACACAGGGGATATTAGCGTTCACTAACAAAAATAAATTTTCCCAAGTTCACCTAAAAACCTTCACAATTGTGTCTTTATCTGTGGGCTTACACAATTTAAAAAAACCCCACTTCTGAGTTTTCTGGCTCTCCTCAGATAACCAATACAATGAGATTTTTCTGGCAAATCTCAAAAGAAAACCAAACAGAATTTACAACAAATGTAAAATACTTGATTATCTCCTTCATTGTAGCAGCCCGGAAGAACCAAATTGGAGTAGAGATTTGAATGTCCAAGATCATTGTCCAATACTCACTTTATAATGGTTCTAGGTTCTAATAGATTTTAAATTAAAAACAACGGGCTAGCTTTAATTGATTTTGATTCCAAAAGAAGGAAAACAACAATTCCTCTTTTCATAAAAGATTGGAATGTTAGAAACAAAATTAATCAAATAAAGCTAAAGAAAGAGAATATTAAATAAGCACACTTAGCTTTGATGGAGCACAGAACTATCTCTCAGAAGGCCGAATTAGATTAGCTTGAATTAATTAAATTCTTATGAGATTCGTGCTCTATTTATAGGTGAGAAAATCACGTCTTCGACTGGTCTAAGAAGCTCTTCGACTGGTCGTAGAACCAACAGATATTTGAAAATTCGGGCGCGATAAGATTTGACCGTTTCATGACTGGTCGAAGGTATCCTTCGACTGGACATAGGTCTCCTTCGACTGGTCGTAGGATCCGAATTCAGCACTAGACTTTGAGTCGTAGGTTTACGACTGGTCTTAGATGCAGTCGACACTGTTCCTTCGACTAGTCGAACAGACCCCAGGACTAGTCGAAGCCTAACAGAAAATATCCAAATTTTGTAACAAACTTATGACTGATCCAGGAATTTCTTAGACAGGTCGAAGCAGTGGTAGGACTAGTCGAACAAAGTCTAGGACTAGTCTTAGAACTGACCAAACTCACGTAAATCAAACATATGACTTATGTATCCAAAATGGCCTACTCTAAAGGTCAACCTAAGGTCAGTCAAACCTCAATCGTGAAGTAAGGACATTGAAACTTAAGGACAAGTGACCTTTGAAAGTAGTAAACCTTGAAGTCTTATTGTAGCTAATCCTTGAAAGTATCTTGAGTTCTTTACGATCGAACTTGTAAGCTTCTTGACATCTTGCAATGTCTTGACTTGAGAGAAATACTTGTCAATCATAGTTGAACTTGAGTAGAACTTTCTTCTTTACACTTGTGAGCATTGCTTGTTCATTAAGGTTGATCTTGAGTGGATCTTTGTTTGATCTTGAATAGAGCTTCACATAGCAAGTTACATTCCAGTGTCTTTGGCACCACAAATTTGACAACAAAAAGGGATATAAACTATAGCAGTTACAATCTCCCCATTTGTCAATTTAGTGACAAAACACACTACCAAGATATGTTTACAGAACACAGAATATCTGAGTAACAAATCATGCATAGAATACAGAATATCTGAGTAACGAATCATGCACCAGTTGTCATCAACTGGCACAGTTAATATGAACCTACAAATATGCAAATATTCAACATATCCATTCTCCATACATGTCTTTATAAGACATACAAAACTCTCCCTGAATAAAACATATCCAAATGAGTGAAACATATCCATTCTCCCCCTTTTTGTCATAAGAGGACAAAGGAAAACAAGGAACAGATAGACAAGATAGGAGATAAAAGCATAATTAACTCACAGAAATCAAATACTGAGTTTAAGCAAAGCTAACACTATAGTAGTAAAGTTATTACAACTTGAACAACTTAAACACTAATTTGAACCAGAAGAAGGAGCAGGGATAAATGAATCAAGTTTATGCATCCCCTTGTTCAAGCGCTTAAGATATTTGCACATGTACTTGAAATGTAAATCATGAGCAACAAACATGTTTTCCATCTTAACATTTATATTATCAACTTTATCCTCCAATGCACTCAGACGTGCATCAACATCAGATGGTACAAAATCTGAATCATTCGTAGAATCAGATTCAAGTTCTTCAAAGATGTCATCCATATTTATGTCATCAGAAGGAAGATCATCAGCTTCTCCCTCATGTTCAGAATAACCACCACCACCACCTTGGTCAGGATGGAAATCCAGCTTCATCTTATTAATATTAGAATTATTGAAAATCAGATGATGGATAGGTGCCTCTCCAACTGGCATATCGACTAACATATATGTAGCCAACACAGTCATCAAATAGGCAAAAGGAATGTCACTGTGACCCGGATGGAGTCTAAACTGAAGAATGAAATAACAGATTAAGGATGGTAAACAAATCTGAGTACCATTGATAACAACATGGATAACATGAACCATATAAGAGGTCAAATCGGTTTTATTATCCGAACAAGGATATAGATTATACACAAAGATTTTGTGAAGAACTTTGTATTTAGGTAACAAATACCTTGCGGGAAGCGCATTCCCTTTATGTGTCCATTGAACATCCATGTTGCACAAGTCTCTAGTGAGCATACACTTTTTAGAAACTGAGGGTTTATCAGTCAAATTATGGATAGGAATACCCTCATCATTCACTGGAATGTCCATACGAGCTGAAATCAAATGACGATCAACATCAAAAGGCCCTTCTCTAGTAGATATTTTAAATGTTAACTCATCCAATGAAAAAGCACTAATACATGCAAACATAGATTGGGCAATGGACCGGTATGCTGGCCCACCCCAATGTAATAAGTTATCCCAACCTACATATTTAAGCATAGGAAGGATGTCAAAAGGTGCAACATGATCAATGAAAATAGGGTGTTCAACAATAACATTACGTAATCTGATGTCCCGAACATAAGATGGATCATCATCGGGAGGTCGAAGATGACATTTAGTAATCGGGGCTGATCTGGAAGAAGAAGACGGACCACAGGTTGTTGATTTCTTTCCTCTAGAAGCCATTTGCAACAAAGATTTCAAGAAAAGACAAAGTTATAAAGGTTTGAGAAGAGGGTTTGCTCAAATCAGATTTTACAAAAGAAAAACCTCAAATCACAACGAAATCCAAAATAGAAATCTCCAAGAGAGAAAAGGAAGCAATCTAGACACAGATCTGCAAGAAAAACGTAAATGGAGCACTAACCTTGAAGAAATGTAACAATGGGTTCGACTAGTTGAGGCTCAGCTCCTTAGAGAGTGAAAACGAAATGAGGAAGAAAGTGAAATCCCCAATTTTTTAGTGATTCACCGCAATCTACGACTGGTCATGGATATACACGACCGGTTGAAGTACGACTGGTCGTGTATACTTACGACTGGTCAAGTACCGGCCAAAAATTCAGATTTCTTGCATAATAACTAAAAAATTGAAATTCAAACTAGCAAATATATACACTATGATACAAGTAAGCATAAATAATCATTTTAAAATGCACATGCCAAGATCAAATTTTATCTTATTAAACCTGCTTTTGTCGAGCAGTTTAGTGAAAATGTCAGCTCGTTGATCCTCGGTAGGGATATAGTCCAAAGATATCCCTAATATAATAAAATCTAATGTCAATATGCTTAGTACGAGAATGAAATGATTACAACCTTCACATCTGAGCTTAAAATGAATGATTACAACATTCACATCCACATATACATCCCACACTGAATAATTAAAGATATGAAATGAATATCAAAC
Source organism: Magnolia officinalis (assembly GCA_021015155.1). Lineage (NCBI taxonomy): Eukaryota > Viridiplantae > Streptophyta > Magnoliopsida > Magnoliales > Magnoliaceae > Magnolia > Magnolia officinalis. The sequence goes on along the minus strand of JAJHSJ010000006.1, from coordinate 43,442,210 downwards.
AACAACAAAACACAAGGGATTATAGTGGTTCGCTTGTATGTACACCAACTGTTCAACAACAGCCACACATTTACTCCACTCCTAATATCCTCACATAGGGGATATTAGCATTCACTAACAAAAATAGGTTTTCCCAAATTCACCTAAAAACCTTCACAATTGTGTCTTTATCTGTGGGCTTACACAATTAAAAAAAAACCCCACTTCTGAGTTTTCTGGCTCTCCTTAGAAAACCAATACAATGAGATTTTTCTGGCAAATTTCAAAAGAAAACCAAACAGAATTTACAACAAATGTAAAATACTTGATTATCTCCTTCGTTGTAGCAGCCCGAAAGAACCAAATTGGAGTAGAGATTTGAATGTCCAAGATTAATGTCCAATACTCACTTTATAATGGTTCTAGGTTCTAATAGATTTTAAATTAAAAACAATAGGCTACCTTTAATTGATTTTGATTCCAAAAGAAGGAAAACAACGATTCCTCTTTTCATATAAGATTGGAATGCTAGAAACAAAATCAATTAAATAAAGCTAAAGAAAGAGAATATTAAATAAGCACACTTAGCTTTGATGGAGCTGTTGAGGCATAAAATAAGCAAAGAAGTGAAGAAGAGAAAGATCAAGAAAATCAGTTTGAAGATAAAGAAATCAGGTTTAAAGACTACTTTGCGCGAGTTCGCGCAAAGTGAATAGATTGCGCTGGACCACGCAAAGTAAATGGGTTGCGCGGGTTGATCAAGGAAGACAGATTGCGTGGGATTGATAGATTGCGCGAGACCCGCAAAGCATGTCGTTTGCGTGTGTCCGCACAAAGTATTTTGCGGTGGTATAAAAATGGTTGGATGTTATTTTGTCCCACATCGACCAGAACAGAGATTTACACCAGTAAAAATGTCTATAAATACCCCGTTCTTTCTCTCAAAAGGGGTTGGAAGATTTCAGAGTGGAAGAAAGACGAAGAAGAAGACAGAAGGTGCAAAGGAGCATTAGGCTCATATAGTTTGCGCAGACTCGCGCAAAGGAGCATTGGGCTCCTGTAGTTTGCGCGGACCCGCGCAAAGCATGTCGTTTGCGCGGACCCGCGCAAATCGACTGCTGGACAGTCTATAACAGCAATGGGCTGATATGCTGCTAGAATGGCTAGAGTCTTCAAATCTTCAAGTTCTTCTTGTTCAGGAGGAAGGGAAGAATCATCGACGAAAAGGCGTATTCCTCCTAAGTCTCAGGAGATGACCGGAATAGCACTGAAATGCTGCCGAAATCTCTATTCTCTTGAAGACTGATTGGTCGACTTGTCTATTCCTCCTAAGTCATAGGAGATGATTGAAATCATTGCCGTTATGCTGTCGAAATTCATATTTAACTACGATAATTGTAACTTACAAGGAATTCTTTGTAAACTATCTTAGAATCAAGGGATATCAGAGGATGTAAATGAATTCAGAATCAATAAAATGTAACGATTGTCTTTGTAACTGTTCCATTATTATGTTTGAATAAGATAATGCTTCCAAATCAAATACATTTGTTTCCTTTATCTTATTTAACACTAACATTGGGAAAGTTGCGAGACTCTCATTACTGTTTTTGGCGTCTGGTAGACGCCAAAATGGCGACTCTCAGTGGGAACATCCTCCCCTTCATCTCTAAAATAGTTTACTTAATCTTTCGCATACTAATTTCATGTATGTTTTGTTATTGAAGGTACCCAAATTCAATCACATAACATTGCTAATGGCTAACGTTGTGAGAAAAGTGAACTTCTGATTCACCGCTACTGGGTTTGTAATTGAATATGCGCCAAGCCAAACTCCTGAGCATACGAAAGCAAGCACTACAAGCAGGCGCAAAGTGACTCAAGTAACAGCGGGAGTCATTTCCGTCTCACCCCAACCACAAGAAAGTGATGAGAACTGGACTTTGGTCTTGTCCAAAAAGACAAAAGCAAAGACCTTAAAGAACCGCAGGGTGAAATTGCTTGTACCAAGAGCTGAGGCACCAATCACACGTAGTATAGCAAGAAGAAAACCCGAGCTTGCTCCTCCGGCGATTTATCCTGAACAAGCTGCTTTGCAGTTCTCGTTGCACGATTTTCCAGCTTTGGTCACTCCAAAGACCAAATGGACAGAATCGCAGAAAGGCAAAGCACTGATGCTAGGATCACCGATGCCCATGTCACCTCAAACAAGCTCGCCCATAACTGTATCACCTTGATCGGTTAAAAGCACGGGAAGTACACAAGAGTCAAACGAGACTCCAATTTCTCCCCTCTTTATAAGTCCTGTTACGTCAACATACTCTCGTTTTACTCAAAAAATAGCTTCGACAAACAGTCAAGAGGCCGCAGTATATATGGCAGAGACGGGTCAAGGAAATAGACCAACTACTGAAGAACGTGTTGATCAAATGGCAGAGGCACAAAGAGTGCTAATGGATGAATGCCGGAATCTCAGAGAAGCTCTGGCAACTCTGGCACATAATGTAGCCCAGATAGTGGCTCTACCCATGATGGGAGCAACAAATGGACAAGAGAACCAACCTGAAGGCTCCCGTCCGCAGGGAATAGGATCGCGAGAGTCAGTTCCAGTGACAAGAGCTATAACACAGGATGATGTAAGACAAGTCGTCGAAGAAGCAGTCAGAATAGAAAGGGAGCGCGCGAATACTGGTCGTTTCAGATACCGAACACCCTACTCGAGAGAGGTAGAGGATGTTCCGTTTTCAGCCAATTTTAAGCATCCAGATTTCCAGAAATTTAATGGGGAAGGATCACCAGAAGACCTGATGCATTTCATCACCAGCATGGGGAATTTCTCCACGATACCTCAATACTGTTTACGCTTATTTGGATCATCTTTGACAAGTAAAGCTTTCAGGTGGTATTCAAATTTAGCACCAGGATCTATACGCACATGGGAAGAAATGCAAGATGCTTTCATGTCAAACTTCTTCTCGTCAGAGCACGATGTTAGCATCACAGAATTAGCTTCAGTACGACAGCGAGAAGGAGAACCAATTGAAAAATTCATAGACAGATGGAAGACACTGGGGGCATCGTGTAGGCAGTTGCCGGGAGAAAAGGAACAAGTCAAAATGTGTCTGAACTCTATGGAGACAGGAATTGCGTTCGGACTCACCAGCGCTGATATCGGAACCTTTCGCGATTTGGCTACCAAAGCCCATGCATTGGAATTAATGACTCGTAAGATGCCAGCATTTTATCATGAAACTGTCAGAAGAATACCTGGCAGGACAACCGTCAACACCATCGATCGGGATAAGAAAAAACAAGATGCGAGGGGCTCAAGAGACAAAAGGCCGGAAGGAAAAGAAAGCTGAAATCAATCAAGGGACAGATACGGCGGAAAAAAGCTCAGAATGCTCGATTCTCATGAAGGATTTGAGTTTGATAAAGAGGACGTGGTGCCTATAATGCAACAATTGTTAAAAGCAGGTACTCTGGAATTACCAGAACCAAAACGCTCTGAAGATGTGACGAGGACTCGAGAAAGAAACTTTTGCCGTTATCATCGCCTAGTGGGACATCCGACGGAAAATTGTTACACGTTAAAATGCATCATACAGCGAATGATAAATAGAGGTGATATAATAACCAACGAAAGCAAAGAAAAGAATACAAGGGCGACAGTAAATGTATTGTCAATTCAAGAAAAGACTCGGGGAATAAAAGAGAAGGGAGATCGAAGGTCGATAAGAAATGCGACAATGATTACGTTGCGATCAGGGAAGCAGATAATGAGTCCGGTAAAGCAAAAAGCAAGAGTTATAAGGAAAGAAGTGACTGAAAGACAGAATGCTGAGGATAGAAGTAGAAATGGAGATGCAGCGACAAAAGTGGCTTATGACGTAGTTAGCCACTTGAAGGGTATACCGGCACGTTTAAGTATTTATGATGCGCTCAAGTTGTCAGAAGAATTTCGGCAGATTTTGATTCAAGTACTGTCTGATCACGATGTGAGAGAAACTTTACTGACAGAAATGAAGAATGAAAGAAACAATGAAAAGATAAATTGCCTACCAGTAATATCTTTCTCTGATGACGATTTAATTAGTGAAATGGAACATAACAGGCCATTGATGATAGAAGGGTACATTTGCGAAAAGAAGATAAAACGAATTATGATAGATAATGGGTCCGCAGTGAATCTTTTGCCACTCTCCATGATTACTAAATTGGGTTATCGCCGTTCAGATTTGCGCTCCAGTGGAATGATGATACAAGGGTTTAATCAAGATGGACAATGCGCACTCGGTAAAATTACAGTAACATTGGAAGTGAGAGAATTAATCACTACTGTTGTATGTCATGTTATAAATGCTATGACGACATATAACCTTCTCTTGGGAAGGCCGTGGATACATCAGTACAATATTGTACCTTCTACTCTACACCAATGTTTCAAATATTGTAAGGACGGAATGCAGTGTAAAGTAATGGCTGATGCGAAACCCTATACAGAAGCTGAGTCTTTCTTTGTGGATGCTAGCTATTATAGATGTTTCTCCAAAGAAGTGGGAAATGATGATGGAAAGAGAGTCTTAAAAGATGTCCAAATAAATAAAGTTAGAGAAGAAAGGGCGGAATCTCCCGGGACTACAGAAACAAGAAAAAAGTTCTATTTTGTACCAAAGCGCCTGAGACAACCGGGACAACCGCCGTTAACATTGTTGTCGACAGAACAGTTGAAAGTCTTACAGTCCAATTACACAATGCCCTTACCCAATATCGAAATATGTAAGCCATTTGCAGCCGCCCCAGGAACATTTCAAGTCAGAGCCAGTGCTAAATATCCTGAAGCAATAGAGTTTCATGCTGCAGCAGAGGTGAAGAATGAAAACACAAGCAATATATATCATGGAGAGTTAGCACCGCAGAATTTGAGAAAATACAGTGCAGTAAGCAAGAAAATCATGAGAAATATGAGTTTTGATTGTGACAAGCTCACTGGACTGAATCATGGGAAAGGAATTCAAATCCCTCTCGGAGTTAGTCAGGAAAAATGGAGAAAATTCCAAGGATTAGGAGCAGAATCATCAGTAAATATGGTATCAGTAAATATGACTCCAGCCGAACAAATGTCAGAACAAGATGCTAAGGTAGTCGAGTATCCTAAAACCGCTCCAAGACAAATAGAAGACGGGGGGCAGCTGACAATAGATGGCTTGCAAGAAATAAATTTGGGAATAGCAGAAGAGCCAAGGAACACATTCATCAGCGTCAGTCTTTCAGATCAGGAATTTGAGAAATATGGCCAACTTCTCAAAGAAAATAAAGACATCTTCGCCTGGACATATGAAGAAATGCCGGGATTGGAACCCTCTGTAGCAATGCATCGATTAAATATTTCTAAAGAAAAGAAACCAGTAAAGCAAGCACAAAGGCGATTCCACCCAGACCTGATTCCATTAATCAAAAAAGAAGTAAATAAACTAATAAAGGTTGGGTTCGTCAGAGAAGTTAAATATCCCAAGTGGATATCAAACATTGTTCCGGTGAAAAAGAAGAATGGGCAGATTAGAGTATGCATTGACTTCAGAGATCTGAATGAAGCATGTCCAAAGGATGACTTTCCTCTCCCGATAACAGAATTATTAATTGATAGCACTACTCAGTATGCTATTATGTCCTTTATGGATGGATACGCAGGTTATAATCAAATCAGGATGGCACCCGAAGATGAAGAGGCAACGGCTTTCAGAACGCCGCTTGGAATTTATTGTTATAAAGTTATGCCTTTCGGTCTCAAAAATGCTGGGGCAACATATCAAAGGGCGATGAAAAACATTTTTCAAGATATGATGCATAAACATGTTGAATGCTATGTTGATGACTTGGTGGTCAGGTCGGGAGATCATCAAGAACACCGTGAACATTTAGCATCAGTCTTCCGTCAGCTCAGAAAGAAGCAACTAAAGATGAACCCTGCTAAGTGTGCATTTGGAGTATCTTCTGGCAAATTTCTCGGCTTTGTTGTACGACACAGAGGGATCGAGATTGATCCAGAAAAAATTAAGGCTATTCAAAATATGCCGCCACCAATGACGTTGACGGAATTGAAAAGCTTACAAGGAAAATTGGCATACATTCGCCATTTCATTTCAAACCTCGCAGGAAGGTGTCAGCCATTTTCTCGGTTAATGAAGAAAGATACAAAATTTGTATGGGATCACGCCTGTCAAAATGCATTTGACTCAATTAAGGAATTATTGAAACAGCCGCCGGTGTTAACAGCTCCAGTGAAAGGTAAGCCACTTTTCTTATATACATCTGCAGCTACAAATTCTTTGGGTGCTTTATTAGCACAGGTAAACGAAGCCGGAAAAGAGACTGCTCTTTATTATCTAAGCCGAACATTGATGGGGGCAGAATGCAATTATTCCTCGATCGAAAAAGAATGTTTGGCGCTGATATTCGCTGTACAAAAGTTGAGGCATTATTGTCTCTCCCATGATATAACTCTGATCTCAAGAGCAGATCCGATAAAATTTTTGATGACCAGGCCAATGTTGTTGGAAAGACTAGCCAAGTGGATGTTATTGCTATCAGAATATACTATTTCGTATAAGCCGGCGAAAGCAGTAAAAGGACAAGCTATGGCAGACTTCCTCGTAGCACATCCTATAGCAGAAAGTGAGGAAATCAATGACGAATTCCCAGATGAACAGGTTATGTTGGCTGAATCTCAGAATCTTTGGCAAATGTATTTTGATGGTGCTGATCGAATATCGGGAGCGGGGGCAGGAGTGATATTCATTACGCCTCAAGGCGATTTATTACCATACTCCTTCACATTGGGCACCGCATGCACAAACAATGAAGCTGAATACAGAGCTCTTATCATCGGAATGGAAATAGCCCAGCAAATGGAAATAAAATTATTGCATATCTTCGGAGATTCTAAATTGATTATAAATCAATTGACAATGGATTTGAAGTAAGGAAAGAAGAACTCCTGTCCTATTATCGGAAGGCACAACAGTTGCTTGAACAGTTTTGTCATGCGGAAATTAAACACATACCGCGGCTGGAGAATGCAAAAGCAGATGCTTTAGCCGGTTTGGCAGCAGCTTTATCTTGCACAAACCGAATCCTCTTCAGGTAACTATAGAAGAAAGAAGATTCCTGCCATCTGCAGCAGTTATCGAAGAAACCGTTGAAATGTTTCCTATATCCTGTCTGGAAGTAATAACAGATGATTGGCGTCAGCCTTTTGTTGATTATCTCAAATATAATATCTTGCCAGAAGATAATGCACAAAGACAGCAGATTAAACAGCGATCGGGCAAATTTGTCATATGCAGCGAAGTATTGTATAGAAAATCTTATAATGGAATACTGTTAAGATGCTTAGACAAGCAAGAAGCAAACCAAATGCTGCGGGAGGCACATTCAGGTGAATGTGGAGCACATCAAGCCGGCCGAAATTTATGCCATAGAGTGCATCGAATGGGTTATTATTGGCCTACTATGTTCAAAGGTGCAATAGAATACGCAAAGCGGTGTCATGAATGTCAAATACACGGAGATGTAATACATGTTCCCCCAGAAGACTTACATCAGTCTGTTGCTTCCTGGCCTTTCTCAGCTTGGGGACTCGATGTGATTGGTCCTATAAATCCCCCTTCATCTAAAGGAAAATAGTATATTCTGGCAGCAACAGACTATTTCTCCAAATGGACCGAAGCAATTGCCTTGTGTTTCGACAAGAAAAACAAAAGTATTTGATTTGGGAATTATCTTATTCAAACATAACAATGAAATAGTTACAGAAACAATCATCACACTTTATTGATTCTGAATTCATTTACATCCTCAGGTATCCCTTGATTCTAAGATAGTTTACAAAGAATTCATTGTAAGTTACAATTATCGCAGTTAAATATAAATTTCGGCAGCATAACAGCGCTGATCTCAATCGTCTCCTATGACTTAGGAGGAATAGGCAAATCGACCAATAGTCTTCAAGAGGACGAAGATTCCGACAGCATAACAGCGCTATTTCAGTCATCTCCTGAAACTTAGGAGGAATACGCCTTTTCGTCGATGATTCTTCCTTTTCTCCTGAACAAGAAGAACTTGAAGACTTAAAGACTCTAGCCATTCTAGCAGCATAATCAGCCCATTGCTGTTATAGACTGTCCAGCAGTCGGTTTGCGCAGGTCCGCGCAAACTACAGGAGCCCAATGCTCCTTTGCACCTTCTGTCTTCTTCTTCGTCTTTCTTCCACTCTGAAATCTTCTAACCCCTTTCGAGAGAAAGAACGGGGTATTTATAGACATTTTATTGGTGTAAATCTCTGTTCTGGTCGATGTGGGACAAAATAACATCCAACCATTTTTATACCTCCGCAAAACACTTTGCACGGACTCGCGCAAACGATATGCTTTGCGCGGTCTCGCGCAATCTATCATTCCCGCGCAATCTGTCTTCACTTATCAACCCGCGCAACCTATTTACTATGCGCGGTCCAGGGCAATCTATTCACTTTGCGCGAACCCACGCAAAGTCATCTTCAAACTGATTTCTTTGATCTTCAAACTGATTTTCCTGATCTTTCCTTTCTTCAGTTCTTCGCTTATTTTATGCCTCAACAGATGCCCCCTTGATCCGTTTCTTTGTTTTTTTTTTTTTTCAGAAAATCAAAGAAAAAGGATCAAACCATTCATTTTCTAGGGTTTGTGCGACCCCGCGCAAAGCTCGGTCGAGTACCGTACTCGGCCAGAAATACTATAAATAGTCCAACTATTTCGTCATTTTCACGAACTGCTTGTATTCTGCTGAAACTCTGCTCTGGTGATTTTCTTCCGCGCAAACCTTTTACTTTGCGCGAACCCGCGCAAACCATTTCACTTTGCGCGAAGTCTTTTGAACTTGGAGATTTTCTGGGCAAACCTTTTACTTTGCGCGGACCCGCGCAAAGTACTTCGTACTTAGCCAATTTCTTTTGAACTGTTTCCAACACTTAGCCATTTTCTTCTTTCTTCCTTTCTTACTCTGTCATTTATCTTCCTTTCTTTGACTTATTTTCATGGCTCGTATAAAACAAACAGCTCGTCCTCCTTCCGATCTACCTTCTTCTGATCAACCTCCTAACAAGCGAACAAAAACCACTTTCAGAAATCCTGCTTATTTTAAAGAGCCTGTTCTTCCCACCTTCGACTTTTCTGACCGCATTAGATCTTTGTCTTCCCCCATTCATAGATCCATATCATTAGGAGATATCAAATGTCCCCCGAAGCACGGCAGGGAATACGATTGGGATGAATGGTTAAAGACTACGGCTCACATTCGTACTGATAGTGAAAGACCACCCCTTCGTGAAGACACTCCCCCTGCTTCTCGTCCAAAGAAAACTCGCCGGAATAAGGCGAAAGAGTTCGCAGAAAAAATTAAGGAACATAAGAGGAAGAGACTTCAAAACTCATGGGACTCGGTATGAGTTGTTGAAGGCGTTATGAAATTTGACAACCCTCATGCGGAGGGCATGACGATTATTCCCATCAAAGTATACCGCCATCAGTCCATGCTTGACTGTGAGTCTAAAGATTACGTCCATGGCGAGAGGTTAATGTATACTGAATCGTGGGCATCAAGAGAGCCCCGAATCCTTGAGGGAGTCATTCAGACACAAAAACCACGACAAAGGATAGGGGAAGCTCATCCCATGATATTCTTAGTTCCTTTTCACGATCCTCATGATCTCTTTCCTTCTCATTTTTATGAGACAGTTCGACAGCGCTTTAGAGATCGAGAACAACTCTGGGGACAGGCAGAATTCCGCATCAGAGGCATGTTAACTGCTCGCCGCTATTACTCTGAATGGGCGGAGGCTATATTGCTGAAGCATACGAGCATTCTTGCAAAGATTGGTCTGTATGATGCCATAGAAGTGACCTCCAAACACTTCTATAGGGAACCCAATATACTGAAAGGCTTCCTTGAATACTGGTCGCCCAAAACCAACTCCTTCCATTTACCTTATGGTGAAATGAGCATATCACTTTGGGATCTTCATCGTATGGCCGGTCTTACAATAACAAGCAAATTCTATGATGAATTCATTCCTACAAACAGAGAATTGGCCTTTGTATCTTCTCCAGACCGCAAGCCTTCCATCTCTGAGACTACCATAGAACTGTTCAAAGAGATGGGCAAATTTCCCACGTTCCACAAAATTCCCCCTCTGCAATGGCTGGCTCATTTCTCTAGGGGTCTCAGGTATTTATCAATCTGATAATCGACTTCTTCTTTATATTCTTGCTTATTTAGCCATTCCTGCATATTAACCTCTTCATCTTTATTCTTTCTTTGAAGATTTCGCGATTGTCACTCTAAAGAACTAACGAAGCTTCGGGATGAAATAAGAGGAAGACCAGAATAGAGCTCTTTTGGAGAACTTGCAGCGTTCTTGTCTTACTGGCTAAGTTTGGTCATATTGCCCAGCTCCAAGTGGGCAAATGCTGTTCGTCCAAGCGTCTTTGTTGTAGCTGGTACTTTAGCGGAAGGCCATAAATACTCTCTTGCTCCTCCAGTATTATGTTCTATTTACAGGGCTCTTGGAGAAGTAGCTACCCATGTAAAAGACCCTACTCTTGGAGCTTCGTCTGCACATATTTCTTGGCATTATATTACGGGGTGACTTGGAGTTTATTTTCCTTGGACTTTTGAGGCTCCGGAGCAAGCATATACTCATCCTTCTCACCTTCCACTCTGGTTCTTTCAGCAAAGAGCGATGGCAAAAAGAGCATATGAGTGGGTTGCCAATAAAATTCAAGATGACGACCAGATAAACTTCTTTCAGTTCCGCCTTTATCGCTACACTGAAGATACAGATATGGTGGACCAAGAAACGCTTACTGCAGCAGAGAGAGCTTTCTTCTTTTCTATTCGTTCATGCAGTTTACCTCTTCGGGAAGGAACAGAATTTTGGAGAGAACCTTACTACCCCAGTCGCTTTGCTCGTCAATTTGGTTATGATCAAACCATGCCTCAAGATTGCGGGTTGGTTACTAGAAAAATGCGCTGTTATGGAACTGGTCCTCTTAACTGGGCCATGATATGGAAACAACTGCTGAATGGCTGTGTTGGGTCTCTTTTCATAATTCCAGGCTGTAATCGCATAGTCCGTACATCATATAGCTGGATGCGATGGTGGGATCACCAATCATACTTGGTCACTAAATGCTTGCCAGTGGATTCTTCTATCTTTCTTCATCCGCCCAGGCTGAAGGGTAGAAATTTAGAGAGCGGAATCGGCTATGTTCTAGAAAAGAGCCATGCTTCCCATCCAGGGGAAATTTGTAGGAAGATATCATTGGAAGACCCCATCCGTGAAATCAAGCCTATCAACACCTTGGATGGCTGGTTTGCTCACGGAGTTCTGAGAGAATTTAAGAAATCTCGTCGGGATTTTTTAAACCAAGCTGCAGACGATGCTGAAGGTACATCTTCTCCAATTCCTGTAGAGACTGCAGCAGTTCAAGAAGGACCAGTTATTGGTACTTCCATATCTCCTCCACAACCCCTTGGTCCTAGTCCATCTTCCCCAATGACTAGATCAAAAACGCGTTTGCAAACATTATCCCCTATTCTTCCAGAAAGGACCCGCCAAGCATCCGCTTCCCCTATAATCCAAAAGCCTATACCGGAGAGCAGCCAACCCGTTTCTTACAAAGGGAAGCAAGTTGTCATTGAAGAAGCTGATGAAGAAATTTTGGAAGATGAGAGTTCAGCTTCATCGTCGGAGACTACTGACTCTTCACAATATGAAGACAGCGGAGATAGCGACAGTTGTGAAGATAAAGATGACGACTTTGAAGTAGGTGAAGTTGACATCAACGGAGATGAGGAAACAACTGCGAAAGAAGTTGAGATGGAATCTTCCCCTGCAAAAACTCTTCCTGGTGTAAATGTTCCTGCTAAATCTCCTGCAGCTGAGGAAAATGAAGAGGAACTTTTAGATTATGGCGAATATGGGTATTCACCAGGTAAAGGAGATTTAACTTTCATATAGATATACTTATCTATATTTTAACAACTATTATTTATTTAGAATTATTATGTCTCCCTTTTCTAGGTGCCCAAGTTGCAGAAATAGGTGCTATCTCTTCAGTGAACCCTCTCGTGGTAACTTCACCAAGAGCACCTGTAGTTCCATTGGTAGTACAGAGAGTAGTGGCTCGTGAAATCATATTTTCAACAGAAACTACAGACTTGCCAACTCCGGCTACCAGAGATTCAAGCACGGAAGCTAGAGCACCATCTCTTGCTGATATGGTGGAACGTGGTCTTTCCATGACTCAGAGAGCTTCTCCTTCTGTTAGTCGCATTCCTGTAACAGGTACACATATATGCACTGATTATTTTACTCAAGACTACATATTTCATAATAATATTTTGAATATTCTTCTTCTTTTGCTATAGGAACTCCTTCTTGCAGCGGTGCAGCCAGTTCTGATTCTGTGGCCACTACTTCTGAACTGTCGTCTTTTGCAAAGATTCCTATTCATAAAATGCTTATGGTGAAACATTCCTTGTTAGCAATAGCCCATATCTTCAGAAATCCTGATCAGTGGTTGGATTTGGATGTTGCTATAGAGATTCTGGAGAGCTTTGCCAAGATGGCTAGAATCAACATATCTCCTTTGCGTGATTCACTCCTCAAATTTCGTGATTCAGTAATTTTTTTGGCGTCAGCAGAAAATGTTACAATTGCTCCTGAAATTTCAAAGTACAGGAAGCAGCTGGCTTTATCTCAAGAACAAGCCTTTCTGACGGCTTCATCGATTTCTAAACTTGAACAAGAGCATATGATTCTTCAGGATCAACTAAAGACTTATATTGATGAAAGAGCGATTATCCAAGATCGTATTGCAATTCTGAAGGAAGAAATCTCTCAACTGGAGAGAAAGAATCATGAGCAAGCCTTAGTCATTCAAGATGTTGAAGAGAAGATACGGGCAAATGCTCAATCCATTGATATTGGAAAATCCGCACAACTTCAAGGAAAAGAAATGATTGCTTCTTTGGAGGATAAACTTGCTGGCGTTCCTGATCAAGCAAAGCTTATTCTTGAAGAAAAATCTAAACATGATGCAGCTCGGACACAATTGAGAGAAGATTTGCGCAGATACTCAGAAGCAGTGGGGATTACAGAAGATCTTTAAACATGTAATTTTGAACATGTGATCTTTGCTTTCATGTTTCTTGGACATAATTTATTTGGCTTCACATATGTTTTTATGAAAGCATTTTGAGATGTTTATAATAGCATTTTCACATTGCATGTTGATGACATTTATACTAATATTATCAAATTATATTTATACTTTATATAATAATTTCCTTACATCCTTTATGATTTTCAAACTTTTTATGCTCTGTTAGTGCGGGATTCTCTATGTGAGTATTTAAATTGGCGGTACTAAGTTTCAATTTAATTAGCCACACACAGTTTAAGCTCATGAGTAGTGGAGCGTGCGTACACACACAGTTTAAGCTCATGAGTAGTGGAGCATTTATGGGTGTGATGGCCGCTGTAACTCTCTAGAGTTCGTTTTTGGGCTTTTCACTGCCTTGTGCTCATGGCCAAGGTCCATCAGAGGGGCCCATTGACGCTACCGTGCGGTGAGCTGTTGGTTTTACGCACAGGGTTGGCCACGGTAACTCTCTAGAGTTTGCAGGGCTCGCAAGGCTACCTTTGGGCACTAAATCTAGGGTCGCCAGTCCATCAATGAGTAGGTTTAAGCCCTTCCTCACGAGTTACTACTGAAATCAAACCCTAGACCTGGAGGGTCTTACGCACGGTTGACATAAAGCTCGCACTGCGGCCCTTGTTTTCTTCGTCTGCAAGGTCGAGCCCATTCACGGGAGGGCACTTTCATCCGTTCCCCGTGGCGCTGCCGGAAGCTATACAGACGGCATGGGAGTTACGGTGACTAGTCTTCGCGGATTTATGGCCTTTTAGGCTTTTAATCCTTGACTTCGTCAGCTGCCCGCATGAGTGCGAACGATGGTCTTCGCGAGCTTTTTAGGGCCACTAACTCCTCGCCGCTGCCCGAATGGCGATCTTCTTCATAGGTCTTACATATAGTTGGCCGGCTCTTTTAGAGCTTGATCCTTTGAGAGCTTGATCTTTTTGATTTGGCTCAATTTGGGCTCTTTTAGGATCTGGCTTGGCTATACTGCCTCTTTGACTAATATTGATATATCCTTGCTTTTGACAGTATCTTCAAGAAGGTCCGTGCCTTGTAAGGCAATAATATTTATGATCGTCATTGCCAGTATAGTAGATATTTCCGAAATATCTTCAAGAAGACCCGTGCCTTGTAAGGCAAAAGGCAATAATATTTATCTTGTCAATATCTTCAAGAGAATCTTCAAGATGATATTGACTTTGTCAGACCTTTTTGGTGATGATGACGATCATATATACTTTAAAAAAAAAAAAAAATGCTTGCTAACATAGTTGATATGAAAATGCTTGCTAACATAGTTGATATGCTCATGAACTTCTTCATAGCCTCTTTTGTTACATATAGACATGATCTTATTCATTCTTGCCCCCTTTTGATGCAGAATCATTATGCCAATAATATTCTGGGTCAAAATTAGCATGTTTATCTTCAAGGGTAGTATCTTTTGATGAAGCGGGCGTTGACAGGTATACTGACACCCTGTCCCTCTTGATTTGCAATTCTATATGCCCCATTGGAGTATACTTCTTTTACTACATATGGACTGTCCCATTTAGGCTCGAACTTGCCCCCCGTCCGGCGAGTGATCATTATAGGTCTTTTCAACATTAGCACCAAATCCCCTTTTTTAAAAGAGCGATATTTAACCTGTTTATCAAAGGCAGACGATATCCTAGCCTGATATGAATGCAACCATTGCTGAGCCTCAAGACGTTTTTCATCGAGCAGATCCAATTCTTTCAGTCTTATTTTTACATTTTCATCATCCGTTATAGACTGATGCACCGCTATTCTGAGCGATGCCAGCTGTATTTCGATTGGGATAACTGCCTCCATACCATAGATTAATGAATACGGTGTCACCCCTGTTGCTGTACGATGAGTAGTCCTGTAGGCCCATAATGCTTCCTGTAACTTTTCATCCCAATCGCGCTCATTGCCCTTCACCGTCTTTTTCATTATTTTAACAATCGTTTTATTAAATACCTCTGCTAATCCATTGGCCGGAGGATAGTAAGGTGTTGAAAATGAATGCTGGATGCTGAATTTTCGACACAATTTTTCCATGCCTCTATTTTTAAAAGGGGTACCATTATCAGTGACGATCTTTTTCGGAATACCATGACGGTATATTATAGCATGCCGGATGAAATTGACCACATCTTTCTCTTTAACACGACGCAAGGCAATTGCTTCGGTCCATTTGGAGAAATAGTCTGTTGCTGCCAAAATATATTGTTTTCCCTTAGATGAAGGTGGATTTATAGGACCAATCACGTCGAGTCCCCAAGTGAGAAAGGCCAAGAAGCAACAGACTGATGTAAGTCTTCTGGGGGAACATGTATTACATATCCGTGTATTTGACATTCATGACACCGCTTTGCGTATTCTATCGCATCTTTGAACATAGTAGGCCAATAATAGCCCATTCGATGCACTCTATGGCATAAATTTCGGCCGGCTTGATGCGCTCTGCATTCACCTGAATGTGCCTCTTGCAGCATTTGGTTTGCTTCTTGCTTGTCTAAGCATCTTAACAGCATTCCATTGTAAGATTTTCTATACAATACTTCGCTGCATATGACAAATTTGCCCGATCGCTGCTTAATCTGCTGTCTTTGTGCATTATCTTCTGGCAAGATATTATACTTGAGATAATCAATGAAAGGTTGACGCCAATCATTTATCATTACTTCTAGACAGGATATAGGAAACGTTTCAACGGTTTCTTCAATAACCTCTGCAGATGGCAGGAATCTTCTTTCTTCTATAGTTACCTGAAGAGGACTTCGATTTATGCAGGACAGAGCTGCTGCCAGACCGGCTAAAGCATCCGCTTTTGCATTCTCAGACCGTGGTATGTGTTTAATTTCCACATGACAAAACTGTTCAAGCAACTTTTGTGCCTTCCAATAGTAGGGCAGGAGTTTTTCTTTCCTTACTTCGAATTCTGTTGTCAACTGATTTACAATCAATTTAGAATCTCCAAAGATATGCAATAATTTTATTTTCATTTGCTGGGCTATTTCCATTCCGATGATAAGAGCTCTGTATTCAGGTTCATTGTTTGTGCATGCGCTGCCCAATGTGAAGGAGTATAGTAATAAATCGCCTTGAGGCGTAATGAATATCACTCCTGCCCCCGCTCCCGATATTCGAGCAGCACCATCAAAATACATTTGCCAAAGATTTTGAGATTCAGCCAACATAACCTGTTCATCTGGGAATTCGTCATTAATTTCCTCACTTTCTGCTATAGGATGTGTTGCGAGGAAGTCTGTCATAGCTTGTCCTTTTATTGCTTTCGCCAATTTATACGAAATAGTATATTCTGATAGCAATAACATCCACTTGGCTAATCTTCTTGACAACATTGGCCTAGTCATCAAAAATTTTATCGGATCTGCTCTTGAGATCAGAGTTATATCATGGGAGAGACAATAATGCCTCAACTTTTGTACAGCGAATATCAGCGTCAAACATTCTTTTTCGATCGAGGAATAATTACATTCTGCCCCTATCAATGTTCGGCTTAAGTAAAAAAGAGCAGTCTCCTTTCCAGCTTCGTTTACCTGTGCCAATAAAGCACCCAAAGAATTTGTAGCTGCAGATGTGTATAAGATAAGTGGCTTACCTTTCACTGGAGCTGTTAACACCGGCGGCTATTTCAACAATTCCTTAATTGAGTCAAATGCATTCTGACAAGCGTGATCCCATACAAATTCTGTATCTTTCTTCATTAACCGAGAAAATGGTTGACACCTTCCTGCGAGGTTTGAAATGCAACGGCGAATGTATGCCAATTTTCCTTGCAAGCTTTTTAATTCCTTCAACGTCGTTGGTGGCGGCATATTTTGAATAGCCCTGATTTTTTCTGGATCAATCTCGATCCCTCTGTGTCGTACAACAAAGCCAAGGAATTTGCCAGAAGATACTCCAAATGCACACTTGGCAGGGTTCATCTTTAGTTGCTTCTTTCTGAGACGACGGAAGACTGATGCTAAATGTTCGCGGTGTTCTTGATGATCTCCCGACCTGACCACCAAATCATCAACATAGCATTCAACATGTTTATGCATCATATCTTGAAAAATGTTTTTCATCGCCCTTTGATATGTTGCTCCAGCATTTTTGAGACCGAAAGGCATAACTTTATAACAATAAATTCCAAGCGGCGTTCTGAAAGCCGTTGCCTCTTCATCTTCGGGTGTCATCCTAATTTGATTATAACCTGCGTATCCATCCATAAAGGACATAATAGCATACTGAGTAGTGCTATTAATTAATAATTCTGTTATCGGGAGAGGGAAGTCATCCTTTGGACATGCTTCATTCAGATCTCTGAAGTCAATGCATACTCTAATCTGCCCATTCTTCTTTTTTCACCGGAACAATGTTTGATATCCACTTGGGATATTTAACTTCTCTGACGAACCCAACCTTTATTAATTTATTTACTTCTTTTTCGATTAATGGAATCAGGTCTGGGTGGAATCGCCTTTGTGCTTGCTTTACTGGTTTCTTTTCTTTAGAAATATTTAATCGATGCATCTCTACAGAGGGTTCCAATCCCGGCATTTCTTCATATGTCCAGGCGAAAATATCTTTATTTTCTTTAAGAAGTTGGCCATATTTCTCAAATTCCTGATCTGAAAGACTGACGCTGATAAATGTGTTCCTTAGCTCTTCTGCTGTTCCCAAATTTATTTCTTGCAAGCCATCTATCGTCGGCTGCCCCCCGTCTTCTATTTGCCTTGGAGCGATTTCAGGATATTCTACTACCTTAATATCTTGTTCTGACATTTGTTCGGCCGGAGTCATATTTACTGATGATTCTGCTCCTAATCCTTGGAATTTTCTCCGTTTTTCCTGATTAACTCCGAGAGGGATTTGAATTCCTTTCCCATGATTTAGTCCTGTGGGCTTGTCACAATCAAAACCCATATTTCTTATGATTTTCTTGCTTACTGCACTGTATTTTCTCAAATTCTGCGGTGCTAACTCTCCATAATATATATTGCTTGTGTTTTCATTCTTCACCTCTGCTACAGCGTGAAACTCTATTGCTTCAGGATATTTAGCACTGACTCTGACTTGAAATGTTCTTGGGGCAGCTGCAAATGGCTTACATCTTTCGATATTGGGTAAGGGCATTGTGTAATTGGACTGTAAGACTTTCAGCTGTTCTGTCGACAACAATGTCAATGGCGATTGTCCCGGTTGTCTCAGGCGTTTTGGTACAAAATAGAACTTTTTTCTTGCTTCTGCAGTCCCAGGAGATTCTGCCCTTTCTTCTCTAAGTTTATTTATTTGGACATCTTTTAAGACTCTCTTTCCATCATCATTTCCCACTTCTTTGGAGAAACATTTATAATAGCTAGCATCCGCAAAGAAAGACTCAGCCTCTGTATAGGGTTTCGCATCAGCCATTACTTTACACTGCATTCCGTCCTTACAGTATTTGAAACATTGGTGTAGAGTAGAAGGTACAATATTGTACTGATGTATCCACGGTCTTCCCAAGAGAAGGTTATATGTCGTCACAACATTTATAACGTGACATACAACAGTAGTAATTAGTTCTCCCACTTCCAATGTTACTGTAATTTTCCCGAGTGCGCGTTGTCCATCTTGATTAAACCCTTGTATCATCATTCCGCTGGGGCGCAAATCTGAACGGCGATAACCCAATTTAGTAATCATGGAGAGTGGCAAAAGATTCACTGCTGACCCATTGTCTATCATGATCCGTTTTATCTTCTTTTCGCAAATGTAACCTTCTATCATCAATGGCCTGTTATGTTCTGTTTCACCAATTAAATCATTATCAGAGAAAGATATTACTGGTAGACAATCCACCTTTTTCTTGCTTCTTTCATTCTTCATTTCTGTCAGTAAAGTTTCTCTCACATCGTGATCAGACAGTGCTTGAATTAAACTTTGTCGAAACTCTTCTGATAACTTGAGCGTATCATAAACACTTAAACGTGCAGATATACCTTTCAAGTGACTAACTACATCGTAAGCCACTTTTGTCGCTGCGTCTCCATTTCTACTTCTATCCTCGATTTTCTGTCTTTCAGTCACTTCTTTCCTTATAATTCCTGCTTTTTGCTTTACCAGACTTGTTATCTGCTTCCCTGATCGCAATGTAATCATTCTCTTTTATTCCCTGAGTCTTTTCTTGAATTGACAATACATTTACTATCGACCTTGTATTCTTTCCTTTGCTTTCGCTGGTTATTATATCACCTCTATTTATCATTCGCTGAATGATGCACTTTAACGTGTAACAATTTTCCGTCGGATGTCCCACTAAACGATGATAATGGCAAAAGTTTCTTTCTCGAGTCCTTGTCACATCTTCAGGGCGTTTAGGCTCTGGTAATTCTAGGGTACCTACTTTTAACAATTGCTGCATCATAGGCACCACGTCCTCTTTATCGAACTCAAATCCTTCATGAGAATCGAGCATTTTGAGTCTTTTTTCGCTGTATCTGTCCCTCGATTGATTCCAGCCTTCTTTTCCTTCCGGCCTTTTGTCCCTTGAGCCCCTTGCACTTGATTTTTCTTATCCCGATCGATGGTGTTTACTGTTGTTCTGCCAGGTATTCTTCTGACGATTTCACGATGAAATGCTGGCATCTTACGAGTCATTAACTCCAATGCATGGGCTTTGGTAGCCAAATCGCGAAAGGTTCCGATATCGGCGTTGGTGAGTCCGAATGCAATTCCTGTCTCCATAGAGTTCAGACACATTTTGACTTGTTCTTTTTCTTCTGACAACTATCTACATGATACCCCCAGTGTCTTCCATCTGTCTATAAACTTTTCAACTGGTTCTCCTTCGCGCTGTCGTACTGAAGCTAATTCTGTAATGCTAACATTGCGTTCTGACGAGAAGAAGTTTGACATGAAAGCATCTTGCATTTCTTCCCATGTGCGTATAGATACTGGTACCAAATTTGAATACCACTTGAAAGCTTTACTTGTCAATGATGACCCAAATAATCATAAGAAGTATTGAGGTATCGTGGAGAAATTCCCCATACTGGTGATGAAATGCATCAGGTGTTCTTCTAGTGATCCTTCCCCATTAAACTTTTGGAAGTCTGGATGCTTAAAATTGGCTGGAAACGGAACATCCTCTACCTCTCTCGGGTAGGGTGTTCGGTATCTGAAACGACCGGTATTCGCGCGCTCCCTTTCTATTCTGACTACTTCTTCGACGACTTGTCTTACATCATCCTGTGTTATAGCTCTTGTCACTGGAACTGATCCTCGCGATCCTATCTCCTGCGGACGGGAGCCTTCAGGTTGGTTCTCTTGTCCATTTGTTGCTCCCATCATGGGTGGAGCCACTATCTGGGCTACATTATGTGCCAGAGTTGCCAGAGCTTCTCTGAGGTTCCGGCATTCATCCATTAGCACTCTTTGTGCTTCTGTCATTTGATCAACACATTCTTCAGTAGTTGGTCTATTTCCTTGACCCGTTTCTGCCATATATACTGCGGCCTCTTGACTGTTTGTCGAAGCTATTTTTTGAGTAAAACGAGAGTATGTTGACGTAACAGGACTTATAAAGAGGGGAGAAATTGGAGTCTCGTTTGACTCTTGTGTACTTCCTGCGCTTTTAACCGATCGAGGTGATACAGTTATGGGCGAGCTTGTTTGAGGTGACACAGGCATCGGTGATCCTATCATCAGTGCTTTGCATTTCTGCGATTCTGCCATTTGGTCTTTGGAGCGACCAAAGCTGGAAAATTGTGCAACGAGAACTGCGAAGCAGCTTGTTCAGGATAAATCGCCGGAGGAGCGAGCTCGGGTTTTCTTCTTGCTATACTACGCGTGATCGGTCCCTCAGCTCTTGGTA
The DNA here is from genome assembly GCA_021015155.1 of Magnolia officinalis. NCBI lineage: Eukaryota > Viridiplantae > Streptophyta > Magnoliopsida > Magnoliales > Magnoliaceae > Magnolia > Magnolia officinalis. The sequence continues at coordinate 43,421,117 of JAJHSJ010000006.1, read as the reverse complement.
CAAGTAATTTCGCCTTGCGGTTCTTTAAGGTCTTTGCTTTTGTCTTCTTGGACAAGACCAAAGTCCAGTTCTCATCACTTTCTTGTGGTTGGGGTGAGACGGAAATGACTCCCGCTGTTACTTGAGTCACTCTGCTCCTGCTTGTAGTGCTTGCTTTCGTATGCTCAGGAGTTTGGCTTGGCACATATTCAATTACAAACCCAGTAGCGGTGAATCGGAAGTTCACTTTTCTCACAACGTTAGCCATTAGCAATGTTCTGTGATTGAATTTGGGTACCTTCAATAATAAAACATTCATGAAATTAGTATGTGAAAGACTAAATAACAAAACTATCTTAGAGATGAAGGGGAGGATGTTCCCACTGAGAGTCGCCATTTTGGCATCTATCAGACGCCAAAAATAGTAATGAAAGTCTTGCAACTTTCCAATGTTAGTGTTAAATAAGATACAAATATCCCCAGCAGAGTCGCCATTTTGTTTTGACAAGAAAAACAAAAGTATTTGATTTGGGAATTATCTTATTCAAACATAACAATGAAATAGTTACAGAAACAATCATCACACTTTATTGATTCTGAATTGATTTACATCCTCAGGTATCCCTTGACTCTAAGATAGTTTACAAAGAATTCATTGCAAGTTACAATTATCACAGTTAAATATAAATTTCGGCAGCATAACAGCGCTGATCTCAATCGTCTCCTATGACTTAGGAGGAATAGACAAATCGACCAATAGTCTTCAAGATGACGAAGATTCCGGCAGCATAACAGCGCTATTTCAGTATCTCCTGAAACTTAGGAGGAATACGCTTTTTCGTCGATGATTCTTCCTTTTCTCCTGAACAAGAAGAACTTGAAGACTTAAAGACTCTAGCCATTCTAGCAGCATAATTAGCCCATTGCTGTTATAGACTGTCCAGCAGTCGGTTTGCGCGGGTCCGCGCAAACTACAGAAGCTCAATGCTCCTTTGCACCTTCTGTCTTCTTCTTCGTCTTTCTTCCACTCTGAAATCTTCTAACCCCTTTCGAGAGAAAGAACGGGGTATTTATAGACATTTTATTGGTGTAAATCTCTGTTCTGGTCGATGTGAGACAAAATAACATCCAACCATTTTTATACCTCTGCAAAACACTTTGTGCGGACTCGCGCAAACGACATGCTTTGCGCGGTCTCGCGCAATCTATCATTCCCGCGCAATCTGTCTTCACTTATCAACCTGCGCAACCTATTTACTTTGCGCGGTCCAGCGCAATCTATTCACTTTGCGCGAACCCGCGCAAAGTTATCTTCAAACTGATTTCTTTGATCTTCAAACTGATTTTCTTGATCTTTCCTTTCTTCAGTTCTTCGCTTATTTTATGCCTCAACACCTTGCGTAGTGTTAAAGAGACAGACGTGGTCAATTTCATCCGGCATGCTATAATATACCGTCATGGTATTCCGAAGAAGATCGTCACTGATAATGGCACCCATTTTAAAAATAGAGGCATGAAAAAGTTGTGTCAGAAGTTCGGCATCCAGCATTCTTTTTCAACACCTTACTATCCTCTGGCCAATGGATTAGCTGAGGCGTTTAACAAAACGATTGTCAAAATAATGAAAAAAACGGTGACAGGCAATAAGCGTGATTGGGATGAAAAGTTACAAGAAACATTATGGGCCTACAGAACTACCCATCGTACAGCAACAGGGGCGACACTGTATTCATTAATCTATGGTATAGAGGCAGTTATCCCAATTGAAATGCAGGTGGCATCACTCAGAATAGCAGTACATCAGTCTATAACAGATGATGAAAATGCAAAAATAAGGCTGAAAGAATTAGATCTGCTCGATGAGAAACGTCTTGAAGCTCAGCAGCGGTTGCAGTCATATTAGGCCAGGATATCGGCTGCATTTGATAAACAGGTTAAATACCGCTCTTTCAAAAAAGGGGATATGGTGTTAATGCTGAAAAGACCTATAGTGATTACTCGCCGAACAGGGGGCAAGTTCGAGCCTAAATGGGACGGTCCATATGTGGTAAAAGAAGTATACTCCAATGGGGCATATAGAATCACAAATCAAGAGGGACAGGGTATCAGTATACTTGTCAACGCCCGTTTCATCAAAAGATACTATCCCTAAAGATAGACATGTGGATTTTGATTCAGAATATTATCAGCATAATGAATCTGTATCAAAAGGGGGCAAGGATGAATAAGATCATGTTTATATGTCAACAAAAGAAGCTGTGAAGAAGAAATTCACAAGCATGTCAATTATCAAGGATCAAATCCGAAAATATATATATGATCATCATCACCAAATAAGTTTGACAAAATCAATATCATCTTGAAGATTCTCTTGAAGATATTGACAAAATTGATATATTGCCTTACAAGGCATGGATTCTCTTGAAGATACTGACAAGATTGATATATTGCCTTACAAGGCATGGATCTTCTTGAAGATATTATCTCAGTTGGAAATATCTATTATACTGGCAATGATGATGATCATAGATATTATTGCCTTACAAGGCACGGGTCTTCCTAAAGATATTATCAAAAGTAAGGATACATCAATCTCAGTTAAAGAGGCAGTATAGCCAAGCCAAATCCTAAAAGAGCCAAATTGAGCTAAATCAAAAAGATCAAGCTCTGTAAAAAAAAAAAAAAAAGATCACGTTCTCAAAGGATCAAGCTCTAAAAGAGCCGGCCAACTATACGTAAGACCTATGAAGATCGCCATTCGGGCAGCGGCGAGGAGTCAGTGGCCCTAAAAAGCCCGCGAAGACCATCGTGCGCACCCATGCGGGCAGCTGACGAAGTCAAGGATTCAAAGCCTAAATGGCCATAAATCCGCGAAGACTAGTCACCGTAACTCCCATGCCGTCTGTATAGCTTCCGGCAGCGCCACGGGGAACGGATGAAAATGCCCTCCTGTGAATGGGCTCGACCTTGCAGACGAAGAAAATAGGGGCCGCAGTGCGAGCTTTATGCCAACCGTGCGTAAGACCCTCCAGATCTAGGTTTTGATTTCAGTAGTAACTTGTGAGGAAGGGCTTAAACCTACTCATTGATGGATTGGCGACCCTAGATTTGGTGCCCAAAGGTAGCCTTACGAGCCCTGCGAACTCTAGAGAGTTACCGTGGCCAACCTTGTGCGTAAAACCAACAGTTCACCACCCGGTAGCGTCAATGGGCCCCTCTGATGGACCTTGGCCGTGAGCTCAAGGCAGTGAAAAGCCCAAAAGCGAACTCTAGAGAGTTACAGTGTCCATCACATAAGACCCATAAATGCTCCACTACTCATGAGCTTAAACTGTGTGTGTGCGCACGCTCCACTACTCATGAGCTTAAACTGTGTGTGGCTAATTAAATTGAAACTTAGTACCGCCAATCTAAATACTCACATAGAGAATCCCGCACTAACAAAGCATAAAAGGTTTAGAAATTGTAAAGGATGTAATGAAATTATTATATAAAGTATAAATATAATTTGATAATATTGGTATAAATGTCATCAACATGCAATGAGAAAATGCTATTATAAACATCTCAAAATGCTTTCATAAAAATATATGTGAAGCCAAATAAATTATGTCCAAGAAACATGAAAGCAAAAATCACATGTTCAAAATTACATGTTTTAAAGATCTTCTGTAATCCCCACTACTTCTGAGTATCTGCGCAAATCTTCTTTCAATTGTGCCTGAGCTACATCATGTTTAGATTTTTCTTCAAGAATAAGTCTTGCTTGATCAGGAACGCTAGCAAGTTTATTCTCCAGAGAAGCAATCATTTCTTTACCTTGAAGTTGCTCGGATTTTTCAATATTAATGGATTGAACTTTCACCTGTATCTTCTCTTCAACATCTTGAATGATTAAGGCTTGTTCATGATTCCTTCTCTCCAGTTGAGAGATTTCTTCCTTCAGGGCTGCAATACGATCTTGGATAGTCATATTTTCATCAATATGAATCTTTAATTGATCTTGAAGAATCATATGCTCTTGTTCGAGTTTAGAAATTGATGAAGCTGTCAGAAACGCCTGTTCTTGAGATGCAGCCAGCTGCTTCTTGTACTCTAAAATCTCAGGGGCAATCGTAACATTCTCTACCGACGCCAAAGAAATTACTGAATCACGAAATTTGAGAAGTGAATCACGCAAAGGAGATATGTTGATTCTAGCCATCTTGGCAGAGCTCTCCAAAATCTCTATAGCAACATCCAAGTCCAACCATTGATCAGGATTTCTGAAGATATGGATTATTGCTAACAAGGAATGTTTCACCATAAGCATTTTATGAACAAGGATTTTCGCAAAGGACGACAATTCAGAAATAGTGGTCACAGAATCAGAACTGGCCGCACCACTGCAAGAATGAGTTCCTATAGCAAAAGAAGAAAGATATTCAAAATATTATTATGAAATATGTAGTCATGAGTAAAGATAATCAGTGCATATATATGTACCTGTCACTGGAATATGACTAACAGAAGGAGAAGCTCTCTGAGTCATGGAAAGACCAAATTCCACCATATCAGCAAAAGATGGTGCTCTAGCTTCCGTGCTTGAATCTCTGGTAGCCAGAGTTGGCAAGTCTGTAGTTTCTGTTGGAAATATGATTTCACGAGCCACTACTCTCTGTACTACCAATGGAACTACAGGTGCTCTTGGTGAAGTTACCACGAGAGGGCTCACTGAAGAGATAGCACCTATTTCTGCAACTTGGGCACCTAAAAAAGCGAGACACAATAATTTAAAATAATAATAATAATAATAATAGTTGTTAAAATATAGATAGATATAGGCATATGAAAATTAAATCTCCTTTACCTGGTGGATACCCATATTCGCCATAATCTAAAAGTTCCTCTTCATCTTCCTCAGCTACAGGAGATTTAGCAGGAACATTTACACCAGGAAGAGTCTTAGCAGTTGCAGGGGAAGATTCCATCTCAACTTCTTTCGCAATTGTTTCCTCATCCCCGTCGATGTCAACTTCACCTTCTTCAAAGTCATCATCTTTATCTTCACAGCTGTCGCTATCTCTGCTGTTTTCATATTGTGAAGATTCAGTAGTATCTGATGATGAAGCTGAACTTTCATCTTCCAAAATTTCTTCGTCAACTTCTTCAATGATAACTTGCTTCCCTTTGTAAGAAACGGGTTGGCTGCTCTCCGGTGCAGGCTCTTGGACTATAGGGGAAGCGGATGCTTGGCGGGTCCTTTCTGGAAGAATAGGGGATGATGTTTGCAAACGCTTTTTTGATCTAGTCATTGGGGAAGATGGACTAGGACCAAGGGGTTGTGGAGGAGATATGGAAGTACCAATAGCTGGTCCTTCTTGAACCGCTGCAGTCTCTGCAGGAATTGGAGAAGATGTACCTTCAGCATCGTTTGTGGCTTGATTTGAGAAGTCCCGACGAGTTTTCTCAAATTCTCTCAGAACTCCGTGAGCAAACCAGCCATCCAAAGTGTTGATAGGCTTGATTTCACGGATAGGGTCTTCCAATGATATCTTCCTACAAATTTCTCCAGGATGAGATGCATGGCTCTTTTCTGGAATATAACCGATTCCACTCTCTAAATTTCTGTCCTTCAGCCTGGGCGGATGGAGAAAGATAGAAGAACCCACTGGCAAGCATTTAGTGACCAAGTATGATTGGTGATCCCACCATCGCATCCAGCTATATGATGTACTGACTATGCGATTACAGCCTGGAATTATGAAAAGAGATCCAACGTAGCCATTCAGCAGTTGTTTCCATATCATGGCCCAGTTAAGAGGACCAGTTCCATAACAGCGCATTTTTCTAGTAACCAGCCCGCAGTCTTGAGGCACGGTTTGATCATAACCAAATTGACGAGCAAAGCGACTAGGGTAGTAAGGTTCTCTCCAAAATTCTGTTCCTTTCCGAAGAGGTAAACTGCATGAGCGAATAGAAAAGAAGAAAGCTCTCTCTGCTGCAATAAGCGTTTCTTGGTCCACCATATCTGTATCTTCAGTGTGGCGATAAAGGCGGAACTGAAAGAAGTTTATCTGGTCATCATCTCGAATTTTATTGGCAACCCACTCATACGCTCTTTTTGCCATCGCTCTTTGCTGAAAGAACCAGAGTGGAAGGTGAGAAGGATGAGTATATGCTTGCTCTGGAGCCTCAAAAGTCCAAGGAAAATAGACCCCTAGCCACCCTTTGATGTAATGCCAAGAAGTATATGTAGACGAGGCTCCAAGAATAGGATCTTTCACGTGGGTAGCTACCTCTCCAAGGGCCCTATAAATAGAGCATAATACTGGGGGAGCAATGGAGTATTTGTGGCCTTCCGCCAAAGCACCAACTACAGTGAAGACAGTGGGACGAACAGGATCTGCCCATTTAGAGCTAGGCAATACGACCAAACTCAGCCAATAGGCTAAGAAAGCTGCAAGTTCTCCGAAGGAGCTATATTCTGGTCTCCCCTTCATTGCGTCTCGAAGCTTTGTCAGTTCCTTGGAGTGACAGTCACGAAATCTTCAAAGAAAAAATAAAGAGAGAGGGTGAATATGCAGAAATCGCCAATATAAGGAGAAAGTTGATTATCAGACTGATAAATACTTGAGGCCTCTGGAAAAATGTGTCAGCCACTGCAAAGGGGGGATCTTGTGAAAACTGGGAAATTTACTCATCTCCTTGAACAGTTCGATAGTGGTTTCAGAGATCGAAGGTTTGCGATCAGGAGAGGATACAAAGGCCAGTTCCCTATTGGTTGGAATAAATTCATCGTAGAATTTACCTGTTATTGGGAGACCGGCTATGCGGTGAAGATCCCAAAGTGTTATGCTCATTTCACCATAGGGCAAGTGGAAGGAGTTGGTTGTGGGCGACCAGTACTCAAGAAAACCTTTCAGTACAGTAGGTTCCCTACAGAAGTATTTAGAAGTCACTTCTATAGCATCATAAAGACCGACTTTTGCAAGTGTGCTCGTATGCTTCAGTAAAATAGCTTCCGCCTAATCAGAGTAATAGCGTCGAACAGTTAACAGGCCTCTAATGTGAAATTCTGCTTGACCCTAGAGTGGTTGCCGATCTCGGAAACGTTGCCGGACTGTCTCATAAAAATGTGAAGGAAAGAGGTCGTGAGGGCTAGGGAAAGGAGCTAAGAAGATCATGGGATGAATTTCTCCTATCCTTTGTCGCGGCTTCTGCGTTTGAATGACTCCTTCAAGGATCCTGGGTTCTCTTGTGGCCCATGATTCAGTATACATCAACCTTTCGCCATGAACGCAATCCTTGGGTTCACAGTCAAGCATGGACTGATGGCGATAAACATTGATGGGAATTATTGTCATGCCTTCTGCATGAGGGTTGTCAAACTTCATGACGCCTTCAACAACCCGTATCGAATCCCATGAATTTTGAAGTCTCTTCTTCTTGTGTTCCTTAATCTTCTCAGCAAACTCTTTCGCTTTACTCCGGTGAGTTTTCTTCGAACGAGAGGCAGGAGGAGTGTCTTCACGAAGAGGGGGTCTTTCACTATCAGTACGAATGTGAGCCGTAGTCTTTAACCACTCGTCCCAATCGTACTCTCTGCCGTGCTTCGGCGGACATTTGATATCTCCTAAAGATATGGATCTATGAATGGGGGATGGAAGAGATTTAATGCGGTTGGAAAAGTCAAAAGTTGGAAGAACAGTCTTTAAAATAAGAAGGAGTCCTGGAGGTAGTCTTTGTTCGCTTGGCAGGTGGTTGATCGGAAGAAGGTTGATCAGAAGGAGGAGTCACAGGACGGGCTGTTTGCTTTATACGGGCCATAATAATGTAAGGAGTTAAGAAAAGAAGATGAATATTGGAATGAGAATAGAAGAAAGGAGAAAAATGGCTAGGTGCTGGAAATGGTCAAAAGGAGAGAAAATTGGCTAAATGTGGAACACTTTGCCCGGGTCCGCGCAAAGTATATGGATTGCGTGGAACGTTTTGGACTTCGAAAGGAACTCGCACAAACAGCAAGGGTTTGCACGGGGCCGCGCAAAGTATATGGTCTGCGCGGAGGAAAGTCGCAGAAGCAAAGTTTCGCCCGAGCAGAAAGGGTTCGTGCAAATGACTAAGTTGTTGGACTATTTATAGGATTCGTGGCTGAGCACGGTACTCGACCGAGCTTTGCGCGGGGTCACGCAAACATTACAGAAAATGAGTGATTTGATCATTTTTCTTTGATTTTCTGAAAAAATAAAGAACGGATCAAGGGGGCATCTGTTGAGGCATAAAAATAAGCAAAGAAGTGAAGAAGAGAAAGATCAAGAAAATCAGTTTGAAGATAAAGAAATCAGGTTTAAAGACTACTTTGCGTGGGTTCGCGCAAAGTGAATAGATTGCGCTGGACCGCGCAAAGTAAATGGGTTGCGCGGGTTGATCAAGGAAGACATATTGCGCGGGATTGATAGATTGCGCGAGACCGCGCAAAGCATGTCGTTTGCGCGTGTCCGCGCAAAGTATTTTACGGTGGTATAAAAATGGTTGGATGTTATTTTGTCCCACATCGACCAGAACAGAGATTTACACCAGTAAAAATGTCTATAAATACCCCGTTCTTTCTCTCAAAAGGGGTTGGAAGATTTCAGAGTGGAAGAAAGACGAAGAAGAAGACAGAAGCTGCAAAGGAGCATTGGGCTTCATATAGTTTGCACGGACTCGCGCAAAGGAGCATTGGGCTCCTGTAGTTTGCGCGGACCGGCGCAAAGCATGTCGTTTGCGCGGACCTGCACAAATCGATTGCTGGACAGTTTACAACAGCAATGGGCTGATATGTTGCTGGAATGGCTAGAGTCTTCAAATCTTCAAGTTCTTCTTGTTCAGGAGGAAGGGAAGAATCATCGACGAAAAGGCGTATTCCTCCTAAGTCTCAGGAGATGACCGGAATAGCACTAAAATACTGCCGAAATCTCTATTCTCTTGAAGACTGATTGGTCGACTTGTCTATTCCTCCTAAGTCATAGGAGATGATTGAAATCATTGCCGTTATGCTGTCGAAATTCATATTTAACTACGATAATTGTAACTTACAAGGAATTCTTTGTAAACTATCTTAGAATCAAGGGATATCAGAGGATCTAAATGAATTCAGAATCAATAAAATGCAACGATTGTCTTTGTAACTGTTCCATTATTATGTTTGAATAAGATAATGCTCCCAAATCAAATACATTTGTTTCCTTGTCGAAACAGGAGCACAGAACTATCTCTCAGAAAGCCAAATTAGATTAGCTTGAATTAATTAAATTCTTCTGAGATTCGTGCTCTATTTATAGGTGAGCAAATTGAAATAGCGGTGAAGACCGCTTGAGATGAAGTCGGAATATGCCAATATGTCTTAGAGGGGGTGAATAGGAATTTTAAAAGTTTTTATTGTTTATTCAAAATCCTATTACACTAATCCTTATAGATATGCAACTATCAGGATTACTCAAATGTAACTCTATTGGCTTCCAAGCCAAGTAGAGGATCCAATCACAAACTAATCAAGATATAACAATATGCAACTTAGTCTATATTGGATATGATTGTGTATGTGTGTGGGATGTGATCAGATATATGAATATGAATGCATTGACATGAATCACATATATAAAAAAAGCAATCATAGACACAGTCATTTTATAGTGGTTCGACGATAAGTCTACTCCACTCCTGGCTACCGCACTCAACCCTTGAGTGTACTGGATTTCACTAAGGAGGTTTCCTAGGGTTTACCTCAAACCTAAGGTTTTAAATCAGGTTCACCTTTAACCTTTACAGAGATTTTACACGGTTCACCTCAAAACCCAGAGTTTTGCTGGTTCACTCCTAACTAGATGTTTATGCTCTCCATAGAGCAAGGGTCCACACAACGCACTCGGATTTTAGACCACACAGGTCAAGGACCTACACAAGGACCTAACAGTTTATGCCCTACACAAGAGCAAGGGTCCACCCTGTGCACCCACTACGTACACTCCCGCCAGAGGCCTCCTTGAGGACTTCAAAGGGTGAGAACTACTTAAGACCAAGACCTAGGAAGGAATGATCACAAGTGTCCTATGGACTCTGGATACTTATAGATAAGTTGATGAGTCCCGTTAAGCACAACGCCAAAGATCTTCTCCTCCTTGTTGATGAAGAGTCTTCAGCTCCCTTGATCCGCAACAAAAGATGATATACCAATGCTTGGCTTCGGGTTGGGTCAAGGGTGAGATGAAATCCTACTCTCTAAAGATTTTCCTATAAGGAAGATAGAGTGGTTCCTCTCTTATGCATTCAAGGCATCCCAGCATAATGATTTGCCATTAAGGTAGTAGCTAGAGGATCCTTGAATGCGGAAGTTCATTCCCCAATCCACTCTATTTAATATCAATGGTAAGGGTGGATTGAAGGATGAACTCCCTAGAGAGAAAGGCTTTAGGTATAAGATGCAAGTTGAAACACACAAAAGCTCTCTCTTTTCTCTCTTACAGCAACAAAGAACAAGTTCTCTATATATAGGCAAGAAGTTCCAACGGATATAAAACAGTCACATTTATGACAAAGTTTGATATCATCGAGCAGGTTCGATATCATCGAGCGTATACTCTCGATAGCATCGATGGTCTGCTCGATGACTCGGACTTGATGTCATATGGTTTTGAAACTCCTTGCCAATAGGTCGATGAATCGAAACAGTTGTCGATGTCATCGGATTTCGAACTCCGATTCTATCGATGACTAGGTCGATCCCTCGACACATGAAAAATGAGAGAGACTTGACTTGAATGATTGGGGTAACCGTCAAGGTCATCGGAATTTGAATGTCGATGATATCGAGATCTGAGTCGAGGTATCGATAATTCCAGTAGATTTATCTTTAAACTTGCTGGACAGATTATGGTTTAGTTCAATGCAATCGATCTGGTGTCGAGATCATCGATATTTGAATATCGATTAAATCGAAGGGCCCCCGATCATAGTTAAAAACATCTTGAAATAGCTGTTATAAGAAATCCGCGCCCACCATCGATATCATCGATGGACCTCCGATCTTATCGATATTTGATTTCAGATCAAATCGGATGGTCATCGATATATCAAAGAATTTTGAGATTTTCATTAAAAAACAGGGGCGCCGAAATCTGCCTGTCGATCTTATCGAGCCACTCCCGATGGTCTCGAGATTTGAATATCGATGATATCGATATGCGTATCGATACATCGATAATTCGTCCAGATATGTTATGAAGTTACTAGACATGTTTAATGCTTTTATCGATGATATCGATAGGTGTATCGATACATCGATAAATCCGTCCAGATGAATATTCAGTTGCTGGACACTTTTGGTCCTCTTTTCGATAATATTGTTAAGGTATCGAGGACATCAACAGAACACGTCGATCATATCGAGGGTGCTTCGATAAAATCGACAAGGTGAGAAAAACTTAGAGATTTTTCTATTTCGCCAAAAAGTTTTCTCACCTTAAAAACCCTAATATGTCTATCTTGTTTTAAGGGTTTTATTTACCTGGGTATTTTGGGACATGGGATGTGAGGCTATGATTTACCTATTGTGAGCTTCCACACTTTCGGTTGAGGTAGACGCTTGAATTGTTCTTCCTATCGAGCTCTGTAGCCAGTCTGACTCACCATTCACGTAACTTGACAAACCAGGGCACAAGCAGGTGCGCTTTCACAAATCACATCTTCGACTGGTCTAAGGAGCTCTTTGACTGGTTGTAGAACCAACAGATATTTGAAAATTCAGGCGCGATAAGATTTGACCGTTTCACAACTGGTCGTAGGTTTCCTTCGACTGGTCGTAGGATCTGAATTTCAGCGCTGAATTTTGAGTCGTATGTTTACGAATGGTCTTAGATGCAGTCGATACTGTTCCTTCGACTAGTCGAACAGACCCCAGGACTAGTCGAAGCCTAACAGAAAATATCTGAATTTTGTAACAAACTTACGACTGATCTAGAAATTTCTTAAACCGGTCGAAGCAGTGCTAGGACTAGTCGAACAAAGTCTAGGACTAGTCTCAAAACTGACCAAACTAGCGTAAATCAAACATATAACTTATGTATCCAAAATGGCCTACTCTAAAGGTCTACCTAAGGTCAGTCAAACCTCAATCATGAAGTAAGGACATTGAAACTTAAGGACAAGTGACCTTTGAAAGTAGTAAACCTTGAAGTCTTGTTGTAGCAAATCCTTGAAAGTATCTTGAGTTCTTTACAATCGAACTTGTAAGCTTCTTGACATCTTGCAATGTCTTGACTTGAGAGCAATACTTGTCAATCACAGTTAAACTTGGGTAGAACTTTCTTCTTTACACTTGTGAGCATTGCTTGTTCATCAAGGTTGATCTTGAGTAGATCTTTGTTTGATCTTGAGTAGAACTTCACATAGAAAGTTACATTCCAGTGTCTTTGGCACTACAAATTTGACAACAGAAAGGGATATAAACTATAGCACTTACAACCTTAGCGTTGGCTGATAGCTCGAACACGGAGCCCCATACCACCATGCCCGGATCACGAGTTTGGGTTGCTCATTGGTCACTACCGGGAGGCTCGTCATCCCAGCGTGGGCCTACAACTCGACCATGGTGTCGTATACCACCATGCCCGTCTCATGAGTCTTAGCAGATCGTGGTACCATGGTTGAAACGGGCTTTTACATTGGTAAGTAGTACTTATATTTAAGCAGTGATGTCCATACATGGTAAACACACAATAGGCCTATCGGTTCGTTTGGTAAGTTCAATTGGTACGAGCACACGTTGACTTAATCGACATGGAGCGCATAAGCACCCCTTGTGGCCTAACAACTGTCGACAGTCATCATGTGACCCGGATTCGTCGAGTTACCCAATTGCGGTGAGACTAATAAGGCCACCTGTACATGGACTGTTACTGATTGCCTGGGCCACACTCTAGCCCCAATCTTACTTAGATGCAGTAAGTAAGCACATGCGTTAATCTCTTCAGCATTCAACGATCAATTCAGGTGAAATCCTTATTTGAGCATTTTATCAAACACATTGAACATGTTACCAAACACTTGCATTTTATCCATAAATTTCATAGCAGCAAATATGATTACATGAAAGAAACAATACATATGAGCAAGGTAAATAAGAATCCTATCTTAATATTCTTAATACATATAAATCATTAACATTTTCTCATTTAGACAATTTATCAAACACTTAGGCTACACCTCACCAAATATATAGACTAGGTTAGTTACAACATATATTTAGCGAATCCTTATACAAGGAGGTCAGCATGCATATAGCAACAATGAATCCTAGATTAGTAGGCATAACAAACACAAATCATGTTTACATGTTCATTCAAACATTTCAACAAACACATAGGATGCATTTATCCAACATAGCTCATACATGTATAATACATCGAAATCAATGTGTCTAAGACGATATGGTAGCAATCAAGTCAGACATAAATCATTAGCTGACATTGAAAGCATTGAAAACCATAACTTAAATGTTTATATTCTGCACCTTTTGTCAGAATACACGATTCAGAATCGGTTCAAACACTACATTCCCAAAAACGGAACAACGGGCACCTAAACAATGAAATAGGTTAGCTATTTCATCGATTAATCTATTTGGATTTGTAAACCAAGATTAGGGTTAGGATTTCTTACCAAAATTGTAACCAGAAACGATTGTATAGCGAAGTGGGGAGATGAATCAATGCGTGGAGTTGTGGGAAAGAATCCCGGCAAGGATCTCCAAGAATCCTTCTTCCTTCCTCTTTTCTCTCCTTTTCTCTCTCTATCCCTTAGGGTTTTTAGAAAATTCGCATGGAATGGGAATGGGGTGGTTTAAGGGCTTTATGTAGGCCCAGAACTGATGCAAATGGCCCCATGGCCATGATATACTTAATTTATAACCAAACGGTGCCTGTTTCGGGAAAACAGGGCTCATCTGGAGGTCCATTACTCACTTACATCGTAGAATAAGTTCCCTAACAATGGATCTGTGCTAGGTGTGATTTTAGTGCGATCTGATAAGCTAATCAATAGTAGAGGACCTGTGTCAGATCAACTGTCGTACTTACTCGATCGGGGCCATAGTTATACGGATATGTGCAGAGAAATTTCCTTTTTCCATGGGCAAAGGTTGGTCACTAACTGACAGTCTGAAGTCCTCAATTTCACGTGTGAGCAAACGGCCCAATTCACTTAAGTTTCATTACATTTTCTAAAGGTATTCGCATTTCTCACACAATTTACTCAGGGCTCAAGTTGTGCGTTTATGGACAATGTTTGGACTCGATTCCCACGATCATTGTCAAGCCCAATAAGACGGGTATAACCCTATAGTTTCACGATCATCGGACTTTCGACGTGTGGTCCATGTCCGATACGGAGTTTCAATGTACTCCTAAGAGCGACAGGCTCACGGGATTTCTCCTAGATTTTCAAGTAGTGTTGAGTTAGCGACTTTGATGGTTTTGGGTCTTGCCATTTGCGTAAATGGTGGTTCGAGCAAAATCCACCAATTAATTCAGTTTAGTACTTAATTAATTTTTTGCCTAAATTTCTATAAAACACAGTCCTTAGGAATTTTTGCCTGAGCTGGTACTCGGGTCTTTATACGGATTTTTTTGAGACGTTACAAAAGGCATCCATCCCATGTGAAGTACTTTCTGTACTAGTTGTTGTCTCTGAGTTTAGTGGCGTTGTTGTGGCAATCACCATAATAAGATCTTTGAGTATCACCAAAGTAATCTTAACGGTTGGAACCATCGTTTTTGGGTTAAACGGTATAATTGCAATTAATAAGATTGCCGGTATTTGTGGCATGCTTTATTCTTGGGCCGATATCGTCATTTTCTAGGGCGCTTCCCAAAGTACTAAAAAGAATCAAGTAAAGGAGGTAAGTTTATGAGCAAGAATATTAGCCCAAGAAGATATGTGAGCAAATGATTTCCACCTAAGTCAGATTGAACTTCTTGTCTGATTGGTAAACCTTTGATTGACTCGGGATTTCTTATTATGTTTGCTAACGGCTGGACAAATGTAGGAAACGGTAGAGGATGAGGGTGATAAGGCTTGAGGTATTTTTCAAATGAAAGGTTATGATCATTTAATTTATCCTTATTTTGATGTTATTTGTTCCAACATTTATTAAAATGAGCCTCCTCATGTCATTTTATGCCTTCACCTATCTCGTAGGAATAATTGACTATGCTAAGGCCAGGCTAGTATTTCACTCTAAAATATTTTTTCAAAGGCTGTTACAACTTTGGTTGAAGAAGTGTCTGAAATTTTTTTAGATCTTAGTAACAATCAAGGTCTTATCACGGGAGGAGGTCTAGAAGAAACTGTTAGTTGAAAAGGAAGGATAAGAGATTTTGGGGGAGGACCGACACCTCCTAAGTCAGAAATTTTCCTCATAGCCATTCGTTATGGTCGATCAACTATTAAGATATCTAGATGTTCATTGGTGATCTACGGAACATCTGGGGAAGGAGGTTCGGCCGTTGAGGAAGAAACCGTACTAATTCATCTTGTTTTTACCATTGTCGTCCTTTAACAGTAGTGGTGGGGAGGTAGGGAGAGCTCTTTTCTTACTCTCTGTTTAGCACAGACAAAGGCAAAGTCTATGTGAGAGTTCCTCAGTGCTTCGACTACCCAAAAGTTTGGCATACTAACGCTTCCACCATAATACGAACATCCGGATACACTGGCATCTGGAGAGCGTCCGCTTCTTTGTGATGGGTTAATTTGAGAGATACGTAAAATTCTTGGTCGGTGACTATCATACGGTCGAAAGGAGGCTGTTGCTAGTTACGTGAGTCAGAGGACAAGGAATATGTTGAACAAAGCCCAATTGTCAAGAGAACAGAGAAGGATGATATTGTTCGACTCCAGCTTTTGCATTCTTTTCCTTTCTCTATTATGCCTCCAAAAGCTAGATCCTGGCTGATAACAAAGCAATTCTAAGCATGATAAAGTTGACCAACCGCATGTTCATCAACAGGATCAAATTTCCTGGAAAGCCATTTCGGTCCGTAAGTTTCTTTCTTTGAAAAGGGCATGAAGGATGGGCATTTATCAAGAAGATCAAGAGTAAAGAATTCTTGCAGATACTTAGCAACAACAATGACTTCTATTTGGATGTGTAGAATTCGGACACTATATGAGGTAAATGATCGACCGATATGCTCTTGATTGAATAATTGTGGCCAGAAATATGCAACGAACCACATCTAAAGGAGCCATATAGGACCTCCAGCTGAATATAGTTTGTATCCTATTCGACCAGATCCCATTTCAATCATATTTGTGTGGGTCACACGTGCATGAGGTTAACAGTCGAAAGATTAAAATAAGAATATGTGACCGAATTCCCAAAGAGTATTATCACGTGTCTTACACATGATAAGTAATCATTAAGGCGCGACCGAATTCAAGTGATCGAATGATTAAGTCAGCCAGCAGTCGAGGCACCATGAATGTTAAATAGGGAATAAAGACTCAAGAAAGATCGTATCGTGACAAGGATCCAAAATGCTTAGATTAAAGCTATAAATAGAAGATGTTAGTAGAAAAAATTGTCTCACACCAACCCAAACAAATCAATTATCTTTCAAATATCTTGTCATATTTACATTCCATGGTGTAATCGTAGCTTCTTTTAAGTAATTTCTTTCCTTTAGAGTAATTAGTTACTTATCGTATTTACTTGCTTTCTCTAGTATAATCTGTAGCATAAATACAGTAGTCGATAGCTAGAATCTGAATACTCTTTAGCGGTCAAATTTTTGAATTGTCACTCTACATTATGTCATTGACACATTGAGAAAGTCCTTTCGTATAGAAGGCAAGGAGGAACTCATCATCAAAGGATGAACCACACCCTCTGACTATCGTTTGATCAATTTATGCTTTGAGCGAGTGGCTGAATAAGAGACTAATTTCCTCAGACTTCAGTCATACCCAGTGTCTGCCTACTTTGACGTTCGGGGGTCATTATTGTTTAGTTTAAATTGGAGTTGCAATCCCAATTCTGGCACGCCCATATATTCATCACTGGTGCACGTCGAACAATTTTCTGGTACGCCTAGTGGGACCATTTTTATAGGTCACTGATTCGACTACTGCTGGAATACAATAGAGGAGTGGCGGAATTGCCGAGAACGAACCCACAATACCCACCGCACCACCTCTGGTGGATGAGGTGCAGGTTTAGGCACCTCCAAGTGAAATTAATTTTAATCCGGCTGAAAATAAGCAAAGCTATCTACAGATCGCTTGATTCTTCTAGACGAAGTATCAATGGTACTAAGGGATGTGCATACAAGCATCCAGTTGGTACAGGAAAATACAAGAACTCAAGCAGAACAGCTTCGTTAATAGGCTCAAAGTACTAACTGTTATATGGATAGCCAAACTGAGGCCATGCAACGATTACTGGCCGTTGTGATGGAGGGAACGCAACCTACGCAACAAAACAATGGTATCTCAATTGGCAATGTTGTCCCTTTCTCACTGACACCACCCTTGCAGCGTAATATGTTACCTATTCCTTAGGAGGTGAGGAATATCCCGCCTCCTGCAGAGGTCAGACGACCGGAGCAGGAAGCTAGAAATTTCGACAACAGAAATCAAGGACTATCAATGGAATTCTACCCTCTACAAGGTCCTAAATTTCAAGATAATATTAATAGGTTTGGTCAAGATTATCCGCCAACCATGGAACCTCTGCGAGTTGATTGTGGCCATATATTACAACTGGTGCAAGAAGTTGTAGGCTAGGTATTGGGCTGCGATGATATTCCTGCCTATCATAAGCCTTATTCAGAATGAGTAGATCGGCAACATCTTCTGCTGAGAAATTATCGATCGGACTTTGCTCTACTTTCAGGGGAGCATGGTCAATTGACTATTGAACATGTCGGCCAATTCACCATGCAATGTGGTGAACTGGCCAATAATGATTATTATAAATTGTAGCTATTCAGTCATTCATTAACTGTTGCGGCCTTCACATGGTATTCTAATTTGTTGCTCGATTCAATACATATTTGGCAAGAGTCAGAGGAAAATTTTCATGCTCGATTCTTTTCTAAGAATAGAGACATCACCATGGCCAATCTCACACGATTTCGGTAGTTACCCGGTGAATCATGAGAAACTTACTCGACCGATCTCGCAAAGAGCCGTTGTAAAGTGGTGATGATCGAAGTCGAATTCGTGCAACTTGTATAAGATAGTTTAGAATACAAACTCTATAAGAAATTTTTAAGCACGGAGTTTGCTAATTTATATGACCTCATTAAGAAGGTCTCCCGATATGAGGATTTGCTTCAAGAGGGGGCTAAGCAGGAAAATTCATCAATTGAAATGTATTACAATGATCCCAATTACGAAATTGCAATTGCCAAAGTGGTGGCTAAGAAACCGCTGGTTTGCTCGACATTGGTAAAGGGAGAATCATCCGCCCCAGCAACTCAAAAAAACTTAAAAGGTATACACCTTTGATATTACTCAAGCTGAAGAAATTTTTGACTTCATGTTAGAAGCAAATTTCATTAAGGTTCCTATCAATCATAAAGTACCTTCAGCCGAGGAACTAAAAAAGATTGATTATTGTAAATGACATGGGTCTCGTTCTCACTCTACTAACAAGTGTGTCATTTGCAGGAATATATCAAACGGGGATTGTTAAAATTCCATGAGAAAAAAAAAGAGGCTATGTTGATTGACACTGATCCATTCCCAGCCAGCATGGAGATAAACATGATCACTTCCAATTGAGGGATCGACCTCGACCGAAAGTGGAGCTCGGTTCAGGAAGTCTGCGTAGAACAAGCGGTCGATATGTTCCCAAACAACAGTGGGTTTCTCAATTATGTGACCACTGACCCAAAAAAATTCCTTGTCACGTTAAGGATCGTTCTGGGAAATACAATTGTAACAACAGTCGGGGTCGCCAATGGTTGGAGCGGCCGACGTCTGACCAACATCATCATCAGAGGTCTCTTTCAACATAAATGATTAAATCACCTGTTACATGGGAAAGGGTCTGGAAGCGAGTTACATATCCAAAATTCCCTATGATTCCTAAAAATATGACCAGGATGTAGAAACGCCATTGGTAGAGGAATAGAGTCACATTGAGGAGAAAAACAGAAGGAAGCGACATTCTTCTTCGGCCTGAACCCAAGCTACTGCACCCATTTTGGCAAGTCCCCTCGTCAGAAGAACAGATAGCGGTAAATGTAGTCGAAGCAATCATTCTACCTACCAAACAAGAGAGCAAAGCTATCCTTAAAGATGCCGAAGCATTCAACAAGTCCAAAAAGAAGACGATACCGATAAGTTATCGGATTACTTAATGAGGATTGTTTCCAAACAGAAGAATGGCCATCCTATGAATTCACGACCCTCGCAGATAAGCCAGAGGTTATGGCAACTGATTCGCCAATGAGCCTCACAAAAAAATATAACCCCTAGTCTGATTGATGAAATTAAGTCTGATACACTAGGGGGCAAGGTTTTGGTAATAGTATTGTGTTTGGTTCGCTGCCACCTATGGTATTTCATTGTAACATGGTACTCACTTTCCCATCCAATTTTCAGGCAAGGACCACCCAACCAAACATAATACCGGGTAATGTGGAGGAACATGCTACTCTGATCATCATTTAGTGTGCTTCTTTCCCCTATGATGAAGTAGGACAGGATAAGGTGTCACATGTTAACACAGTCACCATGGCGATCGATAGAAATACTAACAGGATGATCATTGATAGACCCACTACTGATATGACACAACACCTTAAGACGTTATATATTTCGGCTAATCTAGATGGATGTCCTGTGACCAGAATTTTAGTAGACAATGGATCTGCAATAAACTTATTACTAAAGAAAATGATGACCGAGCTAGGGAAAACTACAACTGATCTGATCCCTTCTGAGGTAACGGTTACTAATTTTGTCGGCCATGTTACTAATACACATGATGTTCTACCAGTCGATCTTACAATAAGCATCAAATCCATTTTGGCATCGTTCTTTATGGTGGACACTTCGTCAAGCTATAATGCCCTGTTAGGAAGAGATTGGATTCAATCCATGACAATCCAAGAAGACGAAATCCAGTCGAGAGATTTGATCAGTCGGTCGGCCACAAGCTGCATCATTAAAGAGTTTTCATGATAGCAGCTGAGTTCACAGCTAGGGTAAAGAGGCTCGAAGAGAGTCTGGAACAAGGCAATGGGGGAATTTTCATAAATTTGGCCGAGTTGGACAAATTAGCTGAAAAAGATAGTTTCGATATGAAAGATCTATTAGAAGAAGTGGAAGAGCATCGACCGCAGATCCAAGATCCACTAGATGAAGTAAACTTAGGGACGGATCCAGATCCAAGGCCCATGTTCATAAGCAACTTGTTGCGACCGCCTGAGCGGGACAAGATAATTAAGCTGCTGCAAGAATTCGTAGACTGTTTTGCATGGGACTACCACGACATACAAGGGCTAGACAGATCTTTGGTCGAGCACATGTTACCGACCAAAGAAGGATACCGGCCGCATAAGTAGCCTCCTGGGAGAATGACGACCGAAGTCACTCTCAAATTTAAAGAATAAATCGAATGACTTTTAAGGGTCGGGTTCATTCGACAGATCAAATATGCAGAATGGATATCGAACGTGGTCTCGGTGATGAAGAAAACTAGTAAGATAAAAGTCTGTGTAGATTTAAGACATTTAAATCTGGCCACTTGTAAGGATGAATATCCTATGCCTATGGCCGACAATTAATTGATCGAGCCATTGGACATGGGATTGTATCATTTTTGGAAGGGCATTCGAGGTATATATATATAGCCTTGGATGATGTACCAAAGACAACATTTAGGTGCCCAGGACCTTTGGGTACTTATTACTTGGTGGTTATGCCTTTCGGCCTTAAGAACGCCGAAGCAACGTATCAAAGGACAATGAATGCAATTTTTCATGACAGAAGACCATCTGATCCATTTGGTCAATGCCTTTGGCCAGTTTATGGAAATCTACATTGATGTAGTGGTTAAGTCAGCCGGTGCAGAAGACCATCTGATCCATTTGCGTAAATCTTTTGAGCGAATGCGGGTCCATAAGTTAAAAATGAATCCAATGAAGTATGCATTTGGAGTGTCGGCCGGTAACTTTTTAGGGTTCCTCATGCATTAGAGAGGAATCAAAATCGATTAGAATAAGGCTTAAGCTGTGATGGATACAGAGCCACCGAGGAACAAGGCGGAATTACAAAAGTTTTTAGGCCATCTCAATTTCTTATGGCGATTCATATCCAATCGTGCAGGTAAAACAAACATTTTTTCTCCGTTGTTGAAACTAAAGCAAGGGGTTGAATTCTTATGGGAAGAAGAACATCAGTTGACTTTTGATCAAATCAATGAATACTTAACAAAGCCGCCTGTGTTAATGCCTCCTATCAAATGTTGGCCACTTAGGTTATACATAACTTCATCTTCAGGATCAATCAGAGCCGTATTAACACACGAGGATGATTTGCGAAAGGAAAGGGCAATCTATTATCTAAGTCGGGTGTTACTCGACACAGTGACTAGATATTCGGCCATAGAAAAAATATGTATGTCTTTATATTTTCCAACCACCAAGTTGAGACACTAATTGTTGGCTGAAAGAGTAAATGTAATTTCCATTACCGATCTAAGAATACATGTTGAATTGGCCCATTTTAAGTGGCCGAATTGGCAAATGGGTATTAGCATTGTCTGAATTTGACTTGCACTATGTGCCGCAGAAACCGATAAAGGGAAGGGCTATAATAGAATTTATGGCCAGTCATCCATCAAACTTGGAGGAGCACATTCCTTTCAGTGTCTTGGATGTGAATCTTACGCAAATTGAGCCTTGGAAATTGATCTTCGATGGGTCTGAAAGTGCCCTGGTTGGTCAAATTACGTGAGTGTTGAGTTAGTCTGTCAAGTGAGCCCCAAGATGAAGATTACAAGACTAAGAACTCAACTAAGAAGAAGTTCAAGTGCTGCAAGTAGGTAAAGAAAGCCTCACTTCCCTAACCAAAACCTTGAGGTATATGACCCCTTCAATAAGAACTTAGTCTTGCCCACAACAGTTTTCAAAAATCCATTGGTAAGCTTAGTTTTGATCACTTGGATTATTCGAGGAAAAACATGAACTATATAGGAAAAATCATGATTGCATCGATATGCAATCGAGGACAACTTCAATAAAATCGAACATGGTTCAATTGCAACAAAAAATAGGCCCATACAGTTTAGTAAAAAACTAAACAAAAGCTTGTAAGTGCTATGGTTTCATGCTCCTTTGATTGTCAAATTTTGTAGTGCCAAAAACTTCAATTTGTGTCTTGTGTAGCACGATGATATATATGTTCAAGGTAATGCATCTCATGCACAAGGACAATGCTTCAAGTCAAGTACAATGATCTACTTCAAGAATTACAAGACCAAGTACATTGTTCTCTTCTGTAAGCTTCAGAGTTTTTAGAACTACGTTGAAAGACGATATCTTGTTCAAGACTGAAGGTGTAGTACAACTCAAGAACTACAAGTTCAAGGTTCCAAAGATCTCAAGTTCAAGCTTCAACATGTGTCGAGATCTCAAGCTTCATGAACTTCAAAGATCACTAATCATCTGAAGAAAAGAATGTTCATTCATACTTCATGTCTTAGGTATGAAAGACCTTAGATTGACCTTAGGGTTGGTCATTTTGAATACGTAATTCAAATTAAATTAATTTATAGATGTTTGGTCTATTCTACGACTAGTCCTGGACTCTGTTCGACTAGTCCTAGCACTGGCTCGACCAGTCCAACAAATTCCATGACCAGTCCTAAGTTGTTACAAAATTTCAGAATTTTTTGGTTGAGCTACGACCAGTCCTGGAGTCTGCTCGACCGGTCGTGTGAACAATGTCGACTCGTTACGACCAGTCTAGCAGGTACGACTCTGTTGAGGCATAAAATAAGCGAAGAACTGAAGAAAGGAAAGATCAGGAAAATCAGTTTGAAGATCAAAGAAATCAGTTTGAAGATGACTTTGCGCGGGTTCGCGCAAAGTGAATAGATTGCGCTGGACTGCGCAAAGTAAATAGGTTGCGCTGGTTGATAAGTGAAGACAGATTGCGCGGGAATGATAGATTGCGCGAGTCCGCGCAAAGTGTTTTGCGGAGGTATAAAAATGGTTGGATGTTATTTTGTCCCACATCGACCAGAATAGAGATTTACACCAATAAAATGTCTATAAATACCCCGTTCTTTCTCTCGAAAGGGGTTAGAAGATTTTAGAGTGGAAGAAAGACGAAGAAGAAAACAGAAGGTGCAAATGAGCATTGGGCTCCTGTAGTTTGCGCGGACCCGTGCAAACCGACTGCTGGACAGTCTATAACAGCAATGGGCTGATTATGCTGCTAGAATGGCTAGAGTCTTTAAGTCTTCAAGTTCTTCTTGTTCAGGAGAAAAGGAAGAATCATCAACGAAAAGGCGTATTCCTCCTAAGTTTCAGGAGATGACTGAACTAGCGCTGTTATGCTGCCGGAATCTTCGTCCTCTTGAAGACTATTGGTCGATTTGTCTATTCGTCCTAAGTCATAGGAGACGATTGAGATCAGCGCTGTTATACTGCCGAAATTTATATTTAACTGCGATAATTGTAACTTGCAATAAATTCTTTGTAAACTATCTTAGAATCAAGGGATACCTGAGGATGTAAATGAATTCAGAATCAATAAAGTGTGATGATTGTTTCTGTAACTATTTCATTGTTATGTTTGAATAAGATAATTCCCAAATCAAATACTTTTGTTTTTTTTGTCGAAACAAAATGGCGACTCTGCTGGGGATATTTGTATCTTATTTAACACTAACATTGGAAAGTTGCAAGACTCTCATTACTGTTTTTGGCGTCTGGTAGACGCCAAAATGGCGACTCTCAGTGGGAACATCCCCCCTTTCATCTCTAAGATAGTTTACTTAGTCTTTCACATACTAATTTCATGAATGTTTTGTTATTGAAGGTACCCAAATTCAACCACAGAACATTGCTAATGGCTAACGTTGTGAGAAAAGTGAACTTCCGATTCACCGCTACTGGGTTTGTAATTGAATATGCGCCAAGCCAAACTCCTGAGCATACGAAAGCAAGCACTACAAGCAGGAGCAGAGTGACTCAAGTAACAGCGGGAGTCATTTCCGTCTCACCCCAACCACAAGAAAGTGATGAGAACTGGACTTTGGTCTTGTCCAAGAAGACAAAAGCAAAGACCTTAAAGAACTGCAAGGCGAAATTACTTGTACCAAGAGCTGAGGGACCGATCATGCATAGTATAGCAAGAAAAAAACCCGAGCTCGCTCCTCCGGTGATTTATCATGAACAAGCTGCTTCGCAGTTCTCATTGCACAATTTTCCAGCTTTGGTCGTTCCAAAGACCAAATGGACAGAATCGCAGAAAGGCAAAGCACTGATGATAGGATCACCGATGCCTATGTCACCTCAAACAAGCTCGCCCATAACTGTATCACCTCGATTAGTTAAAAGCACAGGAAGTACACAAGAGTCAAACGAGACTCCAATTTTTCCCCTCTTTATAAGTCATGTTACGTCAACATACTCTCGTTTTACTCAAAAAATAGCTTCGACAAACAGTCAAGAGGCCGCAGTATATATGGCAGAAACGGGTCAAGGAAATAGACCAACTACTGAAGAACGTGTTGATCAAATGGCAGAAGCACAAAGAGTGCTAATGGATGAATGCCGGAACCTCAGAGAAGCTCTGGCAACTCTGGCACATAATGTAGTCCAGATAGTGGCTCAACCCATGATGGGAGTAACAAATGGACAAGAGAACCAACCTGAAGGCTCCCATCCGCAGGAGATAGGATCGCGAGGATCAGTTCCAGTGACAAGAGCTATAACACAGGATGATGTAAGACAAGTCGTCGAAGAAGCAATCAGAATAGAAAGCGAGCGAGCGAATACCGGTCGTTTCAGATACCGAACACCCTACCCGAGAGAGGTAGAGGATGTTCCGTTTCCAGCCAATTTTAAGCATCTAGACTTCCAAAAGTTTAATGGGGAAGGATCACCAGAAGAACACCTGATGCATTTCATCACCAGTATGGGGAATTTCTCCACGATACCTCAATACTGCTTATGATTATTTGGGTCATTATTGACAAGTAAAGCTTTCAAGTGGTATTCAAATTTGGTACCAGGATCTATACGCACATGGGAAGAAATGCAAGATGCTTTCATGTCAAACTTCTTCTCGTCAGAACGCGATGTTAGCATTACAGAATTAGCTTCAGTACGACAGCGCGAAGGAGAACCAGTTGAAAAGTTTATAGACAGATGGAAGACACTGGGGGCATCATGTAGATAGTTGCCAGAAGAAAAAGAACAAGTCAAAATGTGTCTGAACTCTATGGAGACGAATTGCATTCGGACTCACCAGCGCCGATATCGGAACCTTTCGCGATTTGGCTACCAAAGCCCATGCATTGGAGTTAATGACTCGTAAGATGCCAGCATTTCATCGTGAAATCGTCAGAAGAATACCTGGCAGAATAATAGTAAACACCATCGATCGGGATAAGAAAAAACAAGATGCAAGGGGCTCAAGGGACAAAAGGCCGGAAGGAAAAGAAAGCTGGAATTAATCGAGGGACAGATACAGCGAAAAAAGACTCAAAATGCTCGATTCTCACAAAGGATTCGAGTTCGATAAAGAGGACGTGGTGCCTATGATGCAGCAATTGTTAAAAGCAGGTACCCTAGAATTACCAGAGCCTAAACGCCCTGAAGACGTGACAAGGACTCGAGAAAGAAACTTTTGCCGCTATCATCGTTTAGTGGGACATCCGACGGAAAATTGTTACACGTTAAAGTGCATCATACAGCGAATGATAAATAGAGGTGATATAATAACCAGCGAAAGCAAAGGAAAGAATACAAGGGCGACAGTAAATGTATTATCAATTCAAGAAAAGACTCGGGGAATAAAAGAGAAGGGAGACCGAAGGCCGATAAGAAATGCGACAATGATTACGTTGTGATCAAGGAAGCAGATAACAAGTCCGGTAAAGCAAAAAGCAGGAATTATAAGGAAAGAAGTGACTGAAAGACAGAACATCGAGGATAGAAGTAGAAATGGAGACGCAGCGACAAAAGTGGCTTACGATGTAGTTAGTCACTTGAAAGGTATATCTGCACGTTTAAGTGTTTATGATGCACTCAAGTTATCAGAAGAGTTTCGACAAAGTTTAATTCAAGCACTGTCTGATCACAACGTGAGAGAAACTTTCTGACAAAAATGAAGAATGAAAGAAGCAAGGAAAAGGTGGATTGTCTACCAGTAATATCTTTCTCTGATAATGATTTAATTGGTGAAACAGAACATAACAGGCCATTGATGATAGAAGGGTACATTTGCGAAAAAAAGATAAAACAGATCATGATAGACAATGGGTCAGCAGTGAATCTTTTGCCACTCTCCATGATTACTAAATTGGGTTATCGCCGTTCAGATTTGCGCCCCAGCGGAATGATGATACAGGGGTTTAATCAAGATGGACAACGCGCACTCGGGAAAATTACAGTAACATTGGAAGTGGGAGAACTAATTACTACTGTTGTATGTCACGTTATAAATGCTATGATGACATATAACCTTCTCTTGGGAAGACCGTGGATACATCAGTACAATATTGTACCTTCTACTCTACACCAATGTTTCAAATACTGTAAGGACGGAATGCAGTGTAAAGTAATGGCTGATGCGAAACCCTATACAGAAGTTGAGTCTTTCTTTGCGGATGCTAGCTATTATAAATGTTTCTCCAAAGAAGTGGGAAATGATGATGGAAAGAGAGTCTTAAAAGATGTCCAAATAAATAAAGTTAGAGAAGAAAGGGCAGAATCTCCTGGGACTACAGAAGCAAGAAAAAAGTTCTATTTTGTACCAAAACGCCTGAGACAACCGGGACAACTGCCGTTGACATTGTTGTCGATAGAACAGCTGAAAGTCTTACAGTCCAATTACACAATGCCCTTACCCAATATCGAAAGATGTAAGCCATTTGCAGCCGCCCCAAGAACATTTCAAGTCAGAGCCAGTGCTAAATATCCTGATGCAATAGAGTTTCACGTTGCAGCAGAGGTGAAGAATGAAAACACAAGCAATATATATTATGGAGAGTTAGCACCGCAGAATTTGAGAAAATACAGTGCAGTAAGCAAGAAAATCATGAGAAATATGGGTTTTGATTGTGACAAGCCCACAGGACTGAATCATGGGAAAGGAATTTAAATCCCTCTCGAAGTTAATCAGGAAAAACGGAGAAAATTCCAAGGATTAGGAGCAGAATCATCAGTAAATATGGTATCAGTAAATATGATTCCAGCCGAACAAATGTCAGAACAAGATATTAAGGTAGTAGAATATCCTGAAATCACTCCAAGGCAAATAGAAGATGGGGGGCAGCCGACGATAGATGGCTTGCGAGAAATAAATTTGGGAACAGCAGAAGAGCCAAGGAACACATTTATCAGTGTCAGTCTTTCAGATCAGGAATTTGAGAAATATGGCCAACTTCTCAAAGAAAATAAAGATATCTTCGCCTGGACATATGAAGAAATGCCGGGATTGGAACCCTCTGTAGCAATGCATCGATTAAATATTTTCAAAGAAAAGAAACCAGTAAAGCAAGCACAAAGGCGATTCCACCCAGACCTGATTCCATTAATCGAAAAAGAAGTAAATAAATTAATAAAGGTTGGGTTCATTAGAGAAGTTAAATATCCCAAGTGGATATCAAACATTGTTCCGGTGAAAAAGAAGAATGGGCAGATTAGAGTATGCATTGACTTCAGAGATCTGAATGAAGCATGTCCAAAGGATGACTTTCCTCTCCCGATAACAGAATTATTAATTGATAGCACTACTTAGTATGCTATTATGTCCTTTATGGACGGATACACAGGTTATAATCAAATCAGGATGACACCCGAAGATGAAGAAGAGGCAATGGCTTTCAGAACGCCGCTTGGAATTTATTGTTATAAAGTTATGCCTTTCGGTCTCAAAAATGCTGGAGCAACATATCAAAGGGCGATGAAAAACATTTTTCAAGATATGATGCATAAACATGTTGAATGCTATGTTGATGACTTGGTGGTCAGGTCGGGAGATCATCAAGAACACCGCGAACATTTAGCATCAGTCTTCCGTCGTCTCAGAAAGAAGCAACTAAAGATGAACCCTGCCGAGTGTGCATTTGGAGTATCTTCTGGAAAATTCCTTGGCTTTGTTGTACGACACAGAGGGATCGAGATTGATCCAGAAAAAATCAGGGCTATTCAAAATATGCCGCCACCAACGACGTTGAAAGAATTGAAAAGCTTGCAAGGAAAATTGGCATACATTCGCCGTTTCATTTCAAACCTCGCAGGAAGGTGTCAGCCATTTTCTCGGTTAATGAACAAAGATACAGAATTTGTATGGGATCACGCCTGTCAGAATGCATTTGACTCAATTAAGGAATTGTTGAAACAACCGCCGGTGTTAACAGCTCCAGTGAAAGGTAAGCCACTTATCTTATACACATCTGCAGCTACAAATTCTTTAGGTGCTTTGTTGGCACAGGTAAACGAAGCTGGAAAAGAGACTACTCTTTATTACTTAAGCCGAACATTGATAGGGGCAGAATGTAATTATTCCTCGATCGGAAAAGAATGTTTGGCGATGATATTCGCTGTACAAAAGTTGAGGCATTATTGTCTCTCCCATGATATAACTCTGATCTCAAGAGCAGATCCGATAAAATTTTTGATGACCAGGCCAATGTTGTCAGGAAGATTGGCCAAGTGGACGTTATTGCTATCAGAATATACGATTTCATATAAATCGGCGAAAGCAATAAAAGGACAAGCTATGACAGACTTCATCGCAGCACATCCTATAGCAGAAAGTGAGAAAATTAATGACGAATTTCCAGATGAACAGGTTATGTTGGCTGAATCTCAGAATCTTTGGCAAATGTATTTTGATGGTGCTGCTCAAATATCGGGAGCGGGGGCAGGAGTGATATTCATTACGCCTCAAGGCGATTTATTACCATACTCCTTCACATTGGGCAGCGCATGCATAAACAATGAAGCTGAATACAGAGCTCTTATCATCGGAATGGAAATAGCCCAGCAAATGGAAATAAAATTATTGCATATCTTCGGAGATTCTAAATTGATTGTAAATCAGTTGACAACAGAATTCGAAGTAAGGAAAGAATAACTCCTGCCCTACTATCGGAAGGCACAAAAGTTGCTTAAACAGTTTTGTCATGTGAAAATTAAACACATACCACGGTCTGAGAATGCAAAAGCGGATGCTTTAGCCGGTCTGGCAGCAGTTCTATCCTGTATAAATCGAAGTCCTCTTCAGGTAACTATAGAAGAAAGAAGATTCCTGCCATCTGCAGAGGTTATCGAAGAAACCGTTGAAACGTTTCCTATATCCTGTCCAGAAGTAATGATAAATGATTAGCGTCAGCCTTTCATTGATTATCTCAAGTATAATATCTTGCCAGAAGATAATGCACAAAGACAGTAGATTAAGCAGCGATCGGGCAAATTTGTCATATGCAGCGAAGTATTGTATAGAAAATCTTACAATGGAATGTTGTTAAGATGCTTAGACAAGCAAGAAGCAAACCAAATGCTGCAAGGGGCACATTCAGGTGAATGCGGAGCGCATCAAGCCGGCCGAAATTTATGCCATAGAGTGCATCGAATGGGCTATTATTGGCCTACTTTGTTCAAAGATGCGATAGAATACGCAAAGCGGTGTCATGAATGTCAAATACACTGAGATGTAATACATGTTCCCCCAGAAGACTTACATCAGTCTATTGCTTCTTGGCCTTTCTCAGCTTGGGGACTCGACGTGACTGGTCCTATAAATCCACCTTCATCTAAGGGAAAACAGTATATTTTGGCAGCAACAGACTATTTCTCCAAATGGACCAAAGCAATTGCCTTGCGTCGTGTTAAAGAGAAAGATGTGGTCAATTTCATTCGGCATGCTATAATATACCGTCATGGTATTCCGAAAAGGATCGTCACTGATAATGGTACCCCTTTTAAAAATAGAGGCATGGAAAAATTGTGTCGAAAATTCAGCATCCAGCATTCGTTTTCAACACCTTACTATCCTCCGGCCAATGGATTAGCAGAGGCGTTTAATAAAACGATTGTTAAAATAATGAAAAAGACGGTGAAGGGCAATAAGCGCGATTGAGATGAAAAGTTACAGGAAGCATTATGGGCCTACAGGACTACTCATCGTACAGCAACAGGGGTGACACCGTATTCATTAATCTATGGTATGGAGGCAGTTATCCCAATCGAAATACAGCTGGCATCGCTCAGAATAGCGGTGCATCAGTCTATAACAGATGATGAAAATGCAAAAATAAGACTGAAAGAATTGGATCTGCTCGATGAAAAACGTCTTGAGGCTCAGCAACGGTTGCAGTCATATCAGGCTAGGACTCGTCTGCCGTTGATAAACAGGTTAAATATCGCTCTTTTAAAAAAGGGGATTTGGTGCTAATGTTGAAAAGACCTATAATGATCACTCGCCGGACAGGGGGCAAGTTCGAGCCTAAATGGGACGGTCCATATGTAGTAAAAGAAGTATACTCCAATGGGGCATATAGAATTGCAAATCAAGAGGGACAGGGTGTCAGTATACCTGTCAACGCCCGCTTCATCAAAAGATACTACCCTTAAAGATAGACATGCTAATCTTGACCCAGAATATTATTGGCATAATGATTCTGCATCAAAAGGGGGCAAGAATGAATAAGATCATGTCTATATGTCAACAAAAGAGGCTATGAAGAAGTTCATGAGCATATCAACTATGTTAGCAAGCATTTTCATATCAACTATGTTAGCAAGCATTTTGAGATGTTTATAATAGCATTTTCTCATTGTATATTGATGATATTTATACTAACATTATCAAATTATATTCGTACTTTATATAATAATTTCATTACATCCTTTAAAATTTCTAAACCTTTTATGCTTTGTTAGTGCGGGATTCTCTATGTGAGTATTTAAATTGGCGGCACTAAGTTTCAATTTAATTAGCCACACACAGTTTAAGCTCATGAGTAGTGGAGCGTGCGCACACACACAGTTTAAGCTCATGAGTAGTGGAGCATTTATGGGTCTTATGTGATGGCCACTGTAACTCTCTAGAGTTCGCTTTTGGGCTTTTCACTGCCTTGAGCTCACGGCCAAGGTCCATCAGAGGGGCCCATTGACGCTACCGGGCGGTGAACTGTTGGTTTTACGCACAGGGTTGGCCACGGTAACTCTCTAGAGTTCGCAGGGCTCGCAAGGCTACCTTTGGGCACCAAATCTAGGGTCGCCAGTCCATCAATGAGTAGGTTTAAGCCCTTCCTCACGAGTTACTACTGAAATCAAACCCTAGATCTGGAGGGTCTTATGCACGGTTGGCATAAAGCTCGCACTGCGGCCCCTGTTTTCTTCGTCTGCAAGGTCGAGCCCATTCACGGGAGGACATTTTCATCCGTTCCCCGTGGCGCTGCCGGAAGCTATACAGACGGTATGGGAGTTACGGTGACTAGTCTTCGCGGATTTATGGCCTTTTAGGCTTTGAATCCTTGACTTCATCAGCTGCCCACATGGGTGCGCACGATGGTCTTCGCGGGCTTTTTAGGGCCACTGACTCCTCGCCGCTGCCCGAATGGCGATCTTCATAGGTCTTATGTATAGTTGGCCGGCTCTTTTTAGAGCTTGATCCTTTGAGAGCATTTTTTTTTTCTTTTTTTAGAGCTTGATCTTTTTGATTTAGCTCAATTTGGCTCTTTTAGGATTTGGCTTGGCTATACTGCCCCTTTAACTGAGATTGATGTATCCTTGTAAGGCAATAATATCTATGATCATCATCATTGCCAGTATAGTAATGGTAGATATTTCCATCTGAGATAATATCTTCCAGAAGATCCATGCCTTGTAAAGCAATATATGTCAATATCGTCAATATCTTCAAGAGAATCTTCAAGATTTGTCAAACTTGTGTGGCAATGATGATGATCATATTTTCGGATTTGATGCTTGATAATTGACGCGCTCGTGAATTTTCTTCACATCTTCTTTTGTTGATATATGAACATGATCTTATTCATCCTTGCCCCCTTTTGATACGGATTCATTATGCTGATAATATTCTGAATCAAAATCCACATGTCTATCTTTATGGATAGTATCTCTTGATGAAACGGGCGTTGACAAGTATACTGATACTCTGTCCTTCTTGATTTGTGATTCTATATGCCCCATTGGAGTATACTTCTTTTACCACATATGGACAGTCCCATTTAGGCTCGAACTTGCCCCCTGTTCGGCGAGTAATTACTATAGGTTTTTTTAGCATTAACACCATATCCCCTTTTTTGAAAGAGCGGTATTTAACCTGTTTATCAAATGCAGCCAATATCCTGGCCTGATATGACTGCAACCGCTGCTGAGCTTCAAGACGCTTCTCATCGAGCAGATCCAACTCTTTCAACCTTATTTTTGCATTTTCATCATCTGTTATAGATTGATGTACTGCTATCTTGAGTGATGCCACCTGCATTTCGATTGGGATAACTGCCTCTATTCCATAGATTAATGAATAAGGTGTCGCCCCTGTTGCTGTACGATGAGTAGTTCTGTAGGCCCATAATGCTTCTTGTAACTTTTCATCCCAATCACGCTTATTACCTGTCACCGTTTTCTTGATTATTTTGATAATCGTTTTGTTAAATGCTTCCGCTAATCCATTGGCCGGAGGATAGTAAGGTGTTGAAAACGAATGCTGGATGCCGAACTTCTGACACAACTTTTCCATGCCTCTATTTTTAAAAGGGGTACCATTATCAGTGACGATCTTTTTCGGAATACCATGACGGTATATTATAGCATGTCGAATGAAATTGACCACATCTGTCTCTTTAACATTACGCAAGGCAATTACTTCGGTCCATTTGGAGAAATAATCTGTTGCTGCCAAAATATACTGTTTTCCTTTAGATGAAGGGGGATTTATAGGACCAATCACATCGAGTCCCCAAGCTGAGAAAGGCCAGGAAGTAACAGACTGATGTAAGTCTTCTGGGGGAACATGTATTACATCTCCGTGTATTTGGCATTCATGACACCGCTTTGCATATTCTATCGTATCTTTGAACATAGTAGGCCAATAATAACTCATTCGATGTACACTATGGCACAAATTTCGGCCGGCTTGATGTGCTCCACATTCACCTGAATGTGCTTCCCGCAGCATTTGGTTTGCTTCTTGCTTGTCTAAGCATCTTAGCAGCATTCCATTATAAGATTTTCTATACAATACTTCACTGCATATGACAAATTTGCCCGATCGCTGCTTAATCTGCTGCCTTTGCGCATTATCTTCTGGTAAGATATTATATTTGAGATAATCAATGAAAGGCTGACGCCAATCATCTATCATTACTTCTAGACAAGATATAGGAAACATTTCTACGGTTTCTTCGATAACCTCTGCAGACGGCAGGAATCTTCTTTCTTCTATAGTTACCTGAAGAGGACTTCGATTTGTGCAGGACAGAGCTGTTGCCAGACCGGCTAGAGCGTCCGCTTTTGCATTCTCAGAGCGTGGTATATGTTTAATTTCCACATGACAGAATTGTTCAAGCAACTTTTGTGCCTTCCAATAATAGGGCAGAAGTTCTTCTGTCCTTACTTCGAATTCTGTTGTCAACTGATTTACAATCAATTTAGAATCTCCGAAGATATGCAATAATTTTATTTCCATTTGCTGGGCTATTTCCATTCCGATGATAAGAGCTCTGTATTCAGCTTCATTGTTTGTGCATGCGGTGCCCAATGTGAAGGAATATGGCAATAAATCGCCTTGAGGTGTAATGAATATTATTCCTGCCCCCGCTCCTGATATTCGAGCAGCACCATCAAAATACATTTGCCAAAGATTCTGAGATTCAGCCAACATAACCTGTTCATCTGGAAATTCGTCATTAATTTCTTCACTTTCTGCTATAGGATGCGCTGTGAGGAAGTCTGCCATGGCTTGTCCTTTTACTGCTTTCGCCGGTTTATATGAAATAGTATATTCTGATAGCAATAACATCCACTTGGCTAGTCTTCCCGACAACATTGGCCTGGTCATTAAAAATTTTATCGGATCTGCTCTTGAAATCAGAGTTATATCATGGGAGAGACAATAATGCCTCAACTTTTGTACAGCGAATATCAGCGCCAAACATTCTTTCTCGATCGAAGAATAATTGCATTCTGCCCCCATCAATGTTCGGCTTAGATAATAAAGAGCAGTCTCTTTTCCAGTTTCGTTCACCTGTGCTAACAAAGCACCCAAAGAATTTGTAGCTGCAGATGTATATAAGATAAGTGGCTTACCTTTTATTGGAGCTGTTAACACCGGCGGCTGTCTTAATAATTCCTTGATTGAGTCAAATGCATTTTGACAGGCGTGATCCCATACAAATTCTGTATCTTTCTTCATTAACCGAGAAAATGGCTGACACCTTCCTGCGAGATTTGAAATGAAACGACGAATGTATGCCAATTTTCCTTGTAAGCTTTTTAATTCCTTCAATGTCGTTGGTGGCGGCATATTTTGAATAGCCTTAATTTTTTCTGGATCAATCTCGATCCCTCTGTGTCGTACCACAAAGCCGAGGAACTTGCCAGAAGATACTCCAAATGCACACTTAGCAGGGTTCATTTTTAATTGCTTCTT
Organism: Magnolia officinalis; assembly: GCA_021015155.1. Taxonomy (NCBI): domain Eukaryota; kingdom Viridiplantae; phylum Streptophyta; class Magnoliopsida; order Magnoliales; family Magnoliaceae; genus Magnolia; species Magnolia officinalis. The sequence goes on along the minus strand of JAJHSJ010000006.1, from coordinate 43,386,245 downwards.
TCTGAGACGACGGAAGACTGATGCTAAATGTTCGCGGTGTTCTTGATGATCTCCCGACCTGACTACCAAGTCATCAACATAGCATTCAACATGTTTATGCATCATATCTTAAAAAATATTTTTCATTGCCCTTTGATATGTTACCCCAGCATTTTTGAGACCGAAAGGCATAACTTTATAACAATAAATTCCAAGCGGTGTTCTGAAAGCCGTTGCCTCTTCATCTTCGGGTGCCATCCTGATTTGATTATAACCCGCGTATCTGTCCATAAAGGACATAATAGCATACTGAGTAGTGCTATCAATTAATAATTCTGTTATCGGGAGAGGGAAGTCATCTTTTGGACATGCTTCATTCAGATCTCTGAAGTCGATGCATACTCTAATCTGCCCATTCTTCTTTTTCGCCGGAACAATGTTTGATATCCACTTGGGATATTTAACTTCTCTGACGAATCCAACCTTTATTAATTTATTTACTTCTTTTTCGATTAATGGAATCAGGTCTGGGTGGAATCGCCTTTGAGCTTGCTTTACTGGTTTCTTTTCTTTGGAAATATTTAATCGATGCATTGCTACGGAGGGTTCCAATCCCGGCATTTCTTCATATGTCCAAGCGAAGACATCTTTATTTTCTCTGAGAAGCTGGCCATATTTCTCAAATTCCTGATCTGAAAGACTGACACTGATAAATGTGTTCATTGGCTCTTCTGTTGTTCCCAAATTTATTTCCCGCAAGCCATCTATCGTCGGCTGTCCCCCATCTTCTATTTGTCTTGGAGCGCTTTCAGGACACTTGACTACCTTAGCTTCTTGTTCTGTCATCTGTTCGGCTGGAGTCATATCTACTGATACCATATTTACTGATGATTCTGCTCCTAATCCTTGGAATTTTCTCCGTTTTTCTTGATTAACCCCGAGAGGGATTTGAATTCCTTTCCCATGATTCAATCCAGTGGGCTTGTCACAATCAAAACCCATATTTCTCATGATTTTCTTGCTTACTGCACTGTATTTTCTCAAATTCTGCGGTGCTAACTCTCCATGATATATATTGCTTGTGTTTTCATTCTTCACCTCTGCTGCAACATGGAACTTTATTGCTTCAGGATATTTAGCACTGGCTCTGACTTGAAATGTGCCTGGGGCGGCTGCAAATGGCTTACATCTTTCGATATTGGGTAAGGGCATCGTGTAATTGGACTGTAAGACTTTCAACTGTTCTATCGACAACAATGTCAACGGCGGTTGTCCCGGTTGTCTTAGGTGCTTTGGTACAAAATAAAACTTTTTCCTTGATTTTGTAGTCTCAGGAGATTCCGCCCTTTCTTCTCTAGCTTTATTTATTTGGACATCTTTCAAGACTCTCTTTCCATCATCATTTCAAACTTCTTTAGAGAAACATTTATAATAGCTAGCATCCGCAAAGAAAGACTCAGCTTCTGTATATGGTTTCGCATCAGCCATTACTTTACACTGCATTCCATCCTTATAGTATTTGAAACATTGGTGTAGAGTAGAAGGTACAATATTGTACTGATGTATCCATGGCCTGCCTAAGAGAAGATTATATGTCGTCACAGCATTTATAACATGACATACAACAGTAGTAATTAGTTCTCCCACTTCCAATATTACTGTAATTTTACCGAGTGTGCGCTGTCCATCTTGATTAAACCCTTGTATCATCATTCCACTGGGGCGCAAATCTGAATGGCGGTAACCCAATTTAGTGATCATGGAAAGTGGCAAAAGATTCACTGCTGACCCATTGTCTATCATGATTCGTTTTATCTTCTTTTCGCAAATGTACCCTTCTATCATCAATGGCCTGTTATGTTCTGTTTCACCAATTAAGTCATCATCAGAGAAAGATATTACTGGTAGACAATCCACCTTTTCCTTGCTTCTTTCATTCTTCATTTCTGTCAGTAAAGTTTCTCTCACATCGTGATCAGACAGTGCTTGAATCAAACTCTGTCGAAACTCTTCTGATAACTTGAGCGCATCATAAATACTCAAACGTGCAGATATACCTTTCAAGTGACTAACTACATCGTAAGCCACTTTTGTCGATGTATCTTCATTTCTACTTCTATCCTTGATGTTCTGTCTTTCAGTCACTTCTTTCCTTATAACTTCCGCTTTTTGCTTTACCGGACTTGTTATCTACTTCCCCGATCGCAACGTAATCATTGTCGCATTTCTTATTGGCCTTCGGTCTCCCTTCTCTTTCATTCCTCGAGTCTTTTCTTGAATTGACAATACATTTACTGTCGCCCTTGTATTCTTTTCTTTGCTTTCGCTAGTTATTATATCTCCTCTATTTATCATTCGCTATATAATGCACTTTAACGTGTAACAATTTTATGTCGGATGTCCTACTAAACGATGATAACGACAAAAGTTTCTTTCTCGGGTTCTCGTCACATCTTCAGGGCGTTTCGGTTCCGGTAATTCTAGGGTACCTGCTTTTAACAACTGTTGCATCATAGGCACCACGTCCTCTTTATCAAACTCAAATCCTTCATGAGAATCGAGCATTCTGAGCTTTTTTCCACCGTATCTGTCCCTTGATTGATTCCAGTTTTCTTTTCCTTCCGGCCTTTTGTCTCTTGAGCCCTTCACTTCTTGATTTTTCTTATCCCGATCGATGGTGTTGACGGTTGTCCTGCCAGGTATTCTTCTGACAGTTTCATGATGAAACATTGGCATCTTACGAGTCATTAATTCCAATGCATGGGCTTTGGTAGCCAAATCGCGAAAGGTTCCGATATCAGCGCTGGTGAGTCCGAACGCAATTCCTGTCTCCATAGAGTTCAGACACATTTTGACTTGTTCCTTTTCTTCTGGCAACTGCCTACACGATGCCCCCAGTGTCTTCCATCTATCTATGAATTTTTCAACTGGTTCTCCTTCTCGCTATCGCACTGAAGATAATTCTGTGATACTAACATCGCGTTCTGATGAGAAGAAGTTTGACATGAAAGCATCTTGCATTTCTTCCCATGTGCGTATAGATCCTGGTGCTAAATTTGAATACCACCTGAAAGCTTTACTTGTCAATGATGATCCAAATACGCGTAAACAGTATTGAGGTATTGTGGAGAAGTTTCCCATGCTGGTGATGAAATGCATCAGGTGTTCTTCTGGTGATCCTTCCCCATTAAATTTCTGGAAATCTGGATGCTTAAAATTGGCTGGAAACGGAACATCCTCTACCTCTCTCGGGTAGGGTGTTCGGTATCTGAAACGACCGGTATTCGCTCGCTCTCTTTCTATTCTGACTGCTTCTTCGACGACTTGTCTTACATCATCTTGCGTTATAGCTCTTGCTGCTGGAACTGGTCCTCGTGATCCTATCTCTTGTGGACGAGAGCCTTCAGGTTGGTTCTCTTGTCCATTCGTTGCTCCCATCATGGGTGGAGCCACTATTTAGGCTACATTATGTGCCAGAGTTGCCAGAGCTTCTCTGAGGTTCCGGCATTCATCCATTAGCACTCTTTGTGCCTCTACCATTTGATCAACACGTTCTTCAGTAGATGGCCTATTTCCTTGACCCGTTTCTGCCATATATACTACGGCCTCTTGACTGTTTGTCGAAGCTGTTTTTTGAGTAAAACGCGAGTATGTTGACGTAACAGGACTTATCAAGAGGGGAGACATTGGAGTCTTATTTGATTCTTGTGTACTTCCTGTGCTTTCAACCGATCGAGGTGATACAGTTATAGGCGAGCTTGTTTGAGGTGACATAGGCATTGGTGATCCTATCATCAGTGCTTTGCCTTTCTGCGACTCTGTCCATTTGGTCTTTGGAGCGATTAAAGCCGGGAAATCGTGCAACGAGAACTGCGAAGCAGCTTGTTCGGGATAAATTGCCGGAGGGGCGAGCTCAGGTTTTCTTCTAGCTATGCTACACGTGACCGGTCCCTCAGTTCTTGGTACAAGTACTTTCGCTTTGCGGTTCTTTAAAGTCTTTGCTTTTGTCTTCTTGGACAGGACCAAAGTCCAATTCTCATCACTTTCTTGTGGTTGAGGTGAGACGGAAATAACTCCCACTGTTACTTGAGTCGTTTTGCACCTGCTTATAGTGCTTGCTTTCGTATGCTCAGGAGTTTGGCTCGACGCATATTCAATTACAAATCTGGTAGCGGTGAATCGGAAGTTCACTTTTCTCGCAACGTTAGCCATTAGCGATGTAGTGTGATTGAATTTGGGTACCTTCAATAACAAGACATTCATGAAATTAGTATATGGAAGACCAAGTAAAGTATCTTAGAGATGAAGGGGAGGATGTTCCCACTGAGAGTCGCCATTTTGGCGTCTATCAGACGCCAAAAACAGTAATGAGAGTCTTGCAACTTTTCCAATGTTAGTGTTAAATAAGATATATAAATCCCCAGCATAGTCGCCATTTTGTTTCGACAAGAAAACAAAAGTATTTGATTTGGAAATTATCTTATTCAAACATAACAATGAAATAGTTACAGAAACAATCATCACATTTTATTGATTCTGAATTCATTTACATCCTCAAGTATCCCTTGATTCTAAGATAGTTTACAAAGAATTCATTGCAAATTACGATTATCGCAGTCAAATATAAATTTTGGCAGCATAACAGTGCTATTTGAATCATCTCCTATGACTTAGGGGGAATAAACAAATAGACCAATAGTCTTCAAGAGGACGGAGATTCCGGCAGTATAACAACGCTATTTCAGTCATCTCCTGAAACTTAGGAGGAATACGCCTTTTTCTTCCTTTTCTCCTGAACAAGAAGAACTTGAAGACTTGAAGACTTGAAGACTCTAGCCATTCTAGCAGCATAACAGCCCATTGCTGTTATAGACTGTCTAACAGTCGGTTTGCGCTGGTCCGCGCAAACTACAGACTTTACGCGGGTCCGCGCAAACAACAGGAGCCCAATGCTCCTTTGCGCGGGTCCGCGCAAACCACAGGAGCCCAATGCTCTGCACCTTCTATCTTCTTCTTCGTCTTTCTTTCACTCTGAAATCTTCTAACCCCTTTTGAGAGAAAGAACAGGGTATTTATAGACATCTTTACTGGTGTAAATCTCTATTCTGGTCGATGTGGGACAAAATATCATCCAGCCATTTTTATATCTCTGCAAAACACTTTGCGTGGACTCGCGCAATCAACATACTTTGCGCGATCTCGCGCAATCTATCATTCCGCGCAACCTGTCTTCACTGATCAACCCGCGCAACCCATTTACTTTGCGCGATCCAGCGCAATCTATTCTCTTTGCGCGATCCCGTGCAAAGTCATCTTCAAATTGATTTCTTTGATCCTTAAACTGATTTTCTTAATCTCTCCTTTCTTCAGTTCTTTGCTTATTTTATGCCTCAACAGTGTCATCTTCGGTCACTCGAAGATGATCCCTCATATGTGAAGGATTTAATAATGCGCAATGTTATTGTTGAGCGACCTATTGATCTTAAACACATTGCTCATTTTGGTCTCCTTCCTCTTCTCCAATGTGTAGGATGGGCTAACATTCTACATTGGGTGGGCCGGCATACCAGTCTATTGCGCAGGCTATGTTTGCATGTATTTATGAATTTTTAACTAAGAATTTAATGTTTCAAATTGCAAGTAGAGAAGGTCCATTTGAAATAGACCGTCATCTAATTTCAGCTTTAATGGACATACCTGTTAATGACGAGGGTATTCCTATTCACACTCTAGTTGACAAACCGTCTGTTTCGACAAGAAAACAAAAGTATTTGATTTGGGAATTATCTTATTCAAACATAACAATGAAATAGTTACAGAAACAATCATCACACTTTATTGATTCTGAATTTATTTACATCCTCAAGTATCCCTTGATTCTAAAATAGTTTACAAAGAATTTATTGCAAGTTACAATTATAATGGTAAAATATAAATTTCGACAGCATAACAGCGCTGATTTCAATCATCTCCTATGACTTAGGAGGAATAGACAAGTCGACTAATTAATCTTCAAGAGAATAGAGATTTCGGCAGCATTCCAGTGCTATTCCAGTCATCTCCTGAAACTTAGGAGGAATACGCTTTTTCGTCGATGATTCTTCCCTTCCTCCTGAACAGGAAAAACTTGAAGATTTGAAGACACTAGCCATTCCAGTAGCATATCAGCCCATTGCTGTTATAGACTGTCCAGCAGTCGGTTTGCGCGAGTCCGCGCAAACTACATGCTTTGCGCAGGTCCGTGCAAACTACAGGAGCCCAATACGCGTTTGCGCGGGTCCGCACAAACTACAGGAGCCCAATGCTCCTTTGCGCGGGTCCGCGCAAACTATATGAGTCCAATGCTCCTTTGCACCTTTTGTCTTCTTCTTCGTCTTTCTTCCACTCTGAAATCTTCTAACCCCTTTTGAGAGAAAGAACGGGGTATTTATAGACATTTTTACTGGTGTAAACCTCTGTCTTGGTCGATGTGGGACAAAATAACATCCAACCATTTTTATACCTCCGCAAAATACTTTGCGCGGACTCGCGCAAACGACATACTTTGCGCGGTCCCGCGCAATCTATCATTCCCGCGCAACCTGTCTTCACTGATCAACCCGCGCAACCCATTTACTTTACGCGGTCCAGCGCAATCTATTCACTTTGCGCGAACCTGCGCAAAGTCATCTCCAAACTGATTTCTTGGATCTTCAAACTGATTTTCTTGATCTTTCCTTTCTTCAGTTCTTTGCTTATTTTATGCCTCAACAGATGCCCCCTTGATCCGTTCTTTATTTTTTCAGAAATCAAAGAAAAGGATCAAAGAATTCATTTTCTAGGTTTTGCGCGACCTCGCGCAAAGCTCGGTCGAGTACCGTGCTCGACCACGAATCCTATAAATAGTCCAACAACTTGGTCTTTTGTACGAACCCTTTCTGCTCTGGCGAAACTTTGCTCCTGCAATTCTCTTCCGCGCAAACCATCACTTTGCGCGAACCCGCGCAAACCTTACAGCTTTGCGTGAATTTCTTCAAAGTCTAGCTCATTTCGCGCAGCCCATATACTTTGTGCGGACCCGCGCAAAGTGTCCTGCACTTAGTCGACTTTCTCTTTCTTTTGTTCCTTCCAATACTTAGCCATTTTTCATTCTTCTTCTATTCTTCGTTTTTTTTCTTCACTTGTCATTATGGCCCGTATAAAACAAACAGCCCGTCCTGTGACTCCTTCTGATCAACCACCTGTCAAGCAAACAAAGACTACCTCCAAGACTCCTTATTTTAAAGAGCCTGTTCTTCCAACTTTTGACTTTTCTGATCGCATCAGATCTTTGTTATCCCCCATCCATAGATCTATATCTTTGGGAGATATCAAATGTCCCCCGAAGCACGGCAGGGAATACGATTGGGACGAATGCTTAAAGACTACAGCTCACATTCGTACTGATAGTGAAAGACCACCCCTTCGTGAAGACACTCCCCCTGCCTCTCGTCCGAAGAAAACTTGCCGTAATAAGGCGAAAGAATTTGCAGAGAAGATCAAGGAACATAAGAAGAAGAGACTTCAAAATTCATGGGATTCGATACGGGTTGTCGAAGGCATTATGAAGTTTGACAACCCTCATGCAGAAGGTATGACAATAATTCCCATCAATGTTTATCGCCATCAGTCCATGCTTGACTGTGAACCCAAGGATTGCGTTCATGGCGAAAGATTGATGTATACTGAATCATGGGCCACTAGAGAACCCAAGATCCTTGAAGGAGTCATTCAAACGCAGAAGCCGCGACAAAGGATAGGAGAAATTTATCCCATGATCTTCTTGGCTCCTTTCCATAGCCCTCACGACCTCTTTCCTTCACATTTTTATGAGACAGTCCGGCAACGTTTCCGAGATCGGGAACCACACTGGGGACAAGTAGAATTTCGCATCAGAGGTCTGTTAACTGCTCGACGCTATTACTCTGATTGGGCGGAAGCTATTTTACTGAAGCATACGAGCACACTTGCAAAAGTCGGTCTTTATGATGCTATAGAAGTGACTTCTAAATACTTCTGTAGGGAACCTACTGTACTGAAAGGTTTCCTTAAATACTGGTCGCCCACAACCAACTCCTTCCACTTGCCCCTATGGTGAAATGAGCATAATACTTTGGGATCTTCACCGCATAGCCGGTCTCCCAATAACAGGTAAATTCTACGATGAATTTATTCCAACCAATAGGGAACTGGCCTTCGTATCCTCTCCTGATCGCAAACCTTCGATCTCTGAAACCACTATCGAACTGTTCAAGGAGATGAGTAAATTTCCCAGTTTCCACAAGATCCCCCCTTTGCAATGGCTGGCACATTTTTTCAGAGGCCTCAGGTATTTATTAATCTGATAATCGACTTCTTCTTTATATTCTTGCTTATTTAGCTATTCCTGCATATTAACTTCCTCATCTTTATTCTTTCTTTGAAGATTTCGCAATTGTCATTCTAAGGAACTAACGAAGCTTCGAGATGCAATGAGCGGAAGGCCAGAATATAGCTCTTTTGGAGAACTTGCAACGTTCTTGGCTTACTGGCTAAGTTTGGTCATATTGCCCAGCTCCAAGTGGGCAAATGCTGTTCATCCAAGCGTCTTTGTTGTAGCTGGTGCTTTAGCAGAAGGCCATAAATACTCTCTTGCTCCTCCAGTATTATGTTCTATTTACAGGGCTCTTGGAGAAGTAGCTACCCACGTAAAAGACCTTACCCTTGGAGCTTCGTCTGCACATACTTCTTGGCATTATATTACGGGGTGGCTTAGAGTTTATTTTCCTTGGACTTTTGAAGCTCCGAAGCAAGCATATACTCATCCTTCTCACCTTCCACTCTGGTTCTTTCAGCAAAGAGCAATGGCAAAAAGAGCATATGAGTGGGTTGCCAATAAAATTTGAGATGACGATCAGATAAACTTCTTTCAATTCCGCCTTTATCGCTACATTGAAGATACAGATATGGTGGACCAAGAAACGCTTACTGCAGCAGAGAGAGCTTTTTTCTTTTCTATTCACTCATGCAGTTTACCTCTTCGAGAAGGAACAGAATTTTGGAGAGAACCTTACTACCCCAGTCGCTTTACTCGTCAATTTGGTTATGATCAAACCGTGCCTCAAGACTGCGGGTTGGTTACTAGAAAAATGCGCTGTTATGGAACTGGTCCTCTTAACTGGGCCATGATATGGAAACAACTGCTGAATGGCTGCGTCGGATCTCTTTTCATAATTCCAGGCTGTAATCGCATAGTTCGTACATCATATAGCTGGATGCGATGGTGGGATCACCAATCATACTTGGTCACTAAATGCTTGCCAGTGGATTCTTCTATCTTTCTTCATCCGCCCAGGCTGAAGGGCAGAAATTTAGAAAGCGGAATCGGCTATGTTCCAGAAAAGAGCCATGCGTCTCACCCTAGAGAAATTTGTAGGAAGATATCATTGGAAGACCCTATCCGTGAAATCCTATCAACACTTTGGATGGCTGGTTTGCTCACGGAGTTCTGAGAGAATTCGAGAAAACTCGTCGGGACTTCTCAAATCAAGCCGCAAACGATGCTGAAGGTACATCTTCTCCAATTCCTGCAGAGACTGCAGCGGTTCAAGAAGGACCAGCTGTTGGTACTTCCATATCTCCTCCACAACCCCTTGGTCCTAGTCCATCTTCCCCAATGACTAGATCAAAAACGCGTTTGCAAACATCATCCCCTATTCTTCCAGAAAGGACCCGCCAAGCATCCGCTTCCCCTACAATCCAAGAGCCTGTACCGGAGAGCAGCCAACTCGTTTCTTACAAAGGGAAGCAAGTTGTCATTGAAGAAGCTGATGAAGAAATTTTAGAAGATGAGAGTTCAGCTTCATCGTCAGATACTACTGAATCTTCACAATATGAAGACAGCGAGGATAGCGATAGCTGTGAAGATAAAGATGATGACTTTGAAGAAGACAAAGTTGACATTGAAGGAGATGAGGAAACAGCTGTGAAAGAAGTCGAGATGGAACCTTCCCCTGCAATCGTTAAGACTCTTCCCGGTGTAAATGTTCCTGCTAAATCTCCTGCAGCTGAGGAAAATGAAGAGGAACTTTTAGATTATGGCGAATATGGGTATTCACCAGGTAAAGGAGATTTAATTTCCACATGCATATATGTATCTATATTTTAACAATTATTATTTTATTATTATGTCTCCCTTTCATTGTATCTCCTTTTTTAGGTGCTCAAGTTGCAGAAATAGGTGTTGTCTCTTCAGCGAGCCCTCTTGTGGTAACTTCACCAAGAGCACCTGTAGTTCCATTGGTAGTACAGAGAGTAGTGGCTCGTGAAATCATATTTCCAACAGAAACTACAGACTTGCCAACTCTGGCTACCAGAGATTCAAGCACAGAAGCTAGAGCACCATCTTTTGCTAATATGGTGGAACTTGGTCTTTCCATGACTCAGAGAGCCTCTACCTCTGTTAGTCATATTCCGGTGACAGGTACATATATATGCACTGATTATCTTTATTCATGACTACATATTTCATAATAATATTTTGAATATCTTTCTTCTTTTGCTATAGGAACTCATCCTTGCAGTGGTGAGGCCAGTTCTGATTCTGTGGCCACTACTTCTGAATTGTCGTCCTTTGCAAAAATCCCTATTCATAAAATGCTTATGGTGAAACATTCCTTGTTAGCAATAATCCATATCTTCAGAAATCTTGATCAATGGTTGGATTTGGATGTTGCTATAGAGATTTTGGAGAGCTCTGCCAAGATGGCTAGAATCAACATATCTCCTTTGCGTGATTCACTCCTCAAGTTTTGTGATTCAGTGATTTCTTTGGCGTCAGTAGAGAATGTTACAATTGCCCCTGAGATTTTAGAGTACAAGAAGCAGCTGGCTGCATCTCAGGAACAAGCCTCTCTGACAGCTTCATCAATTTCTAAACTTGAACAAGAGCATATGATTCTTCAAGATCAATTAAAGATTCATATTGATGAAAATAGGACTATCCAAGATCGTATTGCAGTCTTGAAGGAAGAAATATCTCAACTGGAGAGAAGGAATCATGAAAAAGCCTTAATTATTCAAGATGTTGAAGAGAGGATACAGGCGAATGTTCAATCCATTAATATTAAAAAATCTGCGCAACTTCAAAGTAAAGAAATGATTGCTTCTCTGGAGAATAAACTCGCTGGCATTCCTGATCAGGCGAAACTTATTCTTGAAGAAAAATCTAAACATGATGTAGCTCAGGCACAATTGAAAGAAGATTTGCGAAGATACTCAGAAGCAGTGGGGATTACAGAAGATCTTTAAACATGTAATTTTGAACATGTGATTTTTGCTTTCATGTTTCTTGGACATAATTTATTTGGCTTCACATATGTTTTTATGAAAGCATTTTGAGATGTTTATAATAGCATTTTCTCATTGCATGTTGATGACATTTATACTAACATTATCAAATTATATTCATACTTTATATAATAATTTCATTACATCCTTTACAATTTCTAAACCTTTTATGCTTTGTTAGTGCGGGATTCTCTATGTGAGTATTTAAATTGGCGGTACTAAGTTTCAATTTAATTAGCCACACACAGTTTAAGCTCATGAGTAGTGGAGCGTGCGCACACACACAGTTTAAGCTCATGAGTAGTGGAGCATTTATGAGTCTTATGTGATGGCCACTGTAACTCTCTAGAGTTCGCTTTTGGGCTTTTCACTGCCTTGAGCTCACGGCTAAGGTCCATCAGAGGGGCCCATTGACGCTACCGGGCGGTGAACTGTTGGTTTTACGCACAGGGTTGGCCACGGTAACTCTCTAGAGTTCGCAGGGCTCGCAAGGCTACCTTTGGGCACCAAATCTAGGGTCGCCAGTCCATCAATGAGTAGGTTTAAGCCCTTCCTCACGAGTTACTACTGAAATCAAACCCTAGATCTGGAGGGTCTTACGCATGGTTGGCATAAAGCTCGCACTGCGGCCCCTGTTTTTCTCATCTGCAAGGTCGAGCCCATTCACAGGAGGGCATTTTCGTCTGTTCCCCGTGGCGCTGCCGGAAGCTATACAAACGGCATGGGAGTTACGGTGACTAGTCTTCGCGGATTTATGGCCTTTTAGGCTTTTAATCCTTGACTTCATCAGCTGCCCGCATGAGTGCGCACGATGGTCTTCGCGGGCTTTTTAGGGCCACTGACTCCTCGCCGCTGCCCAAATGGCGATCTTCATAGGTCTTATGTATAGTTGGCCGGCTCTTTTAGAGCTTGATCCTTTGAGAGCATTTTTTTTTTTTTATACAGAGCTTGATCTTTTGATTTAGCTCAATTTGGCTCTTTTAGGATTTGGCTTGGCTATACTGCCCCTTTAACTAAGATTGGTGTATCCTTGTAAGGCAATAATATCTATGATCATCATCATTGCCAGTATAGTAGTAGTAGATATTTCCACCTGAGATAATATCTTCAAGAAGATCCATGTCTTGTAAAGCAATATATCAATTTTGTCAATATCTTCAAGAGAATCTTCAAGATGATATTGATTTTGTCAATATTGTTTGGTGATGATGATGATCATATATATATTTTCGGATTTGATGCTTGATAATTGACACGCTTGTGAATTTTTCTTCACAGCTTCTTTTGTTGACATATGAACATGATCTTATTCATCCTTGCCCCCTTTTGATACAGATTCATTATGCCGATAATATTCTGAATCAAAATCCACATGTCTATCTTTAGGGATAGTATCTTTTGATGAAACGGGCGTTGACAAGTATGCTGATACTCTGTCCCTCTTGATTTGTGATTCTATATGCCCCATTGGAGTATACTTCTTTTACCACATATGGACCGTCCCATTTAGGCTCGAACTTGCCCCCTGTTCGGCGAGTAATCACTATAGGTCTTTTCAGCATTAACACCATATCCCCTTTTTTGAAAGAGCGGTATTTAACCTGTTTATCAAATGCAGCCGATATCCTGGCCTGATATGACTGCAACCGCTGCTGAGCTTCAAGACGTTTCTCATCGAGCAAATCTAATTCTTTCAGCCTTATTTTTGCATTTTCATCATCTGTTATAGACTGATGTACTGCTATCCTGAGTGATGCCACCTGCATCTCAATTGGGATAACTGCCTCTATACCATAGATTAATGAATACGGTGTCGCCCCTGTTGCTGTACGATGGGTAGTTCTGTAGGCCCACAATGCTTCTTGTAACTTTTCATCCCAATCACGCTTGTTGCCTGTCACCGTTTTTTTGATTATTTTGATAATCGTTTTGTTAAATGCCTCTGCTAATCCATTGGCCGGAGGATAGTAAGGTGTTGAAAACGAATGCTGGATGCCGAACTTCTGACACAACTTTTCCATGCCTCTATTTTTAAAAGGGGTGCCATTATCAGTGACGATCTTTTTCGGAATACCATGACGGTATATTATAGCATGTCGGATGAAATTGACCATGTCTGTCTCTTTAACACTACGCAAGGCAATTGCTTCGGTCCATTTGGAGAAATAGTCTGTTGCTGCCAGAATATACTGTTTTCCTTTAGATGAAGGGGGATTTATAGGACCAATCACATCGAGTCCCCAAGCTGAGAAAGGCCAGGAAGTAACAGACTGATGTAAGTCTTCTGGGGGAACATGTATTACATCTCCGTGTATTTGACATTCATGACACCGCTTTGCATATTCTATCGCATCTTTGAACATAGTAGGCCAATAATAACCCATTCGATGCACTCTATGGCATAAATTTCGGCCGCTTGATGTGCTCCACATTCACCTGAATGTGCCTCCCGCAGCATTTGGTTTGCTTCTTGCTTGTCTAAGCATCTCAGCAGCATTCCATTGTAAGATTTTCTATACAATACTTCGCTGCATATGACAAATTTGCCCGATCGCTGCTTAATCTGCTGTCTTTGTGCATTATCTTCTGGCAAGATATTATACTTGAGATAATCAACGAAAGGCTGACGCCAATCATCTATCATTACTTCTAGACAAGATATAGGAAACATTTCAACGGTTTCTTCAATAACCTCTGCAGATGGCAGGAATCTTCTTTCTTCTATAGTTACCTGAAGAGGACTTCGATTTGTGCAGGACAGAGCTGCTGCCAGACCAGCTAAAGCATCCGCTTTTGCATTATCAGAGCGTGGTATGTGTTTAATTTCCACATGACAAAACTGTTCAAGCAACTTTTGTGCCTTCCGATAATAGGGCAGAAGTTCTTCTTTTCTTACTTCAAATTCTGTTGTCAACTGATTTACAATCAATTTAGAATCTCCGAAGATATGCAATAATTTTATTTCCATTTGCTGGGCTATTTCCATTCCGATGATAAGAGCTCTGTATTCAGCTTCATTGTTTGTGCATGCAGTGCCCAATGTGAAGGAGTATGGCAATAAATCGCCTTGAGGTGTAATGAATATTCCTCCTGCCCCCGCTCCCGATATTCGAGCAGCACCATCAAAATACATTTGCCAAAGATTCTGAGATTCAGCCAACATAACCTGTTCATCTGGAAATTCGTCATTGATTTCCTCACTTTCTGCTATAGGATGTGCTGCGAGGAAGTCTGCCATAGCTTGTCCTTTTACTGCTTTCGCCGGTTTATACGAAATAGTATATTCTGATAGCAATAACATCCACTTGGCTAGTCTTCCCGACAACATTGGCCTGGTCATCAAAAATTTTATCGGATCTGCTCTTGAGATCAGAGTTATATCATGGGAGAGACAATAATGCCTCAACTTTTGTACAGCGAATATCAGCGCCAAACACTCTTTTTCGATCGAGGAATAATTGCATTCTGCCCCCATCAATGTTCGGCTTAGATAATAAAGAGCAGTCTCTTTTCCAGCTTCGTTTACCTGTGCTAACAAAGCACCCAAAGAATTTGTAGCTGCAGATGTATATAAGATAAGTGGCTACCTTTCACTGGAGCTGTTAACACCGGCGGCTGTTTCAATAATTCCTTGATTGAGTCAAATGCATTTTGACAGGCGTGATCCCATACAAATTCTGTATCTTTCTTCATTAACCGAGAAAATGGCTGACACCTTCCTGCGAGGTTTGAAATGAAACGGCGAATGTATGCCAATTTTCCTTGTAAGCTTTTTAATTCCTTCAACGTCGTTGGTGGCGGCATATTTTGAATAGCCTTAATTTTTTCTGGATCAATCTCGATCCCTCTGTGTCGTACAACAAAGCCGAGGAATTTGCCAGAAGATACTCCAAATGCACACTTAGCAGGGTTCATCTTTAGTTGCTTCTTTCTGAGATGACAGAAGACTGATGCTAAATGTTCGCGGTGTTCTTGATGATCTCCCGACCTGACCACCAAGTCATCAACATAGCATTCAACATGTTTATGCATCATATCTTGAAAAATGTTTTTCATCGCCCTTTGATATGTTGCCCCAGCATTTTTGAGACTGAAAGGCATAACTTTATAACAATAAATTCCAAGCGGCGTTCTGAAAGCCGTTGCCTCTTCATCTTTGGGTGCCATCCTGATTTGATTATAACCCACGTATCCGTCCATAAAGGACATAATAGCATACTGAGTAGTGCTATCAATTAATAATTCTGTTATCGGGAGAGGGAAGTCATCCTTTGGACATGCTTCATTCATATCTCTGAAGTCGATGCATACTCTAATCTGCCCATTCTTCTTTTTCACTGGAACAATGTTTGATATCCATTTGGGATATTTAACTTCTCTGACGAACCCAACCTTTATTAGTTTATTTACTTCTTTTTCGATTAATGGAATCTAGTCTGGGTGGAATCGCCTTTGTGCTTGCTTTACTGGTTTCTTTTCTTTGGAAATATTTAATCGGTGCATTGCTACAGAGGGTTCCAATCCCAGCATTTCTTCATATGTCCAAGCGAAGACGTCTTTATTTTCTCTGAGAAGTTGGCCATATTTCTCAAATTCCTGATCTGAAAGATTGACGCTGATGAATGTGTTCCTTGGCTCTTCTGCTGTTTCCAAATTTATTTCTCGCAAGCCATCTATCGTCGGCTGCCCCCCGTCTTCTATTGTCTTGGAGCGGTTTCGGGATACTCGACTACCTTAGCATCTTGTTCTGACATTTGTTCAGCTGGAGTCATATTTACTGATACCATATTTACTGATGATTCTGCTCCTAATCCTTGGAATTTTCTCCATTTTTCCTGATCAACTCCGAGAGAGATTTGAATTCCTTTCCCATGATTCAATCCAGTGGGCTTGTCACAATCAAAACCCATATTTCTCATGATTTTCTTGCTTACTGCACTGTATTTTCTCAAATTCTGCGGTGCTATCTCTCCATGATATATATTACTTGTGTTTTCATTCTTCACTTCTGCTGCAGCGTGAAACTTTATTGCTTCAGGATATTTAGCACTGGCTCTGACTTGAAATGTTCCTGGGGCGGCTGCAAATGGCTTACATCTTTCGATATTGGGTAAGGGCATCGTGTAATTGGACTGTAAGACTTTCAGCTGTTCTGTCGACAACAATGTCAATGGCGGTTGTCCCAGTTGTCTCAGGCGCTTTGGCACAAAATAGAACTTTTTTCTTGCTTCTGTAGTCCCAGGAGATTCCGCCCTTTCTTCTCTAACTTTATTTATTTGGACATCTTTTAAGACTCTCTTTCCGTCATCATTTCCCGCTTCTTTGGAGAAACATTTATAATAGCTAGCATCCGCAAAGAAAGACTCAGCTTCTGTATAGGGTTTCGCATCAGCCATTACTTTACACTGCATTCCATCCTTATAGTATTTGAAACACTGGTATAAAGTAGAAGGTACAATATTGTACTGATGTATCCATGGCCTGCCTAAGAGAAGGTTATATGTCGTCACAGCATTTATAACATGACATACAACAGTAGTAATTAGTTCTCCCACTTCCAATATTACTGTAATTTTACCGAGTGCGCGTTGTCCA
This sequence comes from Magnolia officinalis, assembly GCA_021015155.1. NCBI lineage: Eukaryota > Viridiplantae > Streptophyta > Magnoliopsida > Magnoliales > Magnoliaceae > Magnolia > Magnolia officinalis. Next base: position 43,369,325 of record JAJHSJ010000006.1, on the reverse strand, counting down.
TCTTGATTAAACCCCTATATCATCATTCCGCTGGGGTGCAAATCTGAACGGCGATAACCCAATTTAGTAATCATGGAGAGTGGCAAAAGATTCACTGCTGACCCATTGTCTATCATGATCCGTTTTATCTTCTTTTCGCAAATGTACCCTTCTATCATCAATGGCCTGTTATGTTCTGTTTCACCAATTAAGTCATCATCAGAGAAAGATATTACTGGTAGACAATCCACCTTTTCCTTGCTTCTTTCATCCTTCATTTTTGTCAGTAAAGTTTCTCTCACGTCGTGATCAGACAGTGCTTGAATCAAACTTTGTCGAAACTCTTCTGATAACTTGAGCGCATCATAAATACTTAAACGTACAGATATACCTTTCAAGTGACTAACTACATCGTAAGCCACTTTTGTCGCTGTGTCTCCATTTCTACTTCTATCCTCGATGTTCTGTCTTTCAATCACTTATTTCCTTATAATTTCTGCTTTTTACTTTACCGGACTTGTTATCTGCTTCCCCGATCGCAACGTAATCATTGTCGCATTTCTTATCGGCCTTCGGTCTCCCCTCTCTTTTATTCCCCGAGTCTTTTCTTGAATTGACAATACATTTACTGTCGCCCTTGTATTCTTTCCTTTGCTTTCACTGGTTATTATATCACCTCTATTTATCATTCGCTGTATGATGTACTTTAATGTGTAACAATTTTCCGTCGGATGTCCCACTAAGCGATGATAACGGCAAAAGTTTCTTTCTCGAGTCCTCGTCACATCTTCAGGGCGTTTCGGTTCCGGTTATTCCAGGGTACCTGCTTTTAACAATTGTTACATCATAGGCACCACGTCCTCTTTATCAAACTCAAATCCTTCATGAGAATCGAGCATTCTAAGCTTTTTTCCACCATTTCTGTCCCTTGATTGATTCCAGTTTTCTCTTCCTTCCGGCCTTTTGTCTCTTGAGCCTTCGCCTCTTGATTTTTCTTATCCCGATCGATGGTGTTGACGGTTGTCCTGCCAGGTATCCTTCTGACAGTTTCATGATGAAATGCTGGCATCTTACGAGTCATTAATTCCAATGCATGGGCTTTGGTAGCCAAATCGCGAAAGGTTCCGATATCAGCGCTGGTGAGTCCGAACGCAATTCCTGTCTCCATAGAGTTCAGACACATTTTGACTTGTTCCTTTTCTTCCGGCAACTGCCTACACGATGCCCCCAGTGTCTTCCATCTGTCTATGAATTTTTCAACTGGTTCTCCTTCTCGCTGTCGTACTGAAGCTAATTCTGTAATGCTAACATCGCGCTCTGACGAGAAGAAGTTTGACATGAAAGCATCTTTCATTTCTTCCCATGTGCGTATAGATCCTGGTGCTAAATTTGAATACCACCTGAAAGATTTACTTGTCAACGATGATCCAAATAAGCGTAAACAGTATTGAGGTATCGTGGAGAAATTCCCCATGCTGGTGATGAAATGCATCAGGTGTTCTTCTGGTGATCCTTCCCCATTAAATTTCTGAAAATCTGGATGCTTAAAATTGGCTGGAAACGGAACATCCTCTACCTCTCTCGGGTAGGGTGTTCGGTATCTGAAACGGCCGGTATTCGCGCGCTCCCTTTCTATTCTGACTGCTTCTTCGACGACTTGTCTTACATCATCCTGTGTTATAGCTCTTGTCACTGGAACTGATCCTCGCGATCCTATCTCCTGCGGACGGGAGCCTTCAGGTTGGTTCTCTTGTCCATTTGTTGCTCCCATCATGGGTGGAGCCACTATCTGGGCTACATTGTGTGCCAGAGTTGCCAGAGCTTCTCTGAGGTTCCGGCATTCATCCATTAGCACTCTTTGTGCCTCTGCCATTTGATCAACACGTTCTTCAGTAGTTGGTCTATTTCCTTGACCCGTCTCTGCCATATATACTGCGGCCTCTTGACTGTTTGTCGAAGCTGTTTTTTGAGTAAAACGAGAATATGTTGACGTAACAGGACTTATAAAGAGGGGAGACATTGGAGTCTCGTTTGACTCTTGTGTACTTCCCGTGCTTTTAACCGATCGAGGTGATACAGTTATGGGCGAGCTTGTTTGAGGTGACACGGGCATCGGTGATCCTATCATCAATGTTTTGCCTTTCTGCGATTCTGTCCATTTGGTCTTTGGAGCGACCAAAGCTGGAAAATCGTGCAACGAGAACTGCAAAGTAGCTTGTTCAGGATAAATCGCCGGAGGAGCGAGCTCGGGTTTTCTTCTTGCTATACTACGTGTGATTGGTCCCTCAGCTCTTGGTACAAGCAATTTCGCCCAGCGGTTCTTTAAGGTCTTTGCTTTTGTCTTTTTGGACAAGACCAAAGTCCAGTTCTCATCACTTTCTTGTGGTCGGGGTGAGATGGAAATGACTCCTGCTGTTACTTGAGTCACTTTGCGCCTGCTTGTAGTGCTTGCTTTCGTATGCTCAGGAGTTTGGCTTGGCGCATATTCAATTACAAATCCAGTAGCGGTGAATCGGAAGTTCACTTTTCTCACAACGTTAGCCATTAGCAATGTTATGTGATTGAACTTGGGTACCTTCAATAACAAAACATTCATGAAATTAGTATGTGAAAGACTAAGTAAACTATCTTAGAGATGAAGGGGAGGATGTTCCCACTGAGAGTCGCCATTTTGGCGTCTACCAGACGCCAAAAATAGTAATGAGAGTCTTGCAACTTTCGCAATGTTAGTGTTAAATAAGATATAAATCCCCAGCAGAGTCGCCATTTTGTTTCGACAAGAAAACAAAAGTATTTGATTTGGGAATTATCTTATTCAAACATAACAATGAAATAGTTATAGAAACAATCATCACACTTTATTGATTCTGAATTTATTTACATCCTCAAGTATCCCTTGATTCTAAAATAGTTTACAAAGAATTCATTGCAAGCTACAATTATAATGGTAAAATATCAATTTTGACAGCACAACAGTGCTGATTTCAATCATCTCCTATGACTTAGGAGGAATAGACAAGTCGACTAATTAATCTTCAAGAGAATAGAGATTTCGGCAGCATTTCAGTGCTATTCCGGTCGTCTCCTGAAACTTAGGAGGAATACGCCTTTTCGTCGATGATTCTTTCCTTCTTCCTGAACAAGAAAAACTTGAAGATTTGAAGACACTAGCCATTCCAGCAGCATATCAGTCCATAGTTGTTATAGACTGTCCAGCAGTCGGTTTGCGCGAGTCCGCGCAAACTACATGCTTTGCGCAGGTCCGCGCAAACTACAGGAGCCCAATGCTCCTTTGCGCGGGTCCGCGCAAACTACAGGAACCCAATGCTCCGCGCAAACTATATGAGCCCAATGCTCCTTTGCACCTTCTGTCTTCTTCTTTGTCTTTCTTCCACTCTGAAATCTTCTAACCCCTTTTGAGAGAAAGAACGGGGCATTTATAGACATTTTTACTAGTGTAAACCTCTGTCTTGGTCGATGTGGGACAAAATAACATCCAACCATTTTTATATCTCCGCAAAACACTTTGCGTGGACTCGCGCAAACGACATGCTTTGCGCGGTCCCGCGCAATCTATCATTCCCGCGCAACCTGTCTTCACTGATCAACCCGCGCAACCCATTTACTTTGCGCGGTCCAGCACAATCTATTCACTTTGCGCGAACCCGCGCAAAGTCATCTCCAAACTGATTTCTTTGATCTTCAAACTGATTTTCTTGATCTTTCCTTTCTTTAGTTCTTTGCTTATTTTATGCCTCAACACCGTCGGAATCAGAAAAACATATGCTAACTAGAGATTTGTGTAATATATATGCTCAATGGACTCATAAAGGGAATGCGCTTACTTCCAAGTACTTGTTACCCAGATACAGGGTTCTTCATCGAATATTTATTTCAAATCTATATCCATGTTCAGGTAACAAAACAGAACTGACTTCTTTTATGGTTCGAGTTTTGCATTCCATCATCTCTGGTACTCAAGTTTGTCTTCCATCTTTGATCTGTCATTCTATCATTCAATTTCGTCTCCATCCTGGACACAGTGATATTCCATTTGCTTATCTTATGACTGTGTTAGCTACTGACATGCCTGTTGGAGAGGCTCCTATTCATCACCTTATTTTCAACCATTCAAATATAAACAAGATAAAATTGGGACTGGCTCCTGGCCAAGTGGATGTGGGTGGTGGTGGAGCTAAAGCAGGGAATGTAGAAGAAGGTGGCGATCTTCCTCCTGATGATATCAATATGGATGACATTTTTGATGAAATTGATTCAGACTCTACAAATAATCCTGACTATGAGCCATTCAATTTTGATGCTCATCTTCGTGCACTTGAAGGGAAGGTAGGGAACATGAATGTTGCCCATGATTTACAATTTAAATATATGTAAATTTCGTCTCCTTTACTACTCTCTTTTTAGTCTTCCTCTTCCATTTCTTCTTTACTTCCTTTGTCATATTATGACAAAAAGGGGGAGAATATTTCTATTTTGGATTGATTGCTTATGGATATGGAATGGATATATCTTATGGATATGGAATGGATATATGTGTGCTACTTAGGGGGAGTAAGTAAGGAGGTGTTTTGCCTACTTCATGATGATGTCTGCTAACTAGTGCATAATTCTTTATTGAGATGCTTGTCTTGTTTTTACTAAGTATGTTTTGTCACAATTTTGACAAAGGGGGAAATCGTAAGTGTTATGGTTTCATGCTCCTTTGATTGTCAAATTTTGTAGTGCCAAAAACTTCAATGTGTCTAGTGTAGCACGATGATATATATGTTCAAGGCAATGCATCTCATGCACAAGAACAATGCTTCAAGTAGGACAATGCTTTAAGTCAAGTACAATGATCTACTTCAAGAAATGCAAGATCAAGTACATTATTCTCTTCTATAAGCTTCAGAGTTTTTAGAACTACGTTGAAAGACGAGATCTTATTTAAGACACAAGGTGTAGTACAACTCAAAAACTACAAGTTCAAGGTTCCAAAGATCTCAAGTTCAAGTTTCAACATGTGTCGAGATCTCAAGCTTCATGAACTTCAAAGATCACTAATCATCTGAAGAAAAGAATGTTTAATGTTCATACTTCATGTCTCAGGTATGAAAGACCTTAGATTGACCTTAGGGTAGGTCATTTTGAATACATAATTCAAATTAAATTACTTTATAGATGTTTGGTCTGTTCTACGACTAGTCTTGTACTCTGTTCGACTAGTCGTAGCACTGGCTTGACCAGTCCAACAAATTCCACGACTAGTCCTAAGTTGTTACAAATTTTTAGAATTTTTTGGTTGAGCTACGACCAGTCCTGGAGTCTGCTCGACCGGTCATGTGAACAGTGTCAACTCGTTCACGACCAGTCTAGCAGCTACGACTCAAACTCCAGCAACCATTCCTAGTTCCTTTAACGCCCTGAAAATCAAGGGTCGAGCAAAGCTCAGCTCCCGAGTTCCAACGCATCACTTATGCAACATAGATAATGATGATCATGATGAGAGCATTGAAACATGAATGGGATTATACCAAAACAGCATATCATACTCCAGAGACAAGTGAAATTGCAAGCGGAAGATTGTGATAGATATATAAAATATATAAACTGTGGTGAGTCTCCAGAGTGTGATAATGTTACCAGGTTAATTAATTACAAGTACAATTCCAAAATATACCAAATTGTGTAAGGTCATCTAGTCTACATCCCTATAACCCCGTCAATCAAGACACGGCTCACATGAAGCCGCCAGAATACAGCATATACGAACAAGCATCATTGTCATCACAAAGGTCCGGCTCCGCCTCATAAGCATCGCCACCACCTACAGCTACAACAGGGTCTGGTTGTGTGTACAACACCGTCCCGTAACGTGGGAGTGAGTGATCAACTCAGTCGAACATTAAAGCATAGGTTAACATGTTATCAATTCAGTCAAGCAGCAATGATAAAGCAGTACAATTAAACAATCCTAAATACTCTTGTTAATGCAAGGATGAAATGTATACGTGATGCATGCCCTCGTCAAACCACCCTCGTGCGACACCAGCTTACGTCCGCGGCATGCGTTCATCCCTCAGTGCTCCCCAATGCCAGGCACATGCAGTGCTATGTTATGAGCATGATTACCAAGTATTATTAGTCCTTTTCATACAACAGTATTGGGAAACTAAGGTACCTCCCTTATATCATTCCCAAACAATGATCCATTCTAGGGTTGTTAGTCCTAGATAATCTCATACAATGATGCGGTTCTAGGTCGCTGTAAAGGGCTGTCAGGGTTGTTACATGCACTCGTTGCACCGCTCCCCCATCACCTTATCAATACAGGCCTAGTTTATACTCTGTTACTACAGGAAGACTCGTCGCCTCACCGCAGATTCAGAGTATGCTCGAGGTCACTACACCGGGCACGGTTAGGGCTGTCAGGGCTGTTACACGCACTCGTTACACCACTCTCCCATCACCTATCAAAACAGTGTAGGCCGACAGCTCGAATACAGTGTCCCATACCACCATATTCGGCTCGCGAGTCTAGGTTGCTCACTAGTCACTACAGGGAGGCACATCGCCCCAGCGTAGGCTGACAGCTCGACCACGGTGTCTCATACCACCATGTCCGGCTCATGAGTCTTAGCGGATCGAGGTACCAAGGTTAACGGGATTCCACTGATGAGTTTGGTACCTTAGGTTCAAGCAGTAGCGTCCAAACATGGTGAACATACATTAGACAGATCGGGTTACTTGACGAGTTCGACTAGCACGAGCGCACATCAAGTGGATCAACATGAAGTGCATAAGTACTCTGTGTGGCCTAACCACTGCCGACAACCGACGTACGGCTCGGGTTCGTCAAACATGTCTTTCGTGGCGAATGAATCTCAGCCACGAACTCAGGGCCCGTTACCGATTGCCTGGACTATACAATAGCCCCAATCACATTCAATTACAGATAGTTAAAGCAGTAATGGATCAACATTTCAAACCACACAATCAAAGTCTGATATTGTTCGCTTAGGGCTGCCAGGGATATTGTACGGAATCGTTACACCACTCCCCCACACCCTTCACGGCTCTTATGGAATACAACTTAAACATGGAATTATACATGTGCATTACATAGAAAAACAAACACCATAATCTACGGTTCATGGAGGAAAGCATACACATAGTTAAAGGAGTTGAGAATCATACCTCAACACCCTTATACATTACAATGGACTAACTACTTACTCATTCAGACATTTCATCAAACACTTTAGACTACATACATCAACATACATGACATATGTTGATTACATAGGTATTAGGCCAAATCCTTTCACTAGGGAGTTGCCCCATTTATAACACGCGTGCCCCCACGACGGATAGTCATAGAAAGCGTGAATCCAAGTTCCATATTCATTCGTTCATTTTCACAAACACTTGGACTACACACTTTAACATACATAATGTGCATTAGCCGTGGCGTGATTTAGGGCAAATCCTTTCGCTAAGGGGTTGTCTAGTACACTTCAATCATGTTCTTGCATTCAATACACGTGGCAGGCACAAATCATGAATCCATATCCATTCAGGCATGTCAGCAAACATTTAGGCTACACAATATAACATACTCAACGTATGTTGACAAAACAGGTATTAGGCTAATCCGTTCACCCAGAAGTTGATACACATGTATCTAGCATACATAGACAGCAATTAATCATGGCAAGCACAAATCCGTATTTCATACGTATACGGTATTTTCTACAAATACGAGGAATACAGTATATTCAACATATTTAACATATATCTGAAAAAGAAATGGACAACACTTTATACATGTGCAATAGCATCCAGATCATGAATCTATTATTATCTGACATTGAAAGTTTTGAAAACCATAACCTATACATTTAAAGTCTGCACCTTACGCCGTAGAAGCGTAAAGAACTTGATAGAATCGATAAGCCTTTGTCTACGGTGATTTGGCAACCTACAACATGACTCAGATTAGTTATTTCACAACTCACACTACCTGGAACTCTAAAACAGGTTAGGGTTAGGTTGTCTTACCTAAGAACGAAGCCGGAATCGCCTGGATAGCGATTGGAAAGTGATGGTTAAGCACGTAGATCGGCAGGGTAGAATAGCAGGAAGATTCTCCCACTTCACTCACACTTTTTCTCTCTTTTCTCTCTTCTCTCTCCTAGGGTTTCTCTCAAATTCGTAAGGGCTGAATGAGAGAGGTTTAAGCTCCTTATATAGGCTAAAAACTCACCAAATTAGACCCAGGGCTAAGGTATACTTAGGTTATATCCAAATACGGACTGTTCCGTCTCAACGGAGCACTTCTGGAGCCCTCCCTTGAGCAAAAGGTCAGACTTAAGCTCACAGACATTGGATCTAGGTTAAGTTAAGTTTTCGTTCCAATCGGCTTCCCAAATCACACGTGGCGAACCAGTTTCAGTTCAACGGTCACTGAAACTCGATCAGGGTTACAAGTACACGGACATGTATGGGAAATGTTCCCTGATCCAAGAGTGTATTTGGGTCAGATTTCGACGGTCTGATTGCTTATATTTGGCCCGCAAGCGGCAAGTCTCAGATTACTTAAACTAGATTTAATTTCTAAAGAAAACCATGTTTTCTCACACTCCTCGCTCCGGGCTCAAGCGAAAAGCCCCGGGACATTATCTGGATTTAATTTCCAAGATTGTTGTCAAGCCCAGTAAGGCGGTCCTAACCGTTTAGCTTCGCGTTAATTGGACTTTCAACGTGCGGTCCAGATCCGATACGGAGTTTCAATGTGCTCCCGAAAGCAACTGGGTAATGAGATTGATCCTAGATTTCAAGGTATTGTGGCGACGATGATTCTACAAGTTTTGGGTCTTGTAGATCATATTTAAAGTGGTTCGAGCTAATTCTATTGATTGTTTAGTTCAATACTTAACCAAATTAAGCCCTAATTATGACAGAATACGGTCCTAGGGAAGTTCTAGCCCCTTTCTGGCATCTATATTTAGTATATTATTTTAATTATTTTTTAATAGTTCATCATCAAGTCTACTTCATCTCCATCAAATTTCATAAGATTTCATTTTGTAGAAAAATTTTATAAATTCTAGAAGCAGCAGCTGTCCAAACCAATGATTTTTGGAGAGTTGACATAACGACCCATATTTAAATATATTAAATATTTTATTATTATTTTCACTTATTTTTATATGAAACTAGACTTATCAAGCTTCAATCTGGCTTTTGAATCACCTAAATCAGAGTTATAACGAGGGAGATATGACTTTTTGAAGTGGAACCAAAATCGCAGAAAAATGTGGCCAAAAACGGGTCAGCCAATAAACTGCGGCCTGCCCGGGCCCGCTTGTAATGTCCCAGATTTTTTCCAACCTGGATTTAGACGTCCTTGGGCAATGGGTCAATCCTAACACTTGATTAACTTCTTAAACACTCAATTCAAAGGTCTCAAATCCCTTTTCAAACCATTTTCTTGAAAACCTCACCTTTCCTTCACAAATCTCACATTTCACTATCTTATCCTTCAACCTTGTCTAAGTGCTTTCATATTAGACACAAATCTTAAAGTTTAGGTGATGTTGATCAATACTTAAACTAAAAATTACTATGAATAGTAAATAAATAAAGAAAAGGGGCTTTTAACCATTAACCTTTTGGAATCTCACGAAGTAAATAGGCTATTTGGATAGATCAGCTTCTCCTACCCCCAAAAACATGTAATGCACGTCAAATAACTCATCTTGGGTTGTAAAATACACCTACTTCGAATATCAGATGACGAAATCACCCAAAATAGGTCAACAAGCGAAGAGGGCCTCGCCGAGTTGGCGAGGCCTCGCCAAAATGCGGGCCTGGCAGGGCCGCAGCGGGTCAGCGGCCCGTTTTCGGCAGAAAATTCTGCACTGTTCATCCAACTTTAAAAATTCATATCTTCCTCGTTATAACTCCGATTTAGGTGATTCAAAAACAAGATTGAATATAAATAAGTCTAGTTTCATATAAAAATAAGTAAAAATATAATAAAATATTTAATATATTTAAATATAGGTCGTCCTAACGACTGTCCGGAATTCATTAGTTTGGACAGCTGCTGCTTCTGGAATTTTTAAAATTTTTTTACAATACGAAACCTAATGAAATTTGGTGGAGATGAAGTAGACTTGATGATAAACTATAAAAAAATATTAAAATAATATACTAACTAGAAATGCCAGAAAGAGGCGTAGAACTTCCCTAGGACCGTATTCTGTCATAATTAGGGCAGAATTTGGTTAAGTACTAAACTAAACAATCAGTAGAATTATCTTAAATCACTTTAAATACTATCTGAAAGATCCAAAACTTGTAGAATCATTGTCGCTAGGTTACCCTAAAATCTAGGATCAAACTCTCTTCCCGTTTGCTCTCGGGAGCACCTTGAAACTTTGTATCGTATCTGGACCGCACGTTGAAAGTCTGATTTCGATGAAACCATTACCAATATGACCACCTAGTTGGACTTGACAACTACCCCAGAAATCAAGTCTTGACTATGTTCAGAAATGTACAACATGAGCCTGGAGCGAAGAGTGTGAGAAAATGAGATTTTCTTATTAAATTAAATCTAATTTAAGTAATCTGGACCGTGTCACTTGCGGGTCAGTTATAAGGATTCAAAACGTCGGAATCTGACCCAAATACACCCTCTGATCAGGGATATTTGCCCATACGTGTCAGTGTACTTGAAATCCCCGATCGAGTTTCGCTAACCGTTGAACTGAAACTGGTCTACCACGCGTGATCTGGGAATTCGACTGGAACGAAACCTTAACTATACCTAGATCAAGTGTTAGTGAGCTTAGGTCTGACCACACTCAGAAAAGGGGGCTCCAGAAGTGCTCCGTTGGATCGAAACGGACTCACTTTGGTTACAACCTAAGTATACCTTGACCTGGAGTATATTTTGGTGATGTTTTAGCCTATATAAGGACCTTAAACCCTCTCTCATTCAGCCCATACGAATTTGAGAGAAACCCTAGGAGAGAGAAGAGAGAAAAGAGAGAGAAAGTGTGAGAGTTGTGGGAGAAAGATCCTGTTACTCTACCCTGCCGATCTAAGTGCTTAACCATCACCTTCTAATCGCTTTCCCTGCGATTCTAGCTTCATTTATAGGTAAGAAAACCCTAACCCTAACCTGTTTTAGGGTTTTCATTGGTTCAAGTAGCGAAGTAGCTGACTTACCTTGTGTTATAGGTCGTCATATCGACGTTGACGAAAGCGTAGAGTTTCTATCGAGTTCATTACGCTTCTACGACGTAAGGTGCGGACTTTAGGTGTATAGGTTATGGTTTTCAAGGCTTTCAATGTCAGTTAATGATTTACAACTGACAAGGGTGCTATTACACATGCAAAATGCATCGCCTGTTTCGTTATACGAGATTACATGAACTATGTAGAATATAGTGTATTTTATGCATATGTCGGAATAATTGAATATGTTTGGATTTTGGATTTGTACTTAACATGTTTATTTGTCGTGAATGTATGCTTAATACATGTGTGACAACTCCTTAGCGAAAGGACTTGCCCTAAATCACGTCACGACAAAATACGTTTTATGTGCCTAGGTGTGTAGCCCAAGTGTTTGTAGAAATGTTTGAATGAACATGGAGCTCGGATTCATGCACACCACAATTATCCGTCGTGGGTATATGCACGTGATATACGGGGCAACTCCCTAGTGAGAGGATTTGGCCTAGCACATGTGTAATCATCATACTTCATGTATGATGATGTAAGTGGTCTATGTGTTTGTGAAAATGTCTGAATGTGCTAGGGATCACCTAGTACACTTTGTATGAGGATCGAGATACGAATCTCAGTTACCCAAATTGTGTGAATGATTTCCTACATGTACGTTTTATTGTAAAGACTGTTTTACTTATGGAATGATTGTGTGCGAAATCATGTTTGTGTTGTATTTCATAATATGCTTATGTGATTGAAATTCTTGAATTATGGAATTCATTTCTGTTTGATTGCCTCACATGATTACTAGATGAAATGGAATATCCATGTTTAAGTTGTATTCCATAAAATGCAAAAGTAAAACCGTAAAGGGTGATGGGGGAGTGGTGTAACAATTCCATGCAACAGTCCTGGCAGCCCTGAAGCGGACGATATCGGACCTTGATTGTTATGATTTGAAATCTTGATTCATTACTGTCTTGACTGTCTCATATGCTTACCTGTTGAAATGGAATGTGAGTGGGGCTATTATATAGTCCAAGCAATCGGTAACGGACTTTTAATTTGTGGTTGAGACTTACTCACTACGTAAGACGTGTTTGACAAACTCGAATTGTACTTCGGTGGGCGGCAGTGGTTAGGCCACACGAAGTGCTTATACACTTCATGTCGTTCAACTTGTTGTACGCTCGAGCTAGTCGAGCTCGTCAAGTAACCCGATTTGTCTTATATATGTTCACCATGTTTGGACGCCATTGCTTGAACCTAAGGTACTAAACTTACTAGTGCAATCCCGTTAACCATAGTACCTCGATCCACTAAGACTCATGAGCCAGGCATGGTAGTATGGGACACCGTGGTCGAGCTGTCGGCTTACGCTAGGGCCATGTGCCTCCCCGTAGTGACTAGTGAGCAACCCAGACTCGTGAGTCGAATACGGTGGTATGAGACACTGTATTCGAGCTATCGGCCTACACTGATAAGGTGATGGGGGAGTGGTGTAACGATTCCGTGTAACAGCCCTGACAGCCCTTTGTAGTGATCTCGAGCGTACTCTGAGTCTACGTGGAGACGACGACCCTTCCGTAGCAACAAGAGTACAAACTAGGCCTGTATTGATAAGGTGATGGGGGAGTGGTGTAACGATTCCGTGTAACAGCCCTGGCAACCCTTGCAGCGACCTAGAACCACACTATCATATGAGATTATCTAGGATTGACGACCCTAGAATGGATCATTGTTTGGGAATGATATAAGGAAGGTACCTTTGTTTCCCAATACTGCTGTATGAAAAGGACTAATAATAACTCGGTAATCATGTTCATCATCGCACTACATGTGCCTGGAAGATGTGGAGCACTGAGGGATGAACGCATGCCACGGACGTAAGATGGTGTCGCATGAGGGAGTATGTAGGTGAGGGCATGCATCATGACTGCATTTCATACTTGTATTAACAAGAGTAGTTAGGATTGTTTGATTTTACTATTTTATCATTACTGCTTGACTGAATTGATAACATGTTAACCTATGCTTTATTGTTCCACTGAGTTGATCACTCACTCCCACGTTACGGGACGGTATTGTACACACCAACAAGTCCCCGTTTTAAGTTTCAGATGATGGCACTGCTTACGAAGCGGAGCCAGACTGTTATGATGATGTGGCGTGTTTCTCTATATGCAGCAATCAGGCAGGTCAATGTAGACCATGTTCTGATCGACGGGGTTACAGAGAGGTTGATTAGATGCTATTACACTCATTATTTTTTACTTTTGAAATACCCATGTATATTCTTTTGTTCAATTTTGGAGTATACATGTTTATATTTAACCTGGTAACGTATTCATACTCTAGAGACAGATCGAGATTGTTTTGTTTTATATATATCTATATGTACATCTTTCAGTCTTCCGCTTGCATTTTATACATTGATCTGGAGTATGAATTACTGTTTGGTATAATCTCACTCATGTTTATTGCACTAACACAGACAACATTCAATCATAAGCATTTATGTTGCATAAGTGATGTTTTGGAACTCGGGTGTTGAGCTTCTGCTTAACCCTTGATTTTCAGGGCATTACACCGGTGGACTGCGGTAGACCGCGGTAGGCGTGGCGCCGCCGCGGTCCACTGGACTGTCCGGTGGTGGTTTCCGTCACGTGATTTTTGAAACGGGCGTATCTTGTAAACTGGGATGAGTTATTCGATATGCAATATATGATTTTAGGGTAGGAGAAGCTGATCTATCCAAATAACCTATTTATTTCTTGAGATTCCAAAATGTTAATGGTCAAAAACCCATTTTATTTATTTATTTACTATTTATAGTAAATTTTAATTTAAGTATTGTTCTTCCTCACCTAAACTTTAGGATTCATGTCTAATATGAAAGTACTTAGAAAAATTTGGAGAATAAGGTGGTGAAAGGTGAGATTTTGAAGGAAATGGGTTAAAAAGTGATTTTAGACTTTGGGATTGAGTTTAATAAGATGTTAGGATCAACCCATTGCCTAAGGATGCCTAACTCCAGGTTGGAAAAAAATCCGGGGTGTTACAGTTCATCACGACCAGTCATGGATAGGTCATGAGCAGTTGTGGAGGTCCCTCGACCGGTCATGCAAGGCCTACGACCAGTCTTGGAACGGTTTTATCCGATCGCGCTTAAAATTTCAAAATACAGTTCATCCTACGATTAGTCATAGTGTCCTCATGACCAGTCATAGACATGATTTCTGCAACTATAAATAGAGCACGATTTTCAGAGTTTAATAATCCCATTCAAGTAAAATCAAGGCATCACTCTGAGAGATAAGTTTGTAAACTTCTTAAGCTAGATTGTGCATATTTAATACTCTTTTTATTTGCTTTTTATATTTGATTTTGTTTCTGCATTCCAATCTGATTTGAAAGAGGAATTGTGATATTCCACTTCTTGGAATCAAAATCAAATAAAGCTAGCCCAACTTGATTTAATTTAAAATCAATTTAGAATCTAGAACCATTTCTTAAGTGAGTATTGGACATTGAACTTCTATTCTAACTTCTACTCCTATTTGGTTCTTCCGGGTTACAACAAAAGGAGAAATCCAGGTATTTTACATTTGTGTAAATCTTCTATGCTTTTGGTTTCTTTGAGATTAAGCCAGAAAAATCTCTACGTGTTGGTTATTTGAGGAGAGCCAGAAAACTCAGAGTGTGGGGTTTTTTTAATTGTCTAAGCCCACTTGAAAGACACAATTGTGAGGGTTTTAGGTGAACCTGTGAAAAACCTATTTTCATAGTGAAACGCTAATATCCACTGTGTGAGGATATTATGAGTGGAGTAGCAAGTTGTGTGGCTGTTGTTTAACAGTTGGTGAACACACAGGCGAACCACTATAATTCTTTGTGTCTTGTGATTTGAATGTTTGCTTTTTTTTTTTTTATATATCTTTATCATTCAAAGTTGTGGGATGTATATGTGGATATGAATGTTGTAATATTTATATTTCATGCATTGTGGGGAATGTTGTAATAGTTTAGACTTACATTCTTACTATTTACTTTTTATTCCTCTTCAGTTTGGGATATTGATACTTAAACCGTTCTAGTAAGGTTACCCTGCCATAAACCCTTAGTTTTTATGGTGCAAGATTGTCCTTAGAACAACATTTGTATCAACCTCTCAAAACTAGAATTTTGTGGTTGTTTTACATTTCTGTACTGTGATTTGTTTAAAGTGTTATCTTTCCTTTATTCATTTAAATTCCAATGTTAAAAGTTTTAATTTGGCATAGTCCTATTCACCCCCCCCCCCCCCCCCCCCCCCCTCTCTAGGACATATAGCTTGGCCTTTTCAAAGCTGTATATTATGAATTACATCGAATGGAGTTCGATGACATCAACATTCAAATTTTGATGGCATCAAACCCACTTCGATTAAATCGACTAAGGGAACTCCCTCCACAAATGAAATACTCACTAAGTGTTCCTCGGTGTAATTGAATCTTCTTCGATAACATCAACAGTAAGTTATCGATGGCATTGAAAACTGTTCAATTACATCGAAATATAGGACCAATTTGCCCAGCAAGCTATCAAGGAATATCCAATATTTTTTATCACAGCGAAGACCTTTCGATGTCATCGAACTTCAAAATTTGATAGCGTCGAAGGTTTGATCAATTGTATTAAAAAATGGGACAAAATTGTCAAGCAACCAAATTGTAATTTTTTAAAGAAATTCTGATGGCATCGAAACACCCTTCGATGATATCGAAGTGCACGTCAATGACATCGAAGGGTGCTC
Source organism: Magnolia officinalis (assembly GCA_021015155.1). Taxonomy (NCBI): domain Eukaryota; kingdom Viridiplantae; phylum Streptophyta; class Magnoliopsida; order Magnoliales; family Magnoliaceae; genus Magnolia; species Magnolia officinalis. The sequence continues at coordinate 43,353,304 of JAJHSJ010000006.1, read as the reverse complement.
GATGAGATCAAACAGAAATTGTTCTACACCCAACTGAATATCCTAGTGTAGACAGTTGATACAATTGTTGAAGCATAAAATAAGCAAGGAAGTGAAGACGAGAAAGATCAAGAAATCAACTTCAAAGACCACTTTGCGCAGGTACGCGCAAAGTGAAATGGTTGCGCCAGACCGCGCAAAGTGAACGGTTTGTGCGGGAGATTATGAAGACAATTTGCGCGGGGATTGATAGTTTGCACGGAACCGCGCAAAGTATATCGTTTGCGCGTATTCGCGCAAAGTATATGATGGTAGGATCAAAAGGGTTAGTTGATTATTTTGTCCCACATCGACCAGAACAGAGATTTCCATTGAAGAAAATGTCTATAAATACCCCGTTCCTCCTCTCAAAAGGGGTTGGAAGATTTCAGAAGTGAAAGAAAGACGGAAGAGAAGACAGAAGGTGCGGAGTATTGGACTCCTGCACTTTGCGCGATGTCGCACAAAGGAGTATTGGACTCCTGAAGTTTGCGCGGAACAGCGCAAAGCGTCGTTGAGTTAATATAGTTTGCGCGGACCCGCGCAAAGCATATTGTTTGCGCTGACCCGCGCAAACCGACTGATGAACAGTCTATAACAGCAATGGGCTGTTATGCTGTTAGAATGGCTAGAGTCTTCGAGCCTTCAGGTTCTTCTTGTTCAGGAGAAAAGGAAGAATCATCGACGAAAAGGCGTGTCCTTCCTAAGTTTCAGGAGATGATTGAAATAACGCTGTTATGCTGCCGGAATCTTCGTCCTCTTGAAGGCTATTGGTCAATTTATCCATTCCTCCTAAGTCATAGGAGATGATTGAGATCAGCGCTGTTATGCTGCCGAAATTTATATTTAACTGCGATAACTGTAACTTGTAATGAATTCTTTGTAAACTATCTTAGAATCAAGGGATACCTGAGGATGTAAATGAATTCAGAATCAATGAAGTGTGATGATTGTTTCTGTAATTATTTCATTGTTATGATTGAATAAGATAATTCCCAAATCAAATACTTTTGTTATCTTGTCGAAACAAAATGGCGACTCCACTGGGGATTTTATATCTTATTTAATACTAACATTGGAAAGTTGCAAGACTCTCATTACTGTTTTTGGCGTCTTCCAGACGCCAAAATGGCGACTCTCAGTGGGAACATCCTCCCCTTCATCTCTAAGATAGTTTACTTAATCTTCCATATACTAATTTCATGAATGTTTTGTTATTGAAGGCACCCAAATTCAATCACACCACATTGCTAATGGCTAACGTCGCGAGAAAAGTGAACTTCCGATTCACCGCTACCGGATTTGTAATTGAATATGCGCCGAACCAAACTCCTGAGCATATGAAAGCAAGCACTACAAGTAGGCGCAAAGCGACTCAAGCAATAGTGGGAGTCATTTCCGTCTCACCTCAACCACAAGAAAGTGATGAGAATTGGACTTTGGTCCTGTTTAAGAAAACAAAAGCAAAGACCTTAAAGAACCGCAAAGTGAAAGTACTTGTACCAAGAACTGAGGGACCGGTCACGCGCAGCGTAGCTAGAAGAAAACCTGAGCTCGCTCCTCCAGCAATTTATCCCGAACAAACTACTTCGCAGTTCTCGCTGCATAATTTTCCAGCTTTGGTTGCTCCAAAGACCAAATGGACAAAATCGCAGAAAGGCAAAGCACTGATGATAGGATCACCGATGCTCGTGTCACCTCAAACAAGCTCGCCCATAACTATATCACCCCAATCGGTTAAGAGCACGGGAAGTACACAAGAATCAAACGAGACTCCAGTGTCTCCCCTCTTTATAAGTCCTGTTACGTCAACATATTCTCGTTTTACTCAAAAAACGACTTCGACAAACAGTCAAGAGGCCGCAGTATATATGGCAGAAACAGGTCAAGGAAATGGGCCATCTACTGAAGAACGTGTTGATCAAATGGAAGAGGCACAAAGAGTGCTAATGGATGAATGCCGGAACCTCAGAGAAGCTCTGGCAACTCTGGCACATAATGTAGCCCAAATAGTAGCTCCACCCATGATGGGGGCAACGAATGGACAAGAGAACCAACCTGAAGGCTCTCGTCCGCAAGAGATAGGATCACGAGGATCAGTTCCAGCGGCAAGAGCTATAACGCAAGATGATGTAAGACAAGTCGTCGAAGAAGCAGTCAGAATAGAAAGAGAACGAGCGAATACCGGTCGTTTCAGATACCGAACACCTTACCCGAGAGAGGTAGAGGATGTTCCGTTTCCAGCCAATTTTAAGCATCCAGATTTCCAAAAATTTAATGGGGAAGGATCACCAGAAGAACACCTGATGCATTTCATCACCAGCATGGGAAACTTCTCCACAATACCTCAATACTGTTTACGCTTATTCGGATCATCATTGACAAGTAAAGCTTTCAGGTGGTATTCAAATTTAGCACCAGGGTCTATACGTACATGGGAAGAAATGCAAGATGCTTTCATGTCAAACTTTTTCTCATCAGAACGCGATGTCAGTATCACGGAATTAGCTTCAGTACGACAGCGAGAGGGAGAACCAGTTGAAAAATTCATAGACAGATGGAAGACGCTGGGGGCATCGTGTAGGCAGTTGCCAGAAGAAAAGGAACAAGTCAAAATGTGTCTGAATTCTATGGAAACAGGAATTGCGTTCGGACTCACCAGCGCTGATATCGGAACCTTTCGCGATTTGGCTACCAAAGCCCATGCATTGGAATTAATGACTCGTAAGATGCCAGCATTTCATCATGAAACTGTCAGAAGAATACCTGGCAGGACAACCGTCAACACCATCGATCGAGATAAGAAAAATCAAGAGGCTAAGGGCTCAAGAGACAAAAGGCCGGAAGGAAAAGAAAACTGGAATCAATCAAGGGACAGATACAGTGGAAAAAAGCTTAGAATGCTCGATTCTCATGAAGGATTTGAGTTTGACAGAGAGGACGTGGTGCCTATGATGCAACAATTGTTAAAAGCAGGTACCCTGGAATTACCGGAACCGAAACGCCCTGAAGATGCGACAAGAACCCGAGAAAGAAACTTTTGCCGTTATCATCGCTTAGTGGGACATCCGACAGAAAATTGTTACACATTAAAGTGCATCATACAGCGAATGATAAATAGAGGAGATATAATAACTAGCGAAAGCAAAGAAAAGAATACAAGATCGACAGTAAATGTATTGTCAATTCAAGAAAAGACTCAAGGAATGAAAGAAAAGGGAGACCGAAGGCCGATAAGAAATGCGACAATGATTACGTTGCGATCAGGGAAGCAGATAACGAGTCCAACAAAGCAAAAAGCAGAAATTATAAGGAAAGAAGTGACTGAAAAGCGGAACATCGAAGATAGAAGTAGAAATGAAGATACATCGACAAAAGTGGCTTACGATGTAGTTAGTCACTTGAAAGGTATATCGGCACGTTTGAGTATTTATGATGCGCTCAAGTTATCGGAAGAGTTTCGACAGAGTTTGATTCAAGCACTGGCTGATCACGATGTGAGAGAAACTTTACTGACAGAAATGAAGAATGAAAGAAGCAAGGAAAAGGTGGATTGTCTACCAGTGATATCTTTTTCTGATGATGATTTAATTGGTGAGACAGAACATAACAGGCCATTGATGATAGAAGGGTACATTTGTGAAAAGAAGATAAAACGGATCATGATAGACAATGGGTCAGCAGTGAATCTTTTGCCACTCTCCATGATTACTAAATTGGGTTATCGCCGTTCAGATTTGCGCCCCAGCGGAATGATGATACAAGGGTTTAATCAAGATGGACAACGCGCGCTCGGTAAAATTACAGTAACATTGGAAGTAGGAGAATTAATCACTTCTGTTGTATGTCACGTTATAAATGCTGTGACGACATATAACCTTCTCTTGGGAAGGCCATGGATACATCAGTACAATATTGTACCTTCTACTCTACACCAATGTTTCAAATACCACAAGGATGGAGTGCAGTGTAAAGTAATAGCTGATGCGAAACCATATACAGAAGCTGAGTCTTTCTTTGCGGATGCTAGCTATTATAAATGTTTCTCCAAAGAAGCAGGAAATGATGATAGAAAAGGAATCTTGAAAGATGTCCAAATAAATAAAGCTAGAGAAGAAAGGGCGGAGTCTTCTGAGACTACAAGAGCAAGGAAAAAGTTTTATTTTGTACCAAAGCGCCTGAGACAGCCGGGACAACCGCCATTGACATTGTTGTCAACAGAACAGTTGAAAGTCTTACAGTCCAATTACACGATGCCCTTACCCAATATCGAAAGATGCAAGCCATTTGCAGCCGCCCCAGGCACATTTCAAGTCAAGCCAGTGCTAAATATCCTGAAGCAATAAAGTTCCACGTTGCAGCAGAGGTGAAGAATGAAAACACAAGCAATATATATCATGGAGAGTTAGCACCGCAGAATTTGAGAAAATACAGTGCAGTAAGCAAGAAAATCATGAAAAATATGGGTTTTGATTGTGACAAGCCCACTGGACTGAATCATGGGAAAGGAATTCAAATCCCTCTCGGAGTCAATCAAGAGAAACGGAGAAAATTCCAAGGATTAGGAGCAGAATCATCAGTGAATATGGTATCAGTAGATATGACTCCAGCCGAACAGATGTCAGAACAAGATGCTAAGGTAGTTAAGTGTCCTGAAAACGCTCCAAGACAAATAGAAGACGGAGGACAGCCGACGATAGATGGCTTGCGAGAAATAAATTTGGGGACAGCAGAAGAACCAAGGAACACATTTATCAGTGTCAGTCTTTCAGATTAGGAATTTGAGAAATATGGCCAGCTTCTCAGAGAAAATAAAGATGTCTTCGCTTGGACATATGAAGAAATGCCAGGGTTGGAACCCTCTGTAGCAATGCATCGATTAAATATTTTCAAAGAAAAGAAACCAGTAAAGCAAACACAAAGGCGATTTCACCCGGACCTGATTCCAGTAATTGAAAAAGAAGTAAATAAGTTAATAAAGGTTGGATTCGTCAGAGAAGTTAAATATCCTAAGTGGATATCAAACATTGTTCCGGTGAAAAAGAAAAATGGGCAGATTAGAGTATGCATCGACTTCAGAGATCTGAATGAAGCATGTCCAAAAGATGACTTCCCCCTTCCAATAACAGAATTATTAATTGATAGCACTACTCAGTATGCTATTATGTCTTTTATGGACGGATACGCGGGTTATAATCAAATCAGGATGGCGCCCGAGGATGAAGAAGCGACGGCTTTCAGAACACCACTTGGAATTTATTGTTATAAAGTTATGCCTTTCGGTCTCAAAAATGCTGGGGCAACATATCAAAGGGCGATGAAAAATATTTTTCAAGATATGATGCATAAACATGCTGAATGTTATGTTGATGACTTGGTGGTTAGGTCAGGAGATCATCAAGAATATCGCGAACATTTAGCATCAGTTTTCCATCGGCTCAGAAAGAAGCAACTAAAGATGAACCCTGCTAAGTGCGCATTTGGAGTATCTTCTGGCAAATTCCTCGGCTTTGTTGTACGACACAGAGGGATTGAGATTGATCCAGAAAAAATTAAGGCTATTCAAAATATGCCGCCACCAACGACGTTGAAGGAATTAAAAAGCTTACAAGGAAAATTGACATACATTCGCCGTTTCATTTCAAATCTCGCAGGAAGGTGTCAGCCATTTTCTCGGTTAATGAAGAAAGATACAGAATTTGTATGGGATCACGCCTGTCAAAATGCATTTGATTCAATCAAGGAATTGTTGAAACAGCCGCCGGTGTTAACAGCTCCAGTGAAAGGTAAGCCACTTATCTTATATACATCTGCAGCTACAAATTCTTTGGGTGCTTTGTTAGCACAGGTGAACGAAGCCGGAAAAGAGACTGCTCTTTATTATCTAAGCCGAACATTGATGGGGGCAGAATGCAATTATTCTTCGATCGAAAAAGAATGTTTGGCGCTAATATTCGCTGTACAAAAATTGAGGCATTATTGTCTCTCCCATGATATAACTCTAATCTCAAGAGCAGATCCGATAAAATTTTTGATGACCAGGCCAATATTGTCGGGAAGACTAGCCAAGTGGATGTTATTGTTATCAGAATATACTATTTCATATAAACCGGCGAAAGCAGTAAAAGGGCAAGCTATGGCAGATTTCCTCGCAGCACATCCTGTGGCAGAAAGTGAAGAAATTAATGACGAATTTCCAGATGAACAGGTTATGTTGGCTGAATCTCAAAATCTTTGGCAAATGTATTTTGATGGTGCTGCTCGAATATCGGGAGCGGGGGCAGGAATAATATTCATTACACCTCAAGGCGATTTATTACCATATTCCTTCACATTGGGCACTGCATGCACAAACAATGAAGCTGAATACAGAGCTCTTATCATCGGAATGGAAATAGCCCAGCAAATGGAAATAAAATTATTGCATATCTTCGGAGATTCTAAATTGGTTATAAATCAATTGACAACCGAATTTGAAGTAAGAAAAGAAGAACTCTATCCTATTATCGGAAGGCACAACGGTTGCTTGAACAGTTTTCTCATGTGGAAATTAAACACATACCGCGGTCGGAGAATACAAAAGCAGATGCTTTAGCCGGTCTGGCAGCAGCTCTGTCCTGCACAAAACGAAGTCCCCTTCAGGTAACTATAAAGAAAGAAGATTCTTGCCATCTGCAGAAGTTATCGAAGAAACTGTAGAAATGTTTCCTATATCTTGTCTGGAAGTAATGATAAACGATTGGCGTCAGCCTTTCGTTGATTATCTAAAGTATGATATCTTACCAGAAGATAATGCGCAAAAGCAGCAGATTAAGCAGCGATCAGGCAAATTTGTCATATGTAGTGAAGTATTGTATAGAAAATCTTACAATGGAATGCTGCTAAGATGCTTAGACAAGCAGGAAGCAAACCAAATGCTGCGGGAAGCACATTCAGGTGAATGTGGAGCACATCAAGCCGGTCGAAATTTGTGCCATAGGGTGCATCGAATGGGTTATTATTGGCCTACTATGTTCAAAGATGCAATAGAATATGCAAAGCGGTGTCACGAATGTCAAATACACGGAGATGTAATACATGTTCCTCCAGAAGAATTACATCAGTCTGTTACTTCCTGGCCTTTTTCAGCATGGGGACTTGACGTGATTGGTCCTATAAATCCCCCTTCATCAAAAGGAAAACAGTATATCTTGGCAGCAACAGACTATTTCTCCAAATGGACCGAAGCAGTCGCCTTGCGTAATGTTAAAGAGAAAGACGTGGTCAATTTCATCCGACATGCTATAATATACCGTCATGGTATTCCGAAAAAGATAGTCACTGATAATGGTACCCCTTTTAAAAATAGAGGCATGGAAAAGTTATGTCAGAAGTTTGGCATCCAGCATTCTTTTTCAACACCTTATTATCCTCCGGCCAATGGACTAGCAGAAGCGTTTAACAAAACGATCGTCAAAATAATAAAAAAAACAGTGACAGGCAATAAACGCGATTGGGATAAAAAGTTACAAGAAGCATTATGGGCCTACAGAACTACCCATCGTACAGCAACAGGGGCGACACCGTATTCGTTAATCTATGGTATAGAGGCAGTTATCCCAATTGAAATGCAGGTGGCATCACTCCGGATAGCAGTACATCAGTCTATAACAGATGATGAAAATGCAAAAATAAGGCTGAAAGAATTAGATTTGCTCGATGAGAAGCGTCTTGCAGCTCAACAGCGATTGCAGTCATATCAGGCCAGAATATCGGCTGCCTTTGATAAACAGGTTAAATACCGCTCTTTCAAAAAAGGGGATATGGTGTTAATGTTGAAAAGACCTATAGTGGTCACTCGCCGGACAGGGGGCAAGTTCGAGCCTAAATGGGACGGTCCATATGTAGTAAAAGAAGTATACTCCAATGGGGCATATAGAATCACAAATCAAGAGGGACAGGGTATCAGTATACCTGTCAACGCCCGCTTCATCAAAAGATACTACCCCTGAAGATAGACATGTTGATTTTGACCCAGAATATTATCGGCATAATGATCCTGTATCAAAAGGGGGCAAGGATGAATAAGATCATGTCTATATGTCAACAGAAGAAGCTATGAAGAAAAAGTTCACAAACATGTCAATTATCAAGCATCAAATCTGAAAAATATATATATGGTCATCATCATCATCAAATAAGATTGACGAAGTTAATATCATCTCGAAGATTCTCTTGAAGATATCATTTAAGCTGGAAATATCAGGCCTTACAAGGCATGGATTCTCTTGAAGATATTATTCTGCCTTACAAGACATAGGTCTTCTTAAAGATATTTCGAAAATATCTACCATATTTTGCAAATGATGATGATCATATATATATATATATATATATATATATATATATATATATATATATATATATATATATATATATATATATATATATATATATATATTATCGCCTCACAAGGCATGGATCTTCTTGAAGATTGAAGATAAATATTATTGCCTTACAAGGCACGGATATTCTTGAAGATATTATCAAAAGCAAAGATACATCAATAACAATCAAAGAGGCAGTATAGGCAAGCCAAATCCTAAAAGAGCCAAATTGAGCCGAATCAAAAAAAAAAAAAAAAAAAAAAAAAAAAAAAATGCTCTCAAAGGATCAAGCTCTAAAAGAGCCGGCCAACTATACATAAGACCTATGAAGATCGCCATTCGGGCAGCGGCGAGGAGTCAGTGGCCCTAAAAAGCCCGCGAAGACCATCGTGCGCACTCATGCGGGTAGCTGACGAAGTCAAGGATTCAAAGCCTAAAAGGCCATATATCCGCGAAGACTAGTCACCGTAATTCCCATGCCGTCTGTATAGCTTCCGGCAGCGCCACGGGGAACGGATGAAAATGCCCTCCTGTGAATGGGCTCGACCTTGCAGACGAAGAAAACAGGGGCCGCAGTGCGAGCTTTATGCCAACCGTGCGTAAGACCCTCCAGGTCTAGGGTTTGATTTCAGTAGTAACTCGTGAGGAAGGGCTTAAACCTACTCATTGATGGACTGGCGACCCTAGATTTGGTGCCCAAAGGTAGCCTTGCGAGCCCTGCGAACTCTAGAGAGTTACCGTGGCCAACCCTGTGCGTAAAACCAACAGTTCACCGTCCGGTAGCGTCAATGGGCCCCTCTGATGGACCGTGACCGTGAGCTCAAGGCAGTGAGAAGCCCAAAAGAGAACTCTAGAGAGTTACAGTGGCCATCACATAAGGCCCATAAATGCTCCACTACTCATGAGCTTAAACTGTGTGTGTGCGCACGCTCCACTACTCATGAGCTTAAACTGTGTGTGGCTAATTAAACCAAAACTTAGTACCGCCAATCTAAATACTCACATAGAGAGTCCCGCACTAACAAAGCATAAAAGGTTTAGAAATTGTAAAGGATGTAATGAAATTACTGTATAAAGTATAAATATAATCTAATAATATTAAGTATAAACATACAATATAAAAATGCTAGTATAAACATCTCAAAATGCTATTATGAAAACAGAAAGCCAAATAAATTATGTTCAAAAGAAACATGAAAGCAAGGATTATATGTTCAAAATTACATGTTTAAAGATCTTCTGTAATCCCCACTGCTTCTGAATATCTGCGCAAATCTTCTTTCAATTGTGCCTGAGCCGCATCATGTTTAGATTTCTCTTCAAAAATAAGTCTTGCTTGATCAGGAACGCCAGTAAGCTTATCCTCCAAAGAAGCGATCATTTCTTTTCCTTGAAGTTGTGCAGATTTCTCAGTATCAATGGATTGAGCATTTGCTCGTATCTTTTCTTCAATATCTTGAAGGGCTAAAGATTGCTCATGATGCTTTCTCTCCAGTTGAGAAAGTTCCTCCTTCAGAGCTGCAATACGATCTTGGATAATTGCCTTTTCATCAATATAAGCCTTTTGTTGATCTTGAAGAATCATACGCTCTTGTTCAAGTTTAGAAATCGATGAAGCCGACAGAAAAACTTGTTCCTGAGATAAAGTTAGCAGCTTCTTGTATTCTAAAATTTCAGGTGCGATTGTGACATTCTCTACTGACGCCAGAGAAATTACTGAATCACGAAATTTGAGGAGGGAATCCCGCAAAGGAGATATGTTTATTCTGGCCATCTTGGCAGAGCTCTCCAAAATCTCTATGGCAACATCCAAATCCAACCATTGATCAGGATTTTTGAAGATATGGATTATGGCTAACAAGGAATGTTTCACCATGAGCATTTTATGAACAGGAATTTTCGCGAAAGACGACAATTCAGAAATAGTGGTCACAGAATCAGAACTGGCCGCGCCACTACAAAATAAGTTCCTATAGCAAAAGAAGAAAAATATTCAAAACACTATTATGAAATAAGTAATATTGGGTAAAATAATCAATGCCTATATGAATACCTGTTACAGGAATGCGACTAATAGAAGGAGAAGCTCTCTGAGTCATGGAAGGGCCCAATTCCACCATATCAGCAAAAGATGGTGCTCTAGCTTCCGTACTTGAATCTCTGGTAGTCGGAGTTGGCAAATCAGTAGTCTCTGTGGGAAATATGATTTCACGAGCCACTACTCTCTGCACTACCAATGGGATTACGGGTCCTTTTGGTGAAGTCGCCACAAGAGGGTTCATTGGAGAGATAGCACCTATTTCTGCAACTTGGGCACCTGAAAAGGGAGACGCAATGATTAAAATATATATATAATTGTTAAAATAAAAATATATATATATATGAAAATTCCTTTACCTGGTGAATACCCATATTCTCCATAATCTAAGAGATCCTCGTCATCCTTTTCAGTTACAGGAGATTTAGCAGGAATATTGGCGCCAGGAAAAGTTTTAGCAATTGCAGGGGAAGATTCCATTTCAGCTTCTTTCACAGCTGTTTCCTCTTCTTCGCCAATATCAACTTCACCTTCCTCAAAGTCATCATCTTTATCTTCATCACTATCGCTATCTCCGCTGTCTTCGTATTGAGAAGATTTAGTTGTATCTGATGATGAAGCTGAACTTTCATCTTCCAAATTTTCTTCATCAACTTCTTCAATAATTACTTGCTTCCCTTTGTAAGAAATGGGTTTGCTGCTCTCCGGTGCAGACTCTTGGACCATAGGGGAAGCAGATGTTTGGCGAGTCATTTCAGAAGGAATAGGGGATGATGTTTGCAAACGCGTTCTTGATCTAGTCATCGGAGAAGATGGGCTGGACCAAAGGGTTGTGGAGGAGATACGGAAGTACCAATAGCTGGTTCTTCTTGAACCGCTGCGGTCTCCACAGGAATTGGAGAAGATGTACCTACAGCATCGTTCGCATCTTGGTATGAAGAGTCCCGACGAGATTTCTCGAATTCTCTCAGATCTCCGTAAGCAAACCAGCCATCTAAAGTATTGATGGGCTTGATTTCATGAATGGGATCTTCCAATGATATCTTCCTGCAAATTTCTCTGCGATGAGATGCATGGCTCTTTTCCGGAATATAGCCAATTCCGCTCTCTAAATGTCTGCCCTTTAGCCTGGGTGGATGAAGAAATATAGAAGAATCCACTGGCAAGCACTTAGCAACCAGGTATGATTGATGATCCCACCATCGCATCCAGCTGTATGATGTATGGACTATGCGATCACAACTTGGAATTATGAAGAGGGATCCAACGCAACCATTCAGCAACTGTTTCCATATCATGGCCCAGTTAAGAGGACCAGTTCCATAGCAGCGCATTTTTCTGGTAACCAGCCCGCAGTCTTGTGGTACAGTTTGATCATAACCAAATTGACGAGCAAAACGACTGGGGTAGTAAGGTTCTCTCCAGAATTCTGTCCCTTCCCGAAGAGGCAAACTGCAAGAGCGAATGGAAAAGAAGAAAGCTCTTTCTGCTGCAGTAAGTGTTTCGTTGTCCACCATATATGTATCTTCGGTGTAGCGATGAAGGCGGAACTGAAAGAAGTTTATCTGATCATCATCCCGAATTTTGTTGGCAACCCACTCATATGCCCTTTTTGCCATCGCTCTTTGCTGAAAGAACCAGAGCGGAAGGTGAGAGAAGGATGAGTATATGCTTGTTCAGAAGCTTCAAAAGTCCAGGGAAAATAAACTCCAAGCCACCCCGTAATATAATGCCAAGAAGTATGCGCAGATGAAGCTCCAAGAATTGAGTCTTTTATGTGGGTAGCTACTTCTCCAAGAGCCCTGTAGATAGAACATAATACGGGAGGAGCAAGAGAATATTTATGGCCCTCCGCTAAAGCACCAGCCACAATGAAGACACTGGGACGAACAACATCTGCCCACTTGGAGCTGGGCAATACGACTAAGCTTAGCCAGTAAGCCAAGAACGCTGCAAGCTCTCCGAAAGAACTATATTCTGGCTTTCTTCTTATCGCATCTCGAAGCTTCGTTAGTTCTTTAGAGTGACAGTCGCGAAACCTTCAAAGAAAATAAAGAGGTTAATATACAAGAATGGCTAAATAGCAAGAATACAAGAAGGAAGATCAGTTGTTGGATTGGTAAATACCTGAGGCCTCTAGAAAAATGTGCTAGCCATTGAAGAGGGGGAATTTTGTGGAAATTGGGAAATTTGCCCATCTCTTTAAATAACTCTATAGTAGTCTCAGAAATGGAAGGCTTGCGGTCTGGAGAAGATACGAAGGCCAGTTCTCTGTTTGTCGGAATGAATTCATCATAGAATTTGCCTGTTATTGTAAGACCGGCTATGCGATGAAGGTCCCAGAGAGATATACTCATTTCACCATAAGGAAGATGGAAGGAGTTGGTTGTAGGCGACCAGTATTCAAGGAAGCCCTTTAGAATATTAGGTTCCCTATAGAAGTATTTAGAGGTCACTTCTATTGCATCATAAAGGCCGATCTTTGCTAGAATGCTCGTATGCTTCAGCAATATAGCCTCCGCCCATTCAGAATAGTATCGACGAGCAGTTAACATGCCCCTGATGCGGAATTCTGCCTGTCCCCAGAGTTGATCCCGATCTCTGAAGCGTTGTCGCACTGTCTCATAAAAATGAGAAGGAAAGAGATCATGAGGACTATGGAAAGGAGCTAAGAAAATCATGGAATGAACTTCTCCTATCATCTGTCGCGGTTTCTGAGTTTGAATAGTTCCCTCCAGGATTCGGGGCTCTCTTGAAGTCCATGATTCAGTATACATTAATCTCTCACCATGGACGTAATCTTTGGACTCGCAGTCTAGCATAGACTGATGGCGATATACTTTGATCGGAATGATTGTCATGCCCTCCGCATGAGGATTATCAAACTTCATAATACCTTCGACAACTCGTACTGAGTCCCACGAGTTCTGAAGCCTCTTCTTCTTATGTTCCTTGATCTTTTCCGCAAATTCTTTCGCCTTATTACGATGAATTTTCTTTGGGCGAGAAGCAGGAGGGGTATCTTCACGGAGAGGTGCTCTCTCACTATCAGTTCGAATGTGAGCGGTGGTCTTCAACCATTCTTCCCAGTCATACTCTTTGCCATGCTTAGGCGGACATTTGATGTCTCCCAAAGATATAGATCTGTGAATGGGGGAAGGTAAAGATCTAATACGGTCAGAAAAGTCGAAAGTGGGAAGAACAGGTTCTTTGAAGTAAGCGGGATTTCTGAAAGTAGTCTTTGTCTGCTTAGCAGGAGGCTGATCAGAAGGAGGAGAGTCAGGAGTTACAAGACGAGCCGTTTGTTTAACACGAGCCATGAAAGTAAGATAAAGGAAGCAAGAAAGAAAATGGCTAAGTGTTGGAGACAGTTCAAAAAGAAAAAATTGGCTAAGTACAGAGTACTTTGCTCGGGGTCACGCAAAGTATACAGTTTGCGCGGAAAATTTCAAGTTCAAAGGAAAATCGGGCAAAGTGAAACAGTTTGCGCGGGGTCGCGCAAAGTAGGAGGTTTGCGTGGAAGAAAATCGCCAGAGCAGAGTTTCAGGAGAGAACGGTTCGTAAAAATGACTAAGTAGTTGGACTATTTATAGCCTTTATGGCCGAGTACGGTACTCGACCAGAGCTTTGCGCGGGGTCGCGCAAACCCTGTAGAAAATAACTGGTTGATCCTTTTTCTTTGATTTTCGGAACAAAACAAAGAACGGATCAAGGGGGCATCTGTTGAAGCATAAAATAAGCAAGGAAGTGAAGACGAGAAAGATCAAGAAATCAGCTTCAAAGACCACTTTGCGCGGGTACGTGCAAAGTGAAATGGTTGCGCCAGACCGCGCAAAGTGAACGGTTTGCGCGGGAGATTATGAAGACAATTTGTGCGGGGATTGATAGTTTGCGCGGAACCGCGCAAAGTATATCGTTTGCGCGTATTCGCGCAAAGTATATGACGGTAGGATCAAAAGGGTTAGTTGATTATTTTGTCCCACATCGACCAGAACAGAGATTTCCATTGAAGAAAATGTCTATAAATACCCCGTTCCTCCTCTCAAAAGGGGTTGGAAGATTTCAGAGTGAAAGAAAGACGGAAGAGAAGACAGAAGGTGCGGAGTATTGGACTCCTGCACTTTGCGCGACGTCGCACAAAGGAGTATTGGACTCCTGAAGTTTGCGCGGAACAGCGCAAAGCGTCATTGAGTTAATATAGTTTGCGTGGACCCGCGCAAAGCATATTGTTTGCGCGGACCCGCGCAAACCGACTGATGAACAGTCTATAACAGCAATGGGCTATTATGCTGTTAGAATGGCTAGAGTCTTCGAGCCTTCAAGTTCTTCTTGTTCAGGAGAAAAGGAAGAATCATCAACGAAAAGGCGTGTCCCTCCTAAGTTTCAGGAGATGATTGAAATAACGTGTTATGCTGCCGGAATCTCCGTCCTCTTGAAGGCTATTGGTCAATTTATCCATTCCTCCTAAGTCATAGGAGATGATTGAGATCAACGCTGTTATGCTGCCAAAATTTATATTTAACTGCGATAACTGTAACTTGTAATGAATTCTTTGTAAACTATCTTAGAATCAAGGGATACCTGAGGATGTAAATGAATTCAGAATCAATGAAGTGTGATGATTGTTTCTGTAATTATTTCATTGTTATGATTGAATAAGATAATTCCCAAATCAAATACTTTTGTTATCTTGTCGAAACAACAATCAGAGAAGGGTCGATGACATCAAGATTCAAATTTTGATGGCATCGAAGACCCTACATAGCATCGACAATGTCAGATTTCTGCCTATTTTTTTTACCATTGGGGTTCGTCTTTATAAATAGCTTGGGTTGCTTCTTGGAAAATACAAACGATTTGGAGAGAACTTGAGAGAGTCATTGCAATAGTTAATACCCTCTTCCTCAAGTCCTCTTTCCCATAAGAGTTCATCATTTAATCCATAGCACTATAGTTTATGGTCATCTTCATTGCTTGGATTGAGTTATGAACTCTGGCATTCATTGAGCTTCGAGTAATACTCCTTAATGGTAAATCATTATACTGGAACCCTTGAATGCTTAACTAATGGGAATCTTCTCTAAACACTAAAGACATATCATTTATTAGAGAAGATCAGATAAAACCCTAAATCAATAACTTATAACATTGATTGGAGCATCAAAAGGACGGTTGTGGTTCAAGGAAGCTGAAGACTCTTCATCAACAGGAAGATCTTCTTCAGCATATGCTGACAAGGGGCTCACTCACAAGTATAAGAGTCCAAAAAGTTTGAAGCCTCTTCCTTGTGTAGGATTTGGTTTCAGATTTTGTTTTCAAACTCGCTAAGACCTCTTGTAGGCTTCCGATGAGAGAACACGTATAGTGTCCTTATGTAGGACCTATTTCCTTGTGTAGGCAAATGTGATTGCCTTATGTAGGCATGTGTGATTGCCTTGTGTAGGCATGTTGATTGTCTTGTGTAGGCAATATCTTGTGTAGGTTGTGAAGGTTTATAGTTAACCTAATTTAAAACCATTGGATAGTCAAATCTGGCACACTCTAGGGTGGAGTGCGTCAGCCAGGAGTGGAGTAGGCAAGTTGTCGAACCACTATATATTGCTGCATTTGTGATAATTGATCTTGCCTATTTATATTGATTGTTTGAATGTTTACATTATGCACAGTACATGTTTAATATAATACAACACTTAGATTTTCACTATCTTAGAAGTTGAATATGAATGACCTCTTGATAATCCTACTTAACTCATATTAAAATTGGTAGAATTTACAGTTAAGAAGGATTAAAGTTTTAAAAGTCCTATTCACCCCCCTCTAGGACACTTGGACACATATCCATACATCAACAGTAGTGATTCTACCGAACTTTCAATTTGGTATCAAAGCAGGTTCCTCTTGAAGGGTTTAACAACCTAAAGGGAGATCCTACCGAAGTTGGAATTATGGCTAAAGGAGAGGGAACATCAGTCTCTTAACCAACTATCTTTAATGGTTCAAATTATGCATGTTGGAAAGCAAGAATGAATTATTTTATATAGTCCTTGGACCATGACATTTGGGAAATTGTTGAAAATGGATATGTACCACCAACTGAACTAGTAGTACTCGAAAATGGCACCACCATCTCTAGGTCTAAACCAAAGGTCACTTAGAATGACCATGAAAAATAGATGAAAACATTTGAAGCCAAAGGAATGAATACTATTTACTGTGCAGTTTCACAAGAGGTATTTAATTAAATTAGTATGTGTGGAACTTCAAAAGAAGCATGGGATTTATTGGAAACAACCCATGAATGAATAAGCACAGTAAAGAGGTCAAAACCGCAACTCTTGACAACCCAATTTGAACACATAAGGATGGAAGAACATAAAACATTTATGGAGTTTTTACAAAGTTAAATATCATATGTAACTCCATGAGGGGACTAGGAAAGAAAATTCTGGTAGCTAAAATTTGTAGGAAATTTCTGAAATCCTTACTGGAACGTTTCAACTCCAAGGTCACCACCATTGAAGAGTGTAGAAACATTGATGAAATGAAGGTAGAAGAACTTGTGGGTTCTCTACAAACTTTGAACTACACTATAAAACTCCCACAAAATCTATAAACAATGTTCTCAAGGCCTCTAAAAACACAACCACAATGGAAAGAAATTATGTTGTCAGCCTAGATCTGAACAACCCTCACCAGATGTAACAAATTCTCCTCCTATGTCTCTAGCTACACGAGCAGGGAGATCCCGACGGGAGGCTCTCTCTCCACCTAACGAACCTGAAGTACGGATTCATCAGGTTCCTCCTCCTGAAAACATCTATGAAAAATTCAGAGGGAGGAAGATGGTTTTTGAAAGACTATTAGACAGAGGATGTATTAGGCTCTATGGAATTGAAGGAATATTGGAAAAGGTAGGGTGGAGCAAACTACTCGATTTTAGAGGTTTGATTAGGAATGATCAAGTCTATCGTTTTCTTGGGTATTGTCACTCTTCGCTCCTCGATCCTACTTCTTTTGAAGTCACACTAGGACAAACAACTACCAGAATCACTCTTGCCATTATCACTCAACTCTTGGGAGTACCAAGCTCTCCCCAAGGGATGGCATATCACAACTTTGACTCCATAGATGTTAAGGTCGAAGTTACACGTTTTCTATGCAACGGTGAGAATGCTCCCTGGTATCAAGGGAATGCACTTCGGTCCACCCACATGGCCAAGCAGTATAGAGTTCTCCATGGGATTTTTGGTTCTAATGTTTATCCATGTGGGAACAATAAGTCGGATTTGACCCCTTTTATGCTTGACATTGTGTACAGTGTGTGTTAGGGGATTTCCTTGTGTCTACCCACAATCATACTACATCAACTCGCTTATTTTATCCAGACCTCTAGAGACACACTTGTCCCGTTTCCTCATCTCATATGTCTCTTATCCCAGTTTGTGGTATTGCCTCCCAAAACCGATCGTCCTAGGGCTCCTCCCGAGTTTACCAAACTAAATATCAAAATGATGAAATTGGATATCAATGCTGCTTCAACATCTGAATCGCAACCGCACAATGAGGACCCTCTTAGTGAGACTAAGGCTGAAGCAGCTAAGACTAAAGCAGATAAAACAGAGGCAGCTGATACTGACTACCCAACCCATGATGAGCATCGCGTCCCTTGCGAGCTCCCACACACCGTATACAAACACACTAGACACTACATGCCATATTGCTGCTGCCGGGAGTTGATCCTACAATGGTTAGACCATCAAGGTGAGTGGCTTACATGACTAGAGCGTATCACGGACATGATGCAGCACATCTTGGAGCTAGTGGAGAAAGCATC
Source organism: Magnolia officinalis (assembly GCA_021015155.1). Classification (NCBI taxonomy): domain Eukaryota; kingdom Viridiplantae; phylum Streptophyta; class Magnoliopsida; order Magnoliales; family Magnoliaceae; genus Magnolia; species Magnolia officinalis. The sequence continues at coordinate 43,335,048 of JAJHSJ010000006.1, read as the reverse complement.
TCAGGACATCCTCGCCGCACTTACATGCCGACGAGATGACACTGCTCCAAATGAGGATGATCCCCCCCAGTTAGGACCCATCAGCGATGCATAGTTTGGGTTTTGGCTAGTGACATTGAGTATCTTTTTGGATGTCATGGCTCATCTGATTTATCCATTCTTGTATATCAGTAGATCAGATGTGTGGTGGTATTTTTTTAGATACTGTCTATTTTGGTATTTATGCCCAACTTGGGCTCTTGGGTTATGAATGATTTTCTTCTCCTTTTTTTTTTGATATTTTTGACCATAAGGGCTTCTGGATTATGTTTCTACCCATGCTTGGGGTAGTTCTTTTTGTTGTCTGAATGATGATTATTTTTTTGCTAGTAGATACTGTCACTTTTGTTTTGATATATATATATCTATGGTAGTCACCTTCACATCACGTTCTCAATCTACATTCCATTCTTATATGAACTTATGTGAACCTTGTCGCTATCTTCTAATATGATTGATTAATTCCACACTTCAGTTATTTTGGCATATTTCTTATATTGCTAACCCTTTGCCAATGACTGACAAAAAGGGGGAGAACCATACTCCAACCAATTGTGCGTGGTTGCTATTTTTACAAATCTCAAAATGCAAGAAGTTAGGGGGAGTAAGAATAAAGGGGGAGCTGCAAGCAACTCAAGTCAATATCAAGTTTGTAATCGAGTTATAAATAGAAAAATCTATAATATCTTGAGTTTTATGTAATATCTAGGGTTTGTAAGTTGTTTTGTCACGTAATTAACAAAGGGGGAGATTGAAAGTGCCCTTGTTTGACAATGTACGTGAATGGTAAGTCTGTCTATCAAGTGAGCCCCAGATTGAAGACCACAAGTTCAAGACTTACCAAGATGAAGATATACAAATGTGCTTAAAAGGTAAACTAAGCCTCATCTACCCAAACAAACCCTATCAGGTATATGTCCCAATTTAAAAACCTAAACTTACCCACAATTGCTTCTGGATATCCTTTGGTAAGCTTGGTTTTTGCACTTTGAGTATTGGAAGAAATATGTACTATACATGTAAAATCAATGTCCTGATGATTGTATCGATATGCAATCGAGGATAATTTTGATAACATCGAACATGGTTCAATTGCATAAAAAATAAGCCCATATAGTCCAGCAACAAACTGAACAAATGCTGGGTATTGTCGATTACATCGAATGAAGTTCGATGACATCGAAACTTATGTTTCAATGGCATTGAACCCACTTCGATTGAATCGACCTTGGGCTTATTCCCTCCATTTCTAAAATACTCAAAGTGTTCCTCAATGTAATTGAACCTCCTTCAATAACATCGAGAGTAAGTCATCGATGGCATCAAATCTAGTTCGATCGCATCGATAATAGGACCAGGTTGTCCAGCAAGCTTTCAAGGAAAATCTAACATTTTCGATTACATCGAAGACCATTCGATGTCATCGAAATTCAAATTTCGATACCATCGAAGGTTTAATCGATGACATAAAAAAATGGCACAATCTGTCTAACAACCAGAGTGTATTTTACAAAGAAAATCTCAATGGCATCAAGCTATCCCTTGATGACATCGAAGGCATCTTCGATGGCATTGAAGTATGTTCGATGGCATCAGACAGAGTCTGCCAGCCCTATTTGAAAAACTTGGTGCAGGCTATCAATGGCATCGAAGACCTTTCGATGGCATCGACAAGAGCAGATTTCTGCTCTTTTTTTTTTTTTTTTTTTTTTTTTTTTTTTTTTTTTTTTTTTTTTTTTTACAGTTGGGATTCAACTTTATATAAACTCTTTGGTTTCTTTTTGGGCAAATGAGCAAGATTTGAAGAGAGCTTGATGTTCACAACCCCAAGTGTAGGGTCATGATGTAGTAATAACTCGGTAAGACCGAGGTCAAATTCACAGGGACTAAACTTGTATGTATTCTGAAAATAACTAGAACTATAACTAGAAAAAGATCTAAATTGAAATATGAATAATTGAGAGTAATGGTTAATAATGTTGATTAAAACTTATGAATCTAAAGGTGGGAACTAGCGTTGAGGGTCAAATATTGCATATTATTCACCATTTATTACTTGATTTTATGAACACGATAATTCTTAATGTTCTAGTTTAATCATGTTTGTGTTGCAAGGTGAATTTAAGAGCTTGGATTGAAAAAAATGCTAAAAGCATGGATTTAGTGCTCAAGAATCACCAAGGCAAAGGAAGGATCGTAGGAGACCAAGAACGGATAATTCTCATGCCAAAGATCCAAGAAAAATAAGTACAAAGGATGGAGAAAGGATTGGCAAGAGCACAAGTAAAATAGAAGAAAAATAGCCAATTTCGGTGCCACCTAAGCTAGCTTCGGTGCCACAAAAAGGGCACAAAATAGTCCAGCAAGAAAACAGCTTAATTCGGTGCCACCTAAGCTTAATTTGGTGCCACCTAAGCCAATTTTGGTGCCACCTAAGTACTCTGCACATATAATTTCAGATGTGATAAAATTTCAGATATGATTTCGGTGCCACCGAAATTGCGCAAAGTTGTTGTGCAGGACCGACACGGATTGCGTAATTTGAGGTGGTTTGTGAAAATTTCAAGTCGGTGCGTAAGAGGGGGATGCACAACTATAAATTGGAGACCCTAGGACATTCCTAGGCATCATCTAGGGTTTGAGGAGTGGAGCAAAAGCGTGGAGAGCCGCCGCTAAGAGTCTTTCTTCTTCTTCCTTGGTTATTTTTAGTTGTTTTTATGCTTTTCTCAAGAAATTTTAGTTCAGTCATGTCTATGGTTAGATAAACCTCTTAGCTAGGGCTAAGAGGTGAAGCTTGTAGCATGATTGGATGTTTACTTTTCTTCAATTCATGTTTATATTTGAATTTCATTGAATTCTAATTGATTCAAAGAAATATTTTCAATTTTTAATGGTTTGTTGTGACTCAAATTACAATAAGTCTGCAATAGCTTTAAATATCTTCTTTTCTATTTGAGATTATGGATTTGGTAAATCCCGTTGTTTGCCATCGTCTCCCGGGCATGGTTGGGTGATGGAATCCCTTCCAATTCACCACAATTCTCCTTCATTGAGGCTAGATCAATGAGAAGTTCAAAATTTTGACCGTCTCTTCTTCCAACTAGATAGGATAGGACTCTGATTCTAGTTGGAGCTCTCGAATTAAGCAAGGTAGTATCTCAATTGCTATTAGTGGATCCTTGGCACCCTAGTTCCCACCTTTAAATTTATAAAGTTTCAATTATATCCTTCATAATTACTCTTCAAACTTCTTCAAATTTAGATTTACATCTTCTTCTAGTTCCACTTCTAATTACTTTTAGAAACGTACGAGATTAGTCTCTATGAATTCGACCTCGGTCTCACCGAGATCATCATCTACACTGATTATGCGACGCTCAAGTATCTTCTTTCTAAGAATGATGCTAAGCTTCGCTTAATAAGATGGATCCTTCTACTCCAGGAATTTGATTTGGAAATAAAAGTTCAAAAGGGAGTAGAGAATGTAGTGGTTGACCATCTTTCTTGCCTTAATCTCTCTGATTCCCTTGAGACAACTCGTATAAATGGCATGTTCCTTGATGAATAATTGTTTAAAGTTTTCCACTCACCTTGGTTTGCTGATGATGCTAATTATCTTGCCACAGGTTTCACGCTGACACACTGGAATGCGCAAGATAAGAATAAATTTTTCATTGAGGTACACAAATTCTTCTAGGATGATGCATATTTATTTTAATATTGCCCAAATCAGATTCTAAGGAGATGTGTGCCAGATAATGAACGCCAAAGTGTCATCTCCTTCTGTCACACTCAGGCCTGTGGTAGTCACTTTTTTGCTAAAAAGACCACGGTCAAAATTTTGTAGTGCGGCTTTTATTGGCCCACTATGTTCAAGGATACTCATGAGTTTTGCAGAGCTTGTGAGCGCTGTAAAAAATTGAGAGCATTATCCTGTCGAAATATGATGCCCCTAAACCCAATTCTGATCATTGAAGTATTTGATTGCTGGGGCATCGATTTCATAGGACCATTCTCCCAATCTTTTAGGAATTTATACATTTTGCTAGCTGTAATGGGTCGAAGCGATCAGATGCCTGAATAATGACCATCAGATGGTGATTAAATTTTTAAAAGAGAATATCCTTTCCCGGTTCGAAATGCCTCGGGTCATCATTAGTGATGGAGGCTCACATTTCTATAATAGGCCATTTGCAAACTTAATGAAGAAATATGTCATCTCTCATAAGGTGAGCACTCCATACCACCCACAGACAAGTGGGCAAGCTGAGATTTCCCACAGGGAGATTAAACATATCTTGGAAAAAACGGTTAACCCTGTCTGTAATGATTGATCAATCCGCTTGACCGATGCCTTATGGGCTTACCGTACAGCCTTTAAAACTCTCATTGGAATGTCTCCCCTACTGGGCTATTAAGAATTTGAACTTTGATTTGGACAATGCTGGCTCGCTGTACAAGCTACAATTGAATGAACTTGAGGAGATCCGAAATGACGCATACGAGAACTCGAGAATTTACAAGGACAGGATGAAAGTGTTCTATGATAAGAACATCCTTCAGAAATCATTCTTGGTTGGTCAAAAAGTCCTTTTTGTACAATTCTCGGTTACATTTTTTTCGGGAAAGCTCCGATCTCGTTGGACTAGCCCTTTCATAGTTACTAATGTCTATCCTCATGGGGCCATCGAGATAGAGAATCCGAACAATGGCAATGCTTTTAACGTAAATGGACATCGGTTGAAGCCATTTGTTGAGAAAATCGATTCAGAGGATATGTCCATACCTCTGACTGATCTTGTGTACCAAGATTGATCTCCTAATGTGATGGAGGTATAGTTAGGTTTATTGCTTTCATATGATCTAGGACTAGGATAGTTTGCTTATACTCTATTGAGTTTTGTTTTGTGCTAACCCATTTTATACTGAGATCCGTGAAAAGGCTTCAAATTTCCTTCCTCCAGGTTCTATCTTTCCATTACTATTTCCTTTCTTTTCGTTGCCTCATATGCATTACATGCTTATTTCTTTTACATTGAGGGCAATGTAGATTTTATGTTGGGGATGGGGGATTGGGTAAATTAATCAGTGTTTTCTCAATTTTGAGCAAAATTTTTTGAAAATTTTTAATGTTTCAAGTTGGAATCTGTTTGAAAACAAAAGTTTGTGTACTTAAGAATGCTTTGAGTGGGATACTAAGATGAAGATTGGATCTTGAATTGTTGGAGTTTGATCACCTGAGTAAACCATCACCTAAGATTCTTGAATGATTAAGAGGAAACTTGTATATCATGTTAATTTAAATCACAAAATACATTCAAGTTGCTTCCTTGGGATGTGCTAAGATTGCTAATGGTTAGTATGTAAATCATTGATAAATGTTGAGAATTGAACCAGGAGAATTTTATCTACCTTAAAAGATGAAAAAACCAGTTAAAAAATAGGAGATCGACAAAAAGGCCATGAGGAGAATGAAAAAGGTCTTTGAAAAGGATGAATTATTCAAAAAAGAATGAATAAGAGTAGCCATCGATATAAAATCAAAAACTGGAAAAAGAAGAAAAGGGGGGATATATTTGGAATCAGTACATGAGTTTTTGACTAATTTTGATAAGATGAACATGGCTAACATTATGAAATAATGTATTCCCATGGGAAGTTAACATTAATTGGAAAAACTCAGAATATGAACCTATGCTCTGAGTTAAATGATAAAGAACTTATTTCATTAATTGCTTATGTGATTTGGCTCTAGGTTTTCAAAATACCACTTTCATGTCTTGAGTCTACTCATTCATACTTGATTATACAAAAGAATGTTTTCTGAAAAAGGTTTGAACATTGAGCATTGAAGTTCATTTTTCACATACATTGCTCGGGACTAGCAAAATGTTGGTTAGGGATTGTGTTGAGGGTCAAATATTGCATATTATCCCTCATTTATTACTTGGTTTTATGAACATGATAATGCTTAATGTTCTATTTTAATCATATTTGTGTTGCAAGGTGAATTTAAGCGCTTGAATTGAAAAGGATGCTAAAAGCATGGATTTAATGCTCAAGAATCACCAAGGCAAAGGAAGGATCGTAGTAGACCAAGAACGGATAATTCTCATGCCAAAGATCCAAAGAAACCAAGTAGAAAGGATGGAAAAAAGATTGGCGAGAGCACAAGTAAAAGAGCAAAAAAATAACCAATTTCAGTGTCACCTAAGCCAACTTCGGTGCCACCGAAAGTGCACAAAACAGTCCAGTAAGAAAATAGCTTAATTCGGTGCCACCTAAGCCAATTTAGGTGCACCTAAGTACTCTGCACATACAATTTCAGATGTGATAAAATTTCAGACATAATTTCAGTGCCACCGAAATCATGTAGAGTTGTTGTGTAGGGCCGACGCGGATTGTGTAATTTGAGGTGGTTTGTGGAAATTTCAAGTTATTGCATAAGAGGGGGATGCACAACTATAAATAGGAGTCCCTAAAACGTTCTTAGGCATCATCTAGGGTTTGAGGAGTGGAGCAAAAGCATGGAGATCCACCGCCAAGAGTTTTTCTTCTTCTTCCTTAGTTGTTTTTAGTTGTTTTTATGCTTTTCTTAAGAGATTTTAGTTCAATCATGTCTATGGTTGGTTAAACCTCTTAGCCTAGCTAAGAGGTAAAGCTTATAGCATGATTGAGATGTTTACTTTGCTTCAATTCATGTTTATATTTGAATTTCATTGAATTCTAGTTGATTCTAAGGAATATTTTCAATTTTTAATGGTTTGTTGAGACTCAAATTACAATAAGTCTGCGATAGTTTTAAATATCTTTTTTTCTATTTGAGATTGTGGATTTGGTAAATCCCGTTGTTTGCCATCATCTCCTGAGCATGGTTGGGTGATGGAATCCCTTCCAATTCACCACAATTCTCCTTCGTTGAGGCTAGATCAATGAGAAGTTCAGAAATTTGACCATCTCTTCTTCCAACCAGATAGGATAGGACTTTGATTCTAATTGGATCTCTTGAATTAAGCAAGGTAGTATCTCAATTGCTATAAGTGAATCCTTGGCACCCTAGTTCCCACCTTTAAATTTTTAAAGTTTCAATTACATTCTTCACAATTACACTTCAAACTTCTTCAAATTTAGATTTACATCTTCTTCTAGTTTCACTTCTAGTTACTTTCAGAAACACACGAGATTAGTCCCTGTGGATTCGACCTCGTTCTCACCGAGATTATTACTACATCACGACCCTACACTTGGGGTTATGAATAAGTTTTTGCCGCCCTTGCCTAGGATTAATGGTTACATTTTTCTGAGATTAACTAGTTTTAGAATTAGCTTAAGATTAGGGTTTGTTTACTTTCTATTTTTAGGTTAGGGTTTTTCTGATTTATTTGTAGAAACTAGGTTGCTTTCTAATTTCTTTTATAGAAACTAATTTGCTTTCCTTTTTCTTCTGTAAGATCCCAACATAGAAACTTCTAATTTGGTAACTTCTTTTTATTTCTAGATTTCTATTTCTCTCTTTCCTTTTAGGTTTAGGTTAGATTTTGAAATTTAGGGTTGAGAGTGTTTCATGCCCAAGTGGGTTCGTGACAACACTTGACGTCTCTTGAGTAAAGGAGGATTAGTTGGGGTTATCTATTCATCACAGGATTAGACACCACTCGAGATCTACAAAGTTAATTGGAATTATGGCTACCAATTAATCGGCCAATCAACCTCCAAATCTACCTCAACCTAGGGTTGAAGAAATCCAGGATGATAATGAGGTGCATCAAGCACCCCCGCCACGCACTTTACGAGATTATTTACAACTGGCAGGGGTGAGCACGCCCTCATGCATGGTTTTTCCAAAAAATACGGCGGGGGTGAGCATGCCCAAATTTATGCACTCTGCGCAGTTTTCCAAAATAAACTTGGAGTTTCAGAATATGCCTTTACAGGACAATTTCAGGAATATGTTTGTTTTCAGGATTCCTTTTCTTCACTTCAAATCTTTGATTCTCTTCATTCCTCACTTGGTTTTCTTGGATCTTTAGCATGTGAATTCTTCATTAATGACTTTCAAATCTTCAAATCTTCATTTAGTAATCTTTTGATCATAAATCTTCTTTTTGGTATCAATTTCACCTTAAGCTCTCAGAATCACCTCGCACATGAAAACATGCATAATTAAATCAATTAAGCACTATCATATTTATAAAATCAATGTATAAATAGGGGGAAATATGTAATATTTCACACTCAACACCCCCAAACTAGCATTTTGCTAACCTCGAGCAAAACATGCGTGAAGTGATCTTCAATCTTCAATGTTCAAATTACTTTTAGAAAACAATCTTTCGTGCAATCAAGTATGAATGAGTACAATCTAAAGAAGGAAGAGTGCAATTTTGAAAACCTAGAGCCGAATCACACAAGCAATCAATCAAAAAGTTTCTTTATCAATCATTTAAGAACATAAGTTCATATATCAAAATTTTCCAATATGCTTTGTGAATTCTATTTACTTTCCATAACATACTACTATTTCATAACATTAGTCATGCTCATAACCTCAAGTTTTATTGAATAATCAAGTACTGATTCCGAACTTATCACATTTTCCTTCTTTTTCCAATTTTTGATTTTATATCAATGGTTCTTTTTATTTATTCATTCTTTTCAGACTTTTCATTCTTTTCTAGTTGTTTCGACAAGAAAACAAAAGTATTTGATTTGGTAATTATCTTATTCAAACATAACAATGAAATAGTTACAAAAACAATCATCACACTTTATTGATTCTGAATTCATTTACATCCTCAGGTATCCCTTGATTCTAAGATAGTTTACAAAGAATTCATTGCAAGTTACAATTATCGCAGTTAAATATAAATTTCGGCAGCATAACAGCGCTGATCTCAATCATCTCCTATGACTTAGGAGGAATAGACAAATCGACCAATAGTCTTCAAGAGGACGAAGATTCCGGCAACATAACAGCGCTATTTCAGTCATCTCCTGAAACTTAGGAGGAATACGCCTTTTCGTCGATGATTCTTCCTTTTCTCCTGAACAAGAAGAACTTGAAGACTTAAAGACTCTAGCCATTCTAGCAGCATAACAGCCCATTGATATTATAGACTGTCCAGCAGTCGGTTTGCGCGGGTCCACGCAAACTACATGCTTTGCGCGGGTCCGCGCAAACTACAGGAGCCCAATGCTCCTTTGCGCGGGTCCGCGCAAACTATATGAGCCCAATGCTCCTTTGCACCTTCTGTCTTCTTCTTCGTCTTTCTTCCACTCTGAAATCTTCTAACCCCTTTTGAGAGAAAGAACGGGGTATTTATAGACATTTTTACTGGTGTAAATCTTTGTTCTGGTCGATGTGGGACAAAATAACATCCAACCATTTTTATACCTCCGCAAAACACTTTGCGCGGTCTCGCGCAATCTATTATTCCCGCGTAATCTGTCTTCACTGATCAAACCGCGCAACCTATTTACTTTGCGCGAACCCGCGCAAAGTCATCTTCAAACTGATTTCTTTGATCTTCAAACTGATTTTCCTGATCTTTTCTTTCTTCAGTTCTTTGCTTATTTTATGCCTTAACACTAGTCTTTTCATCATACATGACCTTTTTGTCGATCTCTTATTTTAACTAGTTCTTTTCATCTTTTTAAGGTGGATAAAATTCTCCAGACTTAATTATTAATATCTATCAATGATACACATACTAACAATGAGAAATTCTAGTATAATTCACAGAAAGCAATTTGAATGTGGCTTGTGACTTAGATTAACATGATATTCAAACTTCCTCTTAATCAATTAAATGCAAGAATTTAAACAATAGTCTACTCAGTTGATCAAACTCTAATAATTCAAAGTTCAATCTCCATCTTATCATCATACTCAAAGCATTCTTAATTCCACAAATTATCATTTCCCAAACATGTTTTTAACTTGAAAATTTGAAAATTTTCACAATTTTTGCTCAAAACTAGGAAAACACTGATTAGTTTACCTAATCCACACCCCCAACCTAAAACCCACATCGTCCTCAATGTAAAAGATATTGTTTCGACAAGGAAACAAATGTATCTGATTTGGGAGGATTATCTTATTCAAACATAATAATGGAACAGTTACAAAGACAATCGTCACATTTTATTGATTTCGAATTCATTTACATCCTCTGATATCCCTTGATTCTAAGATAGTTTACAAAGAATTCCTTGTAAGTTACAATTATCATAGTTAAATATGAATTTCGACAGCATAACGGCAATGATTTCAATCATCTCCTATGACTTAGGAGGATTAGACAAGTCGACCAATCAGTCTTCAAGAGAATAGAGAATTCGACAGCATTTCAGTGCTATTCCGGTCATCTCCTGAGACTTAGGAGGAATACGCCTTTTCGTCGATGATTCTTCCCTTCCTCCTGAACAAGAAGAACTTGAAGATTTGAAGACTCTAGCCATTCCAGCAGCATATCAGCCCATTGCTGTTATAGACTGTCCAGCAGTCGATTTGCGCGGGTCCGCGCAAACGACATGCTTTGCGCGGGTCCGCGCAAACTACAGGAGCTCAATGCTCCTTTGCGCGAGTCCGCGCAAACTATATGAGCCCAATGCTCCTTTGCACCTTCTGTCTTCTTCTTCGTCTTTCTTCCACTCTGAAATCTTTCAACCCCTTTTGAGAGAAAGAACGGGGTATTTATAGACATTTTTACTGGTGTAAATCTCTGTTCTGGTCGATGTGGGACAAAATAACATCCAACCATTTTTATACCACCGCAAAACACTTTGCGCGGACACGCACAAACGACATGCTTTGCGCGGTCTCGCGCAATCTATCAATCCCGCGCAATCTGTCTTCCTTGATCAACCCGCGCAACCCATTTACTTTGCGCGGTCCAGCGCAATCTATTCACTTTGCGCGAACCCGTGCAAAGTAGTCTTTAAACCTGATTTCTTTATCTTCAAACTGATTTTCTTGATCTTTCTCTTCTTCACTTCTTTGCTTATTTTATGCCTCAACAGATGCCCCCTTGATCCGTTCTTTGTTTTTTAAAAAAATCAAAGAAAAAGGATCAAATCACTCATTTTCTGTAATGTTTGCGCGACCCCGCGCAAAGCTCGGTCGAGTACCGTGCTCGGCCACGAATCCTATAAATAGTCCAACAACTTAGTCATTTGCACGAACCCTTTCTACTCTGGCGAAACTTTGCTTCTGCGACTTTCCTCCACGCAAACCATATACTTTGCGCGGCCCCGCACAAACCCTTGCTGTTTGCGCGAGTTCCTTTCGAAGTCCAAAACGTTCCGCGCAATCCATATACTTTGCGCGGACCCGCGCAAAGTGTTCCACATTTAGCCAATTTTCTCTCCTTTTGACCATTTCCAGCACTTAGCCATTTTTCTCCTTTCTTCTATTCTCATTCCAATATTCGTCTTCTTTTCTTAACTCCTTACATTATTATGGCCCGTATAAAGCAAACAGCCCGTCCTGTGACTCCTCCTTCTGATCAACCTTCTTCCGATCAACCACCTGCCAAGCGAACAAAGACTACCTCCAGGACTCCTTATTTTAAAGAGCCTGTTCTTCCAACTTTTGACTTTTCCGACCGCATTAAATCTCTTCCATCCCCCATTCATAGATCCATATCTTTAGGAGATATCAAATGTCCGCCGAAGCACGGCAAAGAGTACGATTGGGACGAGTGGTTAAAGACTACGACTCACATTCGTACTGATAGTGAAAGACCTCCTCTTCGTGAAGACACTCCTCCTGCCTCTCGTTCGAAGAAAACTCGCCGGAATAAAGCGAAAGAGTTTGCCGAGAAGATTAAGGAACACAAGAAGAAGAGACTTCAAAATTCATGGGATTCAATACGGGTTGTTGAAGGTGTCATGAAGTTTGACAACCCTCATGCAGAAGGCATGACAATAATTCCCATCAATGTTTATCGCCATCAGTCCATGCTTGACTGTGAACCCAAGGATTGCGTTCATGGCGAAAGGTTGATGTATACTGAATCATGGGCCACAAGAGAACCCAGGATCCTTGAAGGAGTCATTCAAACGCAGAAGCCGCGACAAAAGATATGAGAAATTCATCCCATGATCTTCTTAGCTCCTTTCCATAGCCCTCACGACCTCTTTCCTTCACATTTTTATGAGACAGTCCGGCAACGTTTCCGAGATCGGGAACCACTCTGGGGACAAGCAGAATTTCGCATCAGAGGCCTGTTAACTGCTCGACGCTATTACTCTGATTGGGCGGAAGCTATTTTACTGAAGCATACGAGCACACTTGCAAAAGTCGGTCTTTATGATGCTATAGAAGTGACTTCTAAATACTTCTGTAGGGAACCTACTGTATTGAAAGGTTTCCTTGAGTACTGGTCGCCCACAACCAACTCCTTCCACTTGCCCTATGGTGAAATGAGCATAACACTTTGGGATCTTCACCGCATAGCCGGTCTCCCAATAACAGGTAAATTCTACGATGAATTTATTCCAACCAATAGGGAACTGGCCTTTGTATCCTCTCCTGATAGCAAACCTTCGATCTCTGAAACCACTATCAAACTGTTCAAGGAGATGAGTAAATTTCCCAGTTTTCACAAGATCCCCCCTTTGCAGTGGCTGGCACATTTTTCCAGAGGCCTCAGGTATTTATCAGTCTGATAATCAACTTTCTCCTTATATTGGCGATTTCTGCATATTCACCCTCTCTCTTTATTTTTCTTTGAAGATTTCATGACTGTCACTCCAAGGAACTGACAAAGCTTCGAGACGCAATGAAGGGGAGACCGGAATATAGCTCCTTCGGAGAACTTGCAGCTTTCTTAGCCTATTGGCTGAGTCTGGTTGTATTGCCTAGCTCTAAATGGGCAGATGTTGTTCGTCCCACTGTCTTCACTGTAGCTGGCGCTTTTGCGGAAGGCCATAAATACTCCATTGCTCCCCCAGTATTATGCTCTATTTATAGGGCCCTTGGAGAGGTAGCTGCCCACGTGAAAGATCCTATTCTTGGAGCCTCGTCTGCATATACTTCTTGGCATTACATCATAGGGTGGCTAGGGGTCTATTTTTCCTTGGACTTTTGAGGCTCCAGAGCAAGCATATACTCATCCTTCTCACCTTCCACTCTGGTTCTTTCAGTAAAGAGCGATGGCAAAAAGAGCGTATGAGTGGGTTGCCAATAAATTTGGAGATGATGACCAGATAAACTTCTTTCAGTTCTGCCTTTATCGCCACACTGAAGATACAAATATGGTGGACCAAGAAACGCTTACTGCAGTAGAGAGAGCTTTCTTCTTTTCTATTCGCTCATGCAGTTTACCTCTTCAGGAGGGAACAAAATTTTGGAGAGAACCTTACTACCCCAGTCGCTTTGCTCGTCAATTTGGTTATGATAAAACCGTGCCTCAAGACTGCGGGCTGGTTACTAGAAAAATGCGCTGTTATAGAACTGCTCCTCTTAACTGGGCCATGATATGGAAACAACTGCTGAATGGCTGCGTTGGATCTCTTTTCATAATTCCAGGCTGTAATCGCATAGTCCGTACATCATATAGCTGGATGCGATGGTGGGATCACCAATCATACTTGGTCACTAAATGCTTGCCAGTCAGTGGGTTCTTCTATCTTTCTCCATCCGCCCAGGCTGAAGGGCAGAAATTTAGAGAGTGGAATCGGTTATATTCCAGAAAAGAGCTATGCATCTCATCCTGAAGAAATTTGTAGGAAGATATCATTGGAAGACCCTATCCGTGAAATCAAGCCTATCAACACTTTGGATGGCTGGTTTGCTCACGGAGTTCTGAGAGAATTTGAGAAAACTCGTCGAGACTTCTCAAATCAAGCCGCAAACGATGCTGAAGGTACATCTTCTCCAATTCCTGCAGAGACTGCAGTGGTTCAAGAAGGACCAGCTATTGGTACTTCCATATCTCCTCCACAACCCCTTGGTCCTAGTCCATCTTCCCCAATGACTAGATCAAAAACGCGTTTGCAAACATCATCCCCTATTCTTCCAGAAAGGACCCGCCAAGCATCCGCTTCCCCTATAGTCCAAGAGCCTGCACCGGAGAGCAGCCAACCCGTTTCTTACAAAGGAAAGCAAGTTATCATTGAAGAAGTTGACGAAGAAATTTTGGAAGATGAAAGTTCAGCTTCATCATCAGATACTACTGAATCTTCACAATATGAAAACAGTAGAGATAGCGACAGCTGTGAAGATAAAGATGATGACTTTGAAGAAGGTGAAGTTGACATCGACGGGGATGAGGAAACAATTGCGAAAGAAGTTGAGATGGAATCTTCCCCTGCAACCGCTAAGACTCTTCCTGGTGTAAATGTTCCTGCTAAATCTCTGCAGCTGAGGAAGATGAAGAGGAACTTTTAGATTATGGCGAATATGGGTATCCACCAGGTAAAGGAGATTTAATTTTCATATGCATATATCTATCTATATTTTAACAACTATTATTATTTTATTTTTTTTAAAATTATTGTGTCTCCCTTTTTTAGGTGCCCAAGTTGCAGAAATAGGTGCTATCTCTTCAGTGAGCCCTCTCGTGGTAACTTCACCAAGAGCACCTGTAGTTCCATTGGTAGTACAGAGAGTAGTGGCTCGTGAAATCATATTTCCAACAGAAACTACAGACTTGCCAACTCCGGCTACCAGAGATTCAAGCACGGAAGCTAGAGCACCATCTTTTGCTGATATGGTGGAACTTGGTCTTTCCATGACTCAGAGAGCTTCTCCTTCTGTTAGTCATATTCAGTGACAGGTACATATATATGCACTGATTATCTTTACTCATGACTACATATTTCATAATAATATTTTGAATATCTTTCTTCTTTTGCTATAGGAACTCATTCTTGCAGTGGTGCGGCCAGTTCTGATTCTGTGACCACTACTTCTGAATTGTCGTCCTTTGCGAAAATCCCTGTTCATAAAATGCTTATGGTGAAACATTCCTTGTTAGCAATAATCCATATCTTCAGAAATCCTGATCAATGGTTGGACTTGGATGTTGCTATAGAGATTTTGGAGAGCTCTGCCAAGATGGCTAGAATCAACATATCTCCTTTGCGTGATTCACTCCTCAAATTTCGTGATTCAGTAATTTCTTTGGCGTCGGTAGAGAATGTTACAATTGCCCCTGAGATTTTAGAGTACAAGAAGCAGCTGGCTGCATCTCAAGAACAAGCCTTTCTGACAGCTTCATCAATTTCTAAACTTGAACAAGAGCATATGATTCTTCAAGATCAATTAAAGATTCATATTGATGAAAATATGACTATCCAAGATCGTATTGCAGCCCTGAAGGAAGAAATCTCTCAACTGGAGAGAAGGAATCATGAACAAGCCTTAATCATTCAAGATGTTGAAGAGAAGATACAGGCGAATGTTCAATCCATTAATATTGAAAAATCCGCGCAACTTCAAGGTAAAGAAATGATTGCTTCTCTGGAGAATAAACTTGCTAGCGTTCCTGATCAGGCAAGACTTATTCTTGAATTAAAATCTAAACATGATGTAGCTCAGGCACAATTGAAAGAAGATTTGCGCAGATACTCAAAAGCAGTGGGGATTACAGAAGATCTTTAAAACATGTAATTTTGAACATGTGATTTTTGCTTTCATGTTTCTTGGACATAATTTATTTGGCTTCACATATATTTTTATGAAAGCATTTTGAGATGTTTATAATAGCATTTTCTCATTGCATGTTGATGACATTTATATTAATATTATCAAATTATATTTATACTTTATATAATAATTTCATTACATCCTTTACAATTTCTAAACCTTTTTTGCTTTGTTAGTGCGGGATTCTCTATGTGAGTATTTAGATTGGCGGTACTAAGTTTCAATTTAATTAGCCACACACAGTTTAAGCTCATGAGTAGTGGAATGTGCGCACACACACAGTTTAAGCTCATGAGTAGTGGAGCATTTATGGGTCTTATGTGATGGCCACTGTAACTCTCTAGAGTTCGCTTTTGGGCTTTTTACTGCCTTGAGCTCACGGCCAAGGTCCATTAGAGGGGCCCATTGATGCTACCGGGCGGTGAACTGTTGGTTTTACGCACAGGGTTGGCCACGGTAACTCTCTAGAGTTCGTAGGGCTCGCAAGGCTACCTTTGGGCACCAAACCTAGGGTCGTCAGTCCATCAATGAGTAGGTTTAAGCCCTTCCTCACGAGTTACTACTGAAATCAAACCCTAGATCTGGAGGGTCTTACGCACGATTGGCATAAAGCTCGCACTGCGGCCCCTGTTTTCTTCGTCTGCAAGGTCGAGCCCATTCATAGGAGGGCATTTTCATCCGTTCCCCGTGGCGCTACCGGAAGCTATACAGACGGCATGGGAGTTACGGTGACTAGTCTTCGCAGATTTATGGCCTTTTAGGCTTTGAATCCTTGACTTCGTCAGCTGCCCGCATGGGTGCACACGATGGTCTTCGCGGGCTTTTTAGAGCCACTGACTCCTCGCCGCTGCCCGAATGACGATCTTCATAGGTCTTACGTATAGTTGGCCGGCTCTTTTAGAGCTTGATCCTTTGAGAGCGTGATCTTTTTTCTTTTCTTTTCTTTTCTTTTTATTTATTTATTTTTTTTATTTTTTACAGAGCTTGATCTTTTTGATTTGGCTCAATTTGGCTCTTTTAGGATTTGGCTTGGCTATACTGCCTCTTTAACTGAGATTGATGTATCCTTGCTTTTGATAATATCTTTAGGAAGACCCGTGCCTTGTAAGGCAATAATATCTATGATCATCATCATTGCCAGTATAGTAGATATTTCCAACTGAGATAATATCTTCAAGAAGATCCATGCCTTGTAAGGCAATATATCAATCTTGTCAATATCTTCAAGAGAATCCATGCCTTGTAAGGCAATATATCAATTTTGTCAATATCTTCAAGAGAATCTTCAAGATGATATTGATTTTGTCGAACTTATTTGGTGATGATGATCATATATATATTTTCGGATTTGATGCTTGATAATTAACATGCTTGTGAATTTCTTCTTCACAGCTTCTTTTGTTGACATATAAACATGATCTTATTCATCCTTGCCCCCTTTTGATACAGATTCATTATGCCGATAATATTCTGAATCAAAATCCACATGTCTATCTTTAGGGATAGTATCTTTTGATGAAACGGGCGTTGACAAGTATACTGATACCCTGTCCCTCTTGATTTGTGATTCTATATGCCCCATTGGAGTATACTTCTTTTACCACATATGGACCGTCCCATTTAGGCTCGAACTTGCCCCCTGTTCGGCGAGTAATCACTATAGGTCTTTTCAGCATTAACACCATATCCCATTTTTTGAAAGAGCGGTATTTAACCTGTTTATCAAATGCAGCCGATATCCTGGCCTGATATGACTGCAACCGCTGCTGAGCTTCAAGACGTTTCTCATCGAGCAGATCTAATTCTTTCAGCCTTATTTTTGCATTTTCATCATCTGTTATAGACTGATGTACTGCTATTCTGAGTGATGCCACCTGCATTTCAATTGGGATAACTGCCTCTATACCATAGATTAATGAATACGGTGTCGCCCGTAGGCCCATAATGCTTCTTGTAACTTTTCATCCCAATCACGCTTATTGCCTGTCACCGTTTTTTTTTTCATTATTTTGACAATCGTTTTGTTAAACGCTTCTGCTAATCCATTGGCCGGAGGATAGTAAGATGTTGAAAAAGAATGCTGGATGCCGAATTTCTGACACAACTTTTCCATGCCTCTATTTTTAAAAGGGGTGCCATTATCAGTGACAATCTTTTTCGGAATACCATGACGGCATATTATAGCATGCCGGATGAAATTGACCACGTCTTTCTCTTTAACACTACGCAAGGCAATTGCTTTAGTCCATTTGGAGAAATAGTCTGTTGCTGCCAGAATATACTGTTTTCCTTTAGATGAAGGGGGATTTATAGGACCAATCACATCGAGTCCCCAAGCTGAGAAAGGCCAGGAAGCAACAGACTGATGTAAGTCTTCTGGGGGAACATGTATTACATCTCCGTGTATTTGACATTCATGACACCGCTTTGCGTATTCTATTGCATCTTTGAACATAGTAGGCCAATAATAACCCATTCGATGCACTCTATGGCATAAATTTCAGCCGGCTTGATGTGCTCCACATTCACCTGAATGTGCCTCCCGCAGCATTTGGTTTGCTTCTTGCTTGTCTAAGCATCTTAACAGCATTCCATTATAAGATTTTCTATACAATACTTCGCTGCATATGACAAATTTGCCCGATCGCTGTTTAATCTGCTGTCTTTGTGCATTATCTTCTGGCAAGATATTATATTTGAGATAATCAACAAAAGGCTGACGCCAATCATCTGTTATTACTTCCAGACAGGATATAGGAAACATCTCAACGGTTTCTTCGATAACTGCTGCAGATGGCAGGAATCTTCTTTCTTCTATAGTTACCTGAAGAGGACTTCGGTTTGTGCAGGATAAAGCTGCTGCCAAACCGGCTAAAGCATCTGCTTTTGCATTCTCCAGCCGCGGTATGTGTTTAATTTCCACATGACAAAACTGTTCAAGAACTGTTGTGCCTTCCGATAATAGGGCGGGAGTTCTTCTTTCCTTACTTCAAATTCCGTTGTCAATTGATTTATAATCAATTTAGAATCTCCGAAGATATGCAATAATTTTATTTCCATTTGCTGGGCTATTTCCATTCCGATGATAAGAGCTCTGTATTCAGCTTCATTGTTTGTGCATGCGGTGCCCAATGTGAAGGAGTATGGTAATAAATCACCTTGAGGCGTAATGAATATCACATCTGCCCCCGCTCCCGATATTCGAGCAGCACCATCAAAATACATTTGCCAAAGATTCTGAGATTCAGCCAACATAACCTGTTCATCTGGGAATTCGTCATTGATTTCCTCACTTTCTGCTATAGGATGTGCAGCGAGGAAGTCTGCCATAGCTTGTCCTTTTACTGCTTTCACCGGCTTATACGAAATAGTATATTCTGATAGCAATAACATCCACTTGGCTAATCTTCCCGACAACATTGGCATGGTCATCAAAAATTTTATCGGATCTGCTCTTGAGATCAAAGTTATATCATGGGAGAGACAATAATGCCTCAACTTTTGTACAGCGAATATCAGCGCCAAACATTCTTTTTCGATCGAGGAATAATTGCATTCTACCCCCATCAATGTTCGGCTTAGATAATAAAGAGCAGTCTCTTTTCTGGCTTCGTTTACCTGTGCTAACAAAGCACCCAAAGAATTTGTAGCTGCAGATGTATATAAGATAAGTGGCTTACCTTTCAATGGAGCTGTTAACACCGGCGGCTGTTTCAATAATTCCTTAATTGAGTCAAGCTTTTCAATTCCTTCAACGTCGTTGGTGGCGGCATATTTTGAATAGCCTTAATTTTTTCTGGATCAATCTCGATCCCTCTGTGTCGTACAACAAAGCCGAGGAATTTGCCAGAAGATACTCCAAATGCACACTTAGCAGGGTTCATCTTTAGTTGCTTTTTTCTGAGCCGACGGAAGACTAATGCTAAATGTTCGCGGTGTTCTTGATGATCTCCCGACCTGACCACCAAGTCATCAACATAGCATTCAACATGTTTATGCATCATATCTTGAAAAATGTTTTTCATCGCCCTTTGATATGTTGCCCCAATATTTTTGAGACCAAAAGGCATAACTTTATAACAATAAATTCCAAGCGGCGTTCTGAAAGCCGTTGCCTCTTCATCTTCGGGTGCCATCCTGATTTGATTATAACCTGCGTATCCGTCCATAATGGACATAATAGCATACTGAGTAGTGCTATCAATTAATAATTCTGTTATCGGGAGAGGGAAGTCATCCTTTGGACATGCTTCATTCAGATCTCTGAAGTCAATGCATACTCTAATATGCCCATTCTTCTTTTTCACCGGAACAATGTTTGATATCCACTTGGGATATTTAACTTCTCTGACGAACCCAACCTTTATTAGTTTATTTACTTCTTTTTCGATTAATGGAATCAGGTCTGGGTGGAATCGCCTTTGTGCTTGCTTTACTGGTTTCTTTTCTTTGGAAATATTTAATCGATGCATTGCTACAGAGGGTTCCAATCTCGGCATTTCTTCACATGTCCAGGCGAAGACGTCTTTATTTTCTTTGAGAAGTTGGCCATATTTCTCAAATTCCTGATCTGAAAGACTGACGCTGATGAATGTGTTCCTTGGCTCTTCTGCTATTCCCAAATTTATTTCTCGCAAGCCATCTATCGTCGGCTGCCCCCCGTCTTCTATTTGTCTTGGAGCGGTTTCAGGATACTCGACTACCTTAGCATCTTGTTCTGACATTTGTTCGGCTAGAGTCATATTTACTGACACCATATTTACTGATGATTCTGCTCCTAATCCTTGGAATTTTCTCCGTTTTTCCTGATTAACTCCGAGAGGGATTTGAATTCCTTTCCCATGATTCAGTCCAGTGGGCTTGTCACAATCAAAACCCATATTTCTCATGATTTTCTTGCTTACTGCACTGTATTTTCTCAAATTCTGCGGTGCTAACTCTCCATGATATATATTGCTTGTGTTTTCATTCTTCACCTCTGTGCAGCGTGAAACTCTATTGCTTCAGGATATTTAGCACTGGCTCTGACTTGAAATGTTCCTGGGGCGGCTGCAAATGGCTTACATTTTTCGATATTGGGTAAGGGCATTGTGTAATTGGACTGTAAGACTTTCAGCTGTTCTGTCGACAACAATGTCAACGGCGGTTGTCCCGATTGTCTCAGGCGCTTTGGTACAAAACAGAACTTTTTTCTTGCTTCTGTAGTCCCAGGAGATTCCTCCCTTTCTTCTCTAACTTTATTTATTTGGACATCTTTTAAGACTCTCTTTCCATCATCATTTCCCACTTCTTTGGAGAAACATTTATAATAGCTAGCATCCGCAAAGAAAGACTCAGCTTCTGTATAGGGTTTCGCATCAGCCATTACTTTACACTACATTCCGTCCTTACAGTATTTGAAACATTGTGTAGAGTAGAAGGTACAATATTGTACTGATGTATCCACGGCCTTCCCAAGAGAAGGTGATATGTCGTCATAACATTTATAACGTGACATACAACAGTAGTGATTAATTCTCCCACTTCCAATGTTACTGTAATTTTACTGAGTGCGCGTTGTCCATCTTGATTAAACCCCTGTATCATCATTCCACTGGGGCGCAAATCTGAACGGCGATAACCCAATTTAGTAATCATGGAGAGTGGCAAAAGATTCACTGCGGACCCATTATCTATCATAATCCGTTTTATCTTCTTTTCGCAAATGTACCCTTCTATCATCAATGGCCTGTTATGTTCTATTTCACCAATTAAATCGTCATCAGAGAAAGATATTACTGGTAGACAATTCATCTTTTCATTGTTTCTTTCATTCTTCATTTCTGTCAGTAAAGTTTCTCTCACATCGTGATCAGACAGTACTTGAATCAAACTCTGCCGAAATTCTTCTGACAACTTGAGTGCATCATAAATACTTAAACGTGCCGGTATTCCCTTCAAGTGGTTAACTACGTCATAAGCCACTTTTGTCACTGCGTCTCCATTTCTACTTCTATCCTCAGTATTCTGTCTTTCAGTCACTTCTTTCCTTATAACTCCTGCTTTTTGCTTTACCGGACTGATTATCTGCTTCCCTGATCGCAACGTAATCATTGTCGCATTTCTTATCGACCTTCGATCTCCCTTCTCTTTTATTCCCCGAGTCTTTTCTTGAATTGACAATACATTTACTGTCGCCCTTGTATTCTTTTCTTTGCTTTCGCTGGTTATTATATCACCTCTATTTATCATTCGCTGTATGATGCATTTTAACATGTAACAATTTTCCATCGGATGTCCCACTAGGCGATGATAACGGCAAAAGTTTCTTTCTCGAGTCCTCGTCACATCTTCAGGGCGTTTTGGTTCTGGTAATTCCAGGGTACTTGCTTTTAACAATTGTTGCATCATAGGCACCACGTCCTCTTTATCAAACTCAAATCCTTCATGAGAATCGAGCATTCTGAGCCTTTTTCCGCCATATCTGTCCCTTGATTGATTCCAGCTTTCTTTTCCTTCCGGCCTTTTGTCTCTTGAGCCCCTCGCATCTTGATTTTTCTTATCCCGATCGATGGTGTTGACGGTTGTCCTGCCAGGTATTCTTCTGACAGTTTCATGATGAAATGCTGGCATCTTACGAGTCATTAATTCCAATGCATGGGCTTTGGTAGCCAAATCACGAAAGGTTCCGATATCAGCGCTGGTGAGTCCGAACGCAATTCCTGTCTCTATAGAGTTCAGACACATTTTAACTTGTTCCTTTTCTTCTGGCAACTGCCTACACGATGCCCCCAGTGTCTTCCATCTGTCTATGAATTTTTCAACTGGTTCTCCTTCTCACTGTCGTACTGAAGCTAATTCTGTGATGCTAACATCGCGCTCTGACGAGAAGAAGTTTGACATGAAAGCATCTTGCATTTCTTCCCATGTGCGTATAGATCCTGGTGCTAAATTTGAATACCACCTAAAAGCTTTACTTGTCAATGATGATCCAAATAAGCGTAAACAGTATTGAGGTATCGTGGAGAAATTCCCCATGCTGGTGATGAAATGCATCAGGTGTTCTTCTGGTGATCCTTCCCCATTAAATTTCTGGAAATCTGGATGCTTAGAATTGACTGGAAACGGAACATCCTCTACCTCTCTCGGGTAGGGTGTTCGGTATCTGAAACGACCGGTATTCGCGCGCTCCCTTTCTATTCTGACTGCTTCTTCGACGACTTGTCTTACATCATCCTGTGTTATAGCTCTTGTCACTGGAACTGATTCTCGCGATCCTATCCCCTGCAGACGGGAGCCTTCAGGTTGGTTCTCTTGTCCATTTGTTGCTCCCATCATGGGTGGAGCCACTATCTGGGCTACATTATGTGCCAGAGTTGCCAGAGCTTCTCTGAGGTTCCGGCATTCATCCATTAGCACTCTTTGTGCCTCTGCCATTTGATCAACACGTTCTTCAGTAGTTGGTCTATTTCCTTGACCCGTCTCTGCCATATATACTGCGGCCTCTTGACTGTTTGTCGAAGCTGTTTTTTGAGTAAAACGAGAGTATGTTGACGTAACAGGACTTATAAAGAGGGGAGAAATTGGAGTCTCGTTTGACTCTTGTGTACTTCCCGTGCTTTTAACCGATCGAGGTGATACAGTTATGGGCGAGCTTGTTTGAGGTGACACGGGCATCGGTGATCCTATCATCAGTGCTTTGCCTTTCTGCGATTCTGTCCATTTGGTCTTTGGAGCGACCAAAGCTGGAAAATCGTGCAACGAGAACTGCGAAGCAGCTTGTTCAGGATAAATCGCCGGAGGAGCGAGCTCGGGTTTTCTTCTTGCTATACTACGCGTGATTGGTCCCTCAGCTCTTGGTACAAGCAATTTCGCCCTGCGGTTCTTTAAGGTCTTTGCTTTTGTCTTTTTGGACAAGACCAAAGTCCAGTTCTCATCACTTTCTTGTGGTTGGGGTGAGACGGAAATGACTCCCGCTGTTACTTGAGTCACTTTACACCTGCTTGTAGTGCTTGCTTTCGTATGCTCAGGAGTTTGGCTTGGCGCATATTCAATTACAAACCCAGTAGCGGTGAATCGGAAGTTCACTTTTCTCACAACGTCAGCCATTAGCAATGTTATGTGATTGAATTTGGGTACCTTCAATAACGAAACATACATGAAATTAGTATGCGAAAGATTAAGTAAACTATTTTAGAGATGAAGCGGAGGATGTTCCCACTAAGAGTCGCCATTTTGGCATCTACCAGACGCCAAAAACAGTAATGAGAGTCTCGCAACTTTCCCAATGTTAGTGTTAAATAAGATAAAAGTCCCCAGCAGAGTCGCCATTTTGTTTCGACAAGGAAACAAATGTATTTGATTTGGGAGCATTATCTTATTCAAACATAATAATGGAACAGTTACAAAGACAATCGTCACATTTTATTGATTCTGAATTCATTTACATCCTCTGATATCCCTTGATTCTAAGATAGTTTACAAAGAATTCCTTGTAAGTTACAATTATCATAGTTAAATATGAATTTCGACAGCATAACGGCAATGATTTCAATCATCTCCTATGACTTAGGAGGATTAGACAAGTCGACCAATCAGTCTTCAAGAGAATAGAGAATTCAGCAGCATTTCAGTGCTATTCCGGTCATCTCCTGAGACTTAGGAGGAATACGCCTTTTCGTCGATGATTCTTCCCTTCCTCCTGAACAAGAAGAACTTGAAGATTTGAAGACTCTAGCCATTCCAACAGCATATCAGCCCATTGCTGTTATAGACTGTCCAACAGTTGATTTGCGCGGGTCCGCGCAAACGACATGCTTTGCGCGGGTCCGCGCAAACTACAGGAGCCCAATGCTCCTTTGCGCGAGTCCGCGCAAACTATATGAGCCCAATGCTCCTTTGCACCTTCTGTCTTCTTCTTCGTCCTTCTTCCACTCTGAAATCTTCCAACCCCTTTTGAGAGAAAGAACGGGGTATTTATAGACATTTTTATTGGTGTAAATCTCTGTTCTGGTCGATGTGGGATAAAATAACATCCAACCATTTTTATACCACCGCAAAACACTTTGCGCGGACACGCGCAAATGACATGCTTTGCACGGTCTCTCGCAGTCTATCAATCCCGCGCAATCTGTCTTCCTTGATCAACCCGCGCAACCCATTTACTTTGCGCGGTCCAGCGCAATCTATTCACTTTGCGCGAACCCGCACAAAGTAGTCTTTAAACCTGATTTCTTTATCTTCAAACTGATTTTCTTGATCTTTCTCTTCTTCACTTCTTTGCTTATTTATGCCTCAACAGATATGAGCATGCAATGCATATGAGACAACAAAAAGAAATGGGAAATGATGGGAAGATAATACCTAAGAAAGAAGAATTGAAGCTTTTCCAAAGTTCTTAACATGTAAATGGGTTAGAACAAAGACTAAACAAACTGAAATTAAAATATCCTAATCCTAAATCCTTTGAAAGTAATAAACCTAACTACACCTCCGTCAGACTAGGAGGTCAATCCTAGTACACCGGATTAGTCAGAGGCATGGACATGTCCTCTGATCAAACTTCTCGACAAATGTCTTGAGACTATGTCCATTCACTTTGAAAATATTATCATTCGTCAAATTCTTGATCTCGACAGCCCCATGAAGATAGACAATAGTAACAATGAAGGGACCGGTCCAACAATATCAAAGAATACCCAGGAAAAGATATAACCGAGAATTGTACAGAAGGACTTTTTGACTAGCTATGAATGATTTTCGAAGGATGTTCCTATCATGGAATACCTTCATCCTGTCCTAGTAAATTCTCGAGTTCTCATAAGCGTCATTCCGAATTTCTTCGAGGTCATTCGATTGAAGTTTGTACAACGAGCCAGCGTTATTTAAATTAAGTTTACATTTTTGATAGCCCAATGAGCTCTATGCTCCAGCTCCACAGGTAGGTGGCAAGCTTTCCCATAGACGAGTCTAAAGGGAGACATTCTAATGGGGGTCTTAAAAGCTATACGGTAAGCCCATAAGGCATCAATCAAGTTAATTGACCAATCCTTATGGTCAAGGTTAACCATTTTTTTCAGAAATTATTTAATTTTTTCGTTGAAAATCTCAAAGAATTGGGGGAATGGTCTCATGAAATCGATGCCCCAGCAATCAAATGCTTCAATGATAAGAATGAGGTTCAAAGGCATCATATTTTGATAGGACAACCCTCCCAATTTTTAACCAGGCTCATAAGCTTTGCAAAACTCATGAATATCTCTAAACATCATGGGCCAGTAAAAGCCGCACTGCAGAATTATGGTCATGGTCTTCTTAGCAAAAAAATGACCACCATAGGCCTGAGAATGACAAAAGGAGACGACACTCTGATGTTCATTGTCTGGCACACATCTCCTTAGAATTTAATCTGGACAATATTTAAACAAATAAGGATCATCCGAGAAAAACTTATGTACCTCAGCGAAGAATTTTTTCTTATCTTGGATAGTCCAATATGTTGGCGTGAAACTTGTAGCAAGATAATTTGCAATGTCAGCAAACTAAGGTAGTTGGGAAAGTTTAAACAATTGTTCGTCAAGGAACATATCGTTTATCAGTGTCGCCTTAAAGAACCAGGGAGGTCAAGTCGAGAAAGGTGGTCGGCCACTACGTTTTCTACTCCTTTTTTATCTCGTATTTCAATATCAAATTCTTGGAGTAAGAGGATCCATCTTAGCAGGCGGGGCTTGACATCCGTCTTAAAAAGAAGATACTTTAGCATCGTATGGTCTGTGTAGATGATGATCTTAGATCCGATCACGTAGGACCTAAATTTGTCAAAAGTGAACACTACAGCTAAGAGTTCTTTCTCCATAGTAAAGTAGTTCACTTGAGCAGAATTTAGAGTTCTACTTACATAGTGAATAACGTAGGGCTTCTTTTCTTTTCTCTGGCCTAACACCACCCCAATAGCATAATCAGATGCATCGCACATAATCTCAAAAGGGATGATCTAATCGGGTGACTGCATGATAGGTGCGGTAGTTAACATGCCCTTGAGCTTAGTGAAAGCTTCTTGACATTGTTCATTCCACTCGTATAGTATATCCTTTTGAAGTAGATTGCATAAAGGATGAGAGAGATGATTAAAGTCCTTTATAAATTGTCTATAGAATCCAGCGTGTCTTAGGAAGGATCGCACGTCACGTACGCTCTTGGGTGGAGGTAGGTCAGAGATAAGATCAACTTTTTCCTTGTCTACCTCAATTTCCTTGGACAAAATTATTTGTCTAAGCACAATTCCCTTGGGAATCATGAAATGACATTTCTCCCAATTCAGAACCACATTCTTTTTCTCGCATCGCTTCAGCACATATTTAAGATTTTCCAAACACTCGATGAAGGATCGACCAAGACAGAGAAGTCGTCCATGAAGACCTCTAAATATTGCCCCACCATGTCAGAAAAAATACTCAACATGCATCACTGGAAAGTGGCGGGGGCATTAATAGTCTGAATGGCATCCTTCGGTAAGCAAATGTGTCAAAGGAACATATGAATATTGTCTTCTCTTTATCTTCAAGGGCTATCTCTATCTGATTGTAGCCCAAATATCTGTCAAGGAAGCAATAGTAAGAGTGACCGACTAGCCTTTCTAAAATTTGATCAATGAAGGGTAAAGGAAAGTGGTCCTTCCTTATCATGGTATTCAACTTCCGGTAGTTGATCCACATTCTCCAACCAGTAGTAACTCTAGTTGGCATGAGTTCATTGTCGACATTGGTTATGATGGTGATTCTGGACTTCTTAGAAACTACCTGAGTTGGACTCACCCATTGACTGTCGGATATAAGGTATATGATACCCACATCCAATAACTTAATTACCTCAGCCTTAACCACTTCTTTCATATTTGGATTGAGTCGATGCTGTGGTTGTTGGGAGGTTTTCGTATTATCCTCAAGATGGATGTGGTGAGTACAAATCAAAGGGTTAATTCCCTTGAGGTCCGCAACTGACCATCTAAGAGCTCCTTTATGTTTAATGAGAGTGGAAATGAGCACACTCTCTTGTTCTTTCTCAAGGTGAGAAGAGCTCACCATTGGGTATGTCTCTTCTTGACCTAAATAGACATATTTAAGATCGGCTTGTAAGGGTTTTAGGTCAAGCTTCGGTGCTTTGAGGTTAGACGGTAGAGGCACTACATCGGTTTAATGCAATTTTCAAATTGTGGCCTCCACCGGTTAACTTCAAGTACAGGCATAGCATCAAGCAAGGCATCCATCTCCCTAATCATGTCATCATCAAAATCAGGGGAGTGGGCGAAGCAAGTCTCAAGAGTGTCAGAATATAGAGTCAGGAGTGCTCTATCTTCCACAAAAACATTGATCATGTTAATGTCGTGGGTATCATCATCATCCTCTAGCTGTTTGTTCATGTTGAAAAAAAATGTGAAGCTCCAATGTCATATTTTCGAAAGATAAATTCATAATTTCATTCCTATAATTAATGATAGCATTTGATATAACAAGGAATGGGTGACCAAAAATGACGGGTATTTGAGTACTCACATCAATGATGGCTTGAGTATCCAGGATAATAAAATCTACTGGATAGTAGAATTTATCAACTTGCACCAACACATCCTCAATCATCCCTCTCGTTACACGAACTGAGCGATCTGCAAGTTGTAATGTAGTCTGGGTGGGTTTTAATTCACCTAGACCCAATTGTTCGTAAACCGAGTAAGGGATTAGATTTATGCTCGCCCCCAAGTCAAGAAGTGCATGCTCAATCTGGTAGTTCCCAATTACACAAGTGATGGTTGGGCTAGTGGAATCTTTATATTTTTGTGGCACATCTTGCTTGAGGATGATACTCACTTTTTCTGTTAAAAAGATTTTCTTTTGTATGTTTTGTCGTCTTTTGGTCGTACATAAATATTTCAAAAATTCGGCATATGAAAGGATTTATTTAACGTCATCCAATAAAGGGTTGTTGACCTTCACTTGCTTAAGCACCTCTAGAATATCTTAAGAGTTAGAGAGAGGTTTTGGTGTAATCAACTATTGAGGGAATGATGCAATCGACTTACTTTGAGGTTCTAGTTCTAACCCATGCGAAGCATTGCTAGGTCTATCATTCTCATATATTTTCGGGTCCTTAGGCTTTTCAGCCCTCACCGGAATAGATTTGTCAATTATCATACCACTCCTAATAGTGGTGATAGACTTATCCTACTCCATCTATTTTGAAGAGCTTGAGTCACTGATTTCATATTGTTGTTTTGGATTGGGGAGAGACTGAGCCGAAAGGATCCCTTTCTCCCCAATCAAATTTTTTGTTTCAAGGCCTTATATAGCCTTTGTAAGGTCTTGAAAGGCTTACAACATACCCTGATTAAAAAGCTCTTAGTTTCTTATATGTTTTAAGACCAGGTTCTCTTAAGGTTTCCTTTGATTCAGAAATTGGTTAAGGATCCCTTGAGGGGTAGCCGTTTGTCCGTTCCTCCAACCGAAATTTGGATGGTTCCTCCAGCTTGAGTTATATGTATTTGAGGTGGGTCCACTGAAAGGTTTTTAGTAGTTATTTATGGCATTTGATTGCTCATTCAATATCTCTTGAAAAGTAGGAATTGTTGGGCAATTCTCAATTGTATGTATGTTACAAGCAAAAATACCACAAACAACTTCCACAATCTTTTTAGGTTCTACCTTCTTAAGTTCCATGGCCTTGATTTTTCTTGTGAGTTTGGCTACTCTTGCATATATTATCTTCCTCTTTTAGAACATAAATTCCTCCCCTTTCCTTTGATTGAGTAGGATTAGAAGTGGTAATTCTTGAAGAGGTATCCCATGATTGCACTTTTTCAGCAAGTTTATCAAAATAATTCCATGCATCATCAGCTTCCAACATTGGAAGAAGGTCGCATGGGTGAGGTCAATCCCTCATAGAAAAAGTTTGTTATATGCCATGTTTTGTAGCCATGTTATGGACATGAATTATGAGATCCGTAAATTGCTCCCAACATTGGAAGAAGGTCGCATCGTCTTTTTGCTCAAAATTCATGATTGCTTTCCTTAAGCTATTTGTTTTATGATAGGGGAAGAACTTTTTAAGGAACTTCTTGTCATCTCAGCCCACGTAACAATGGACCTTGGTCTTAAGGAACGTAACCATAACTTAGCCTTTTCTTTCAAAGAGAAAGGAAACAATTTTAGTCTAACTGTGTCCTTAGACACGTTTGGGAAGTGTAATGTTGATATGATTTCATTGAACTCTTTCATATGCAAGTATGGACTTTCATATTCTAGTCCATGAAACTTAGGGAGGAGTTAAATTACCCCTTGTTTAATGTTCATAGTTCCTGCATTCAATGAAAATATCATGCAAGAAGATGTACTCACCCCTGCCAGTTGTAAATAATCTCGTAGAGTACAAGGTAGGGATGCATTTTGCACCTCGTTTTCATCTTTAACTTCCTCAACTAGAGGTTGAGGTTGATTTGCAGTCATCACTTCTATTGACTCAGAGGGTCTCAAGTGGTGTCTAATCCTATGATGGATAGGTAACCCTTCGACTAATCCTCCCTCATTCAAAAGACGTAGAGTGTTATCATAGACCCACTTGGGCATGAAACAATCTCAGCCCTCAAGTGACTAAACAACTAAGCCTAAAAGAAAAGTAGAAAAACTAAAACAAATAATATAAATAGAAAAGATAAGAGAGAGGGTTGGAACAAAATTACCGAATAAGAGTTTCTATGTTAGGATCTTACAAAACAGAAAACAATGTTAGTTTCTAAAAATAATTTTAAAAAAAATCCTAACCTAAAAACATTGAAAAAAATAAACCCTAATCTTAACCTAATTATAATACCAATTAATTCCCGAAAAATGTGACCGTAGTCCCGAGCAACGGTGCCAAAAACTTGTTCAACCCCAAGTGTAGGGTAGCGATGTAGTAATAACTCGGTAAGACCGAGGTCGAATCTACAGGGACTAAACTCGTACATATTCTGAAAATAACTAGAACTAGAACTAGAAAAAAATCTAAATTAAAATCTGAATATTTAAGAGTAATGGGGAATAATGTTGATTAAAACTTATGAATCTAAAGGTGGGAACTAGGGTGTTAAGGATCCACTTGTATCTATTAAGATGCTACCTTAGTTGATTCAAGGGACACAATTGGAATTGGAGTCCTATCCTATCCAATTGGAAGATAAAGCAATTTAAATCAAATCTAAACTTTTCATTAACCTAATTCTCAATGGAGGAATATTGTAAGGCCCGTATCCAAGAGTGTACCATTCCGTAGGTTCCGCGGTCCTCTCGGTCAAATTCCGGTAACTCGCGACCTGTAATCGACGTTTGCACGCTAGCCTAAGCCGAGTCCTACATATCTAAGTCAGCTCAACCCGAGCCTTACACCCTAACGACCGCGCCGTCGCCACGGTTCTAACACCACGTATTACGCGCTGAGGCGATACCTAGGCTAGAAGATCTGGGCCTGCATTCAATTCGAGAAAACGCCGTGCAGTTGCAAAACCTAAGAGAGAATATGTCAAATCAATCCCATCAATCACCACATCATGTCAAGTACAACCACCCCTCCCTTAAAGTCAACTTTATCTCTTACAACCCATACATGTCAAGTACACATCCATCACCCATCACCCATCTCTCACCCATCACACCCATCCCTCTCTCTTACAATCTCTCTCTCCCATTTTCCCAAACAAGAGAGAGCAATCGTCCATGGCTTTCCAAGGGAGAGGGAAAAAGCTAGTGTGGCCCACCTCCCTCCCACCCAATCCCACCCTCTATAAATCATCTCAACCATTGAATGGCATCCGTTGGAGCTTTAGAACGCGTTGGTGGAAGAAGGAAGAGGAGATCAAAGGAGGGTGTTTTTTTCTAGTATTGATTTGTGTGGCTTTAATGATTTGAGGGCCCACATATGTGGGACCCATCTTGATGTACGATTTGTATCAAAGAGGGACCCATAGTGGCGGGGTCCCTCCGCTACTCCGATCTTTCTCTCTCCTTCTCTCTCTTTTTATGATGACCGTGTGGCCCACCTGATTTATGTGTTTCATCCAACCGTCCATCTGTTGGACCGTGTTATAGGGCCACACCGTGATTTATTTATTTTATCTACACCGTCCATGCCATCTGGACGGTGCTGGACCAGTTGGGACAGTGGAGATTCATCCCACACGTGGGCCCCTTTCTCTTGGAAATGGAAGTGGATTAGCTGGCGTACCTCACCAGCCGCCCTTGCTGCTGCTGGGTTTGACGTCAGCAAGCTCTGTTGGGACCCACTTGAGGCGTGTGTTTTATCCAACCGTCCATTGGACAAGCAGCAGCTGTTGTGCAAAACGTCTTCAAGTTTTATGGGTCTGACCATTTGGTATGTATTATATCCTAACCGTTCAAATGGTGGGACCCACTGCTGTGATTACGTCAGTAGGTTCTGTGGGTCCCACGTGATGTATGTGTTATGATCAACTATCCATCCAAAGGCTACTCCAAATCTCAGGTGGAGCATGATAACGCCAGCACCTGGACGTTTTCTTTTAAATAATATATATAATTATTATAATAATATATAATATATACATATGCATATATGTATAGCTGGTGGGCCCACGTGGGACCCACCAGATGTAGTGTTTCACCCCTCTCATCCACCGTCCAATGGATTGGACGGTGGGTAACCCACCTTGATATTTGTATTCTACATCTGCACCGTCCACAGATTGGGACGGTGCTGTAGGACGCCAGCATGATGTATGTGTTTTGTACATGCCATCCATCTGATTAGGGCATGACCCACCCCACACGTGTGGCACATGTGGGGGTGGGACCCACCTGACGTATGTATCTTATGCCGACATCGTCCATCTGAACGGTGCTGTGGGGCCAACCATGATGTATTTATCCACCCCGTCCATCTCTCTTTGGACGGTGGATGGCCACCATGATGTATGTGATCTGCACCGTCCATCTGGACGGTGCTGTGTGTGCAGGCCACTATGATGTATGTGTTATTTTCACCGTCCATCTGGAAGGTGCTGTGAGGGACACCATGATGTATGTGTTTTTCCCACGCCTTCCAGCCAGTCACGTGGTCGTGGAGCCCACCATGCTGTATGGGTTTTATCTGCACCGTCCAGTAGTGGGTCCCACTGCATGACGTTAGTAAGCTTTATGGCCCACCATGTGGCATGTGAGAACCACACCGTCCAGCCACGTGGACGGTGCATCCCACCACGAGGTATATGTTATATCCCCTGTCCATTCATTTCTGGTGAGTCCCATACGTGTGGACCCACTTGGTATGTTTCATTCTGGTTGTCTAACGTGGTCCACCTTAATGTATTTATACTATATCCATTCCGTCCATCTGTCCAGAGACGCGAGACCCACCTGCTGTGAGCAGATTTACTGGTGTACCTCACTCCAGCTATGTAGCTATTGTACCACATCAGCAAGTTATGAGGGCCTGATCATGAGGTATGAGTTTGATCCACACTGTCTGTTTGAGGATGTGGGGTCCACCGTGATGTATTGGTTTTACCCTTGCCGTCCATCTGAGGACGTGGACCCCACACTTGATGCATATTAGGCCCATGTTAGGGCCCACCTATTGTGTAATTGAAGCCCATGAGTTGTGGCCATTGTGATGTATTCAAGGCCCATGGGTGAGGTCGTTGTGATGTGTTCGAGGCCCATGGGCAAGGCCTGATGTGATGTATTTATGGCCCATGTGCCGAGGCCCATTGTGATGTGTTTCTAGCCCATGTGTGGCCCATCCCGATGTGTATGGTGATCTATATAAGTGGCCCATTGTGATGTATTTCTAGCCCATATGATGAGGCCCATTATGATGTATTCAAGGCCCATGGTTGAGGCCCAATGCGATGTATGTATGGCCCATTACGTTGAGTATGAATCCCTTGTATGGGCCACTCCTTGGGAGCAATGTTGGTTAAATGTCCACATTGATGGGCAATGATGGTTGGATGTCCACATTGTGACCTTCCCTTAGGCCTTGTTAGGCCCATTCTCATAATCCTCTTGTGGGTTAACCCAAATAAGTGGGCCCCATTCACCATAGACAGATGATTTCGCATTATCGGATTTGATATAACCACGATCGAGGGCCGATCTTTATATATGGTTGATAGGTTGTTTATCTATGGATCCCGCCTTATTTATATGTTGATCATCAATGCCGATTATCGATACTGATTGTCGGTGCCAATTGTCAATGTTGATCATTGGTGCCAATTGTATAGGTCGATTCCGATTGTCGAGGCCGAGTATCGAGGCCGATTCTGATTTGTTGAGGCTGATTCCGATTCATCAAAGCCGATTGTACAGGCCGATTCCGATTGTTGAGGCCAATTATTGAGGCCGATTCCGATTGTCTAGGCCGATTCCGATTGTTGAGGCCCATCGTGATGTGTATTAAGCTCTTGAGTGAGGCCCACGGTGTTGTATTGTTGGCCCTTGTTTGAAGCCATGGGTCCACTGTATGTTAGGCTTTATACGGGTCATTACTTGGGGGTAATGTTGGTTAAATGTCCACCTTGTCGAGGTCGATTGTCGATGCCGATTATGGATACCGATTATGAATATGTGACAGCATAACATCATGATACATGCCCATACCCATCATCTGCATGTTTGTTATGAGATATGATTGACTATTGCATATGCCATAGTGTCGGTTGTTATGAGGCTCCCTGATAGGTGGAGATTGTCTCACATGAGGGCATGGTATGCGCAGGATTGATGCATGACTGGATTGTATGACTCATGCATCTTTCATTGTGTGATGTGATTACTGTACGCCCTAGTGACATCAGGGCCGTAGCCTCCACAGGCATATCATAGATGTCCAGATGGAACACAGGAAATCTGTTCTACATGGGGTGTTATAGATATCCCTAGGTGAAAGTCCCTAAACCCTGTTGGTTCCAGAGGTTGCTCCAACGTCTAGACCGAGTGGATGCATGAGCGCATGAGGGCGGTATACCGTTAGGCCGCATCTCCCACTGTGTCGTGGTCAGTTGGAAGGGGGTGCGGCTTTACCTGCCTGAGAGAATGAGGTAAAGCTAGGCTGAGTTTGACCAACTCGAGGAATGAGTCCGCTATCGACGAGCCGGGCCCGATATTGGTAGGCAGATAGTGAGGTCTCTTACACTCACCTTGTTGCGCGCTATGGGGTGGCAATTTGGTTTGGAGTGTAATAGACCCCGGTGATTTTTCAAAGAGGAATCATACTGATATGTGAACTTATTGAGTAAGAGTTGCATACTCACCATTCATTCACTATTCACTCAAGCTGGTGGTACACAACTATTTGTTACGTATACCTTTGCAACGGCCAGGATTTCTGTTTGAGCGTACGACTAACCTGAGATCAGGAGTTTACCACATTGAGTCTGACTATCCAAATTTAGGTATGGGACTGGTTTGGATAGAAGTCCCTTGTGATGGACCTCATAGCTTGAGATACTACGTACTGTCATCCCGAATTCACTCTGACTTGTTCATTTCATTTGCACCACATTGCATTGTATCCACAGCATTTAGCATTTTGGGTTGTTATGTTTCTGCACTTATTGACCTAGACAAACTTAGCAAGATTTACATATTGCATTGTACCCTCGCCATATGATATTTGGCTCTCTTTGACTCATTTGTATAACCGATTTATATTGCTTACTCTGATACTAGATGACTCATGGACTTGTCAATATTTCTGCTTACTCCGATATTGTATGGCTTGTGGACTTATCGGTATCTCCGTTTACTCTAATATTACATTCTGAGTACGCATATTCTGTTCAGACACCTTCACCACCCACTAAGCTTTCTATAAGCTTATGCACGATAGTGCGTGCAGGTGGCATTAGGTTTCAGCAGCATGGAGCTTGAAGCATGTAGTGAACCTATGGAGCTTTGATTTTTGATATATGTATTTCCCTTTCAGCATTGTATTCAAATGATTATATTAGTGGATATGTAATGATGATGTTGCCTTTATGATTTGGGTAAACTTGTGGTTATGCTTCTTATGAGAAAAACGTATGTTGAAAAATCCTCCTTGTAGGATCCCAAGATCAGAATCTGGCATATAGACACTAAGAACCGAGATTGGGGTACTACGGAGGTTGTCAGCACCGGATTCGGCGATCGGGATTCCTGTGAGTCCGATCTTCGGGTTTGGGGCATGACAGAAGTCAGTATCAGAGCATAACTTGGGAGTACCTGAAGATAACATCACATATCTGCTGATAGCTATCCTGCACCGTATGATCCTTGAGAACTTAGAATGGTTAGATCCTCGAGTTCGAATAACTTAGAGATTTCCTGATATAGCTCCCCACCATTGATATTGAGAGGCTGCATAGTATTCCAGTTTCTGATCCATGATTCAAGGTTCAATTGGATCATCGTAATGTTGATGATGCGTCTTGGGAGGGCGAGGCTGAGATTAGAGAGTGCTATCCCCATCTCTTTGATGACTGATTATATGTTGTATCTTGTATGCTATCTCTGATTATTATATGATGATGTCATGTTTCCTCTTCCTAATGAGTTATGTCTAGTTGCGGTGATTGTGTAAATTTTGAAGATGAAGTTTTTATAAGGTGAGGAGAGTTGTAAGGCCCATATCCTAGACCGTACCGTTCCATAGGCTTCCGTGGTCCTCCCGGTCAAATTTCGGCAACCCGCGACCTGTAACCGACGTTTGCGCGTAAGCCTAAGCCGAGTCCTGCATATCTGAGTCAGTTCAACCCGAGACTTGTACCTTAGCGACCGTGCCGTCGTCGTGGTTCCGATGCCGCATATTACGCGCCGAGGCAATACCTAGGCCAGGAGATGTGGGCCCGTGTTCAGTTCAAGGAAAATGTCATGCAGTTGCAAAACTCAAGAGAGAATATGTCAAATCAATCCCATCAATCACCACATTATGTCAAGTACAACCACCCCTCTCCTAAAGTCAACTCTATCCCTTAGAACCCATACATGTCAAGTACACATCCATCACCCATCACCCATCACACCCATCCCTCTCTCTTACAATCTCTCTCTCTTATCTCTCTCTCCCATTTTCCCAAGCACGAGAGAGCAATTGTCCATGGCTTTCCAAGGGAGAGGAGAGAAGCTAGTGTGGCCCACCTCCCTACCACCTAATCTCACCTACAGATCATCTCGATCGTTGAATCGCATCCCTTGGAGCTCTAGAATGCGTTGGTGGAAGAAGGAAGAGGAGATTAAAGGTGGGCATTTTTTTTCGAGTGTTGATTTGTTTGGCTTTGATGATTTGAGGACCCACATATGTGGACCCATCTTGATGTACGATTTATATCAAAGAGGGACCCATAGTGGCGGGGTCCCAACGCTACTCCAATCTTTCTCTCTATTTTTGTGATGACCGTGTGGCCCATCTGATTTATGTGTTTCCAACCGTCCATCTGTTGGCCCATGCTATAGGGCCACACCATGATGTATTTATTTTATCCACACCATCCATGCCATCTGGACAGTGCTGGACCAGTTGGGACAGTGGAGATTCATCCCACACGTGGGCCCCTTTCTCTTGGAAATGGAAGTGGATTAGCTGGCGTACCTCACCAGCCGCCCTTGTTGCTGCTAGGTTTGACATCAGCATGCTCTGTTGGGACCCACTTGAGGTGTGTGTTTCATCCAACCGTCCATTGGACGAGCAGCAGCAGCAGCTGCTGTGCAAAACGTCTTCAAGTTTTATGGGTCTGACCATTTGGTATGTATAATATCCTAACCGTTCAAATGGTGGGACCCACTGCTGCGATTACATCAGTAGGTTCTATGGGTCCCACGTGATGTATGTGTTATGATCAACTATCCGTCCAAAGGCTGCTCCAAATCTCAGGTGGAGCATGATAACGCCAGCACCTGGACGTTTTCTTTTAAATAATATATATAATTATTATAAATATATAATATATACATATGCATATATGTATAGCTGGTGGGCCCACGTGGGACCCACCAGATGTAGTGTTTCACCCCTCACATCCACCGTCCAGTGGATTGGACAGTGGGTAACCCACCTTGATATTTGTATTCTACATCTGCACCATCCACAGATTGGGACGGTGTTGTGGGACGCCAGCATGATGTATGTGTTTTGTACACGTCGTCCATCTGATTAGGGCGTGACCCACCCCACTCGTGTGGCACCTGTGGGGGTGGGACCCACCTGACGTATGTATCTTATGTCCACACCGTCCATTTGGACGGTGCTATGGGGCGAACCGTGATGTATTTATCCACCCCGTCCATCTCTCTCTGGATGGTGGATGGCCACCATGATGTATGTGATCTGCACCGTCCATCTGGATGATGCTATGTGTGCAGGCCACTATGATGTATGTGTTATTTTCACCGTCCATCTGGATGGTGCTGTGAGGGACACCATGATGTATGTATTTTTCCCACGCCGTCCAGCCAGTCACATGGTTGTTAAGCCCACCATATTGTAGGGTTTTATCTGCACCATCCAGCAGTGGGTCCCACTGCAGGACGTCAGCAAGCTTTGTGGCCCACCATGTGGCATGTGAGAACCACACCATCCAACCACGTGGACGGTGGATCCCACAACAAGGTATATGTTATATCCCCCGTCCATTCATTTCTGGTGGGTCCCATATGTGTGGACCCACCTGGTATATATGTTTCATTCTGGCCATCCAACGTGGCCCACCTTGATGTATTTATTCTATATCCATTCCGTCCATCTGTCCAAGGACGTGGGACCCACCTGCTGTGAGTAGATTTACTGGTGTACCTCACTCCAGCTATGTAGCTGCTATACCACATCAGCAAGTTATGGGGGCTTGATCATGAGGTATGAGTTTGATCCACACCTTCTATTTGACGACGTGGGGTCCATCGTGATGTATGGGTTTTACCCTCGCCATCCATCTGAGGACATGGACCCCACAGTTGATGCATATTAGGCCCATGTGTAGGGCCCGCCTATTGTGTAATTAAAGCCATGAGTTGTGGCCCATTGTGATGTATTCAAGGCCCATGGACGAGGGTGTTGTGATATGTTCGAGGCCCATGGACGAGGGTGTTGTGATGTATTTATGGCCCATGTGCCGAGGCCTATTGTGATGTGTTTCCGGCCCATTGCGATGTGTATGGTGATGTATATAAGCGGCCCATGTTGATGTATTTCCAGCCCATATGATGAGGCCCATTTTGATATATTCAAGGCCCATGGTTGAGCCCAATGCGATGTATGTATGGCCAGTTACATTGAGTATGAATCCCTTGGATGGGCCACTCCTTGGGAGCAATGTTGCTTAAATGTCCACATTGATGGGCAATGATGGTTGGATGTCCACATTGTGACCTTCCCTTAGGCCTTGTTAGGCCCATTCTCATAATCCTCTTATGGGTTAACCCAGATAAGTGGGCCTCATTCGCCATAGACGGATGGTTTGGCGTTATCGGATTTGATATAACCACGGATGAGGGCCGATCTTTATATTATGGTTGATAGGTTGTTTATCTATGGATCCCGCCTTGTTATATGTTAATCATCGGTGCCGATTATCGACGTTGATTGTCCGTGCCGATTGTCGATGTTGATCATTGGTGTCGATTGTATAGGTCGATTCCGATTGTTGAGGCCGAGTATCAAGGCCGATTCCAATTTGTCGAGGCTGATTGTATAGGCCGATTTTGATTCGTCGAGGCCGATTGTATAGGGCAATTCCGATTGTCAAGGCCGATTGTTGAGGCCGATTCTGATTCCAATTGTCGATGTCGATTCCTACTCCAATTGTCATGGCGGATTGTTGAGGCCGATTCTGATTCTAATTGTTGAGGCTGATTCCGATTGTCGAGGCCGATTGTTGAGGCCAATTCTGATTTCGATTGTCGAGGCCGATTCCGATTGTCGATTCCGACTCCAATTGTTGAGGCCGATTGTTGAGGCTGATTCCGATTCTGATTGACGAGGCCGATTATGATTGTCGATACAAATTCTGATTGTCGATTCTGAATCCGATTGTCGAGGCCCAATGAGATGCATATACGGCCCGTATTTGAGCCCCATTGTGATGTGCATCCGTCCCATGTTTGAGGCCCAATGTCATCATGTATATGCGGCTCATATTTGAGGCCCGTGGTGATGTGTATTTAGCCCGTGTTTAAGGCTCAATGTGATGTATATGAGACCTATGTGATGAGGCCTATTGTCATGCATTTGAGGGCCAGGCTATAGAGCCCATTGTGATGTATGTTAGGCCCATGTGAAAGGTCCATCGTGATGTGTATTAAGCTCTTGAGTGAGGCTTATGGTGTTGTATAGTTGGCCCTTGTGTGAGGCCATGGGTCCACTGTATGTTAGGCTCTATATGGGCCATTCCTTAGGGGCAATGTTGGTTAAATGTCAACCTTGTCGAGGTCGATTGTCGATGCCGGTTATGGATACCGATTATGAATATGTGACAGCGTAGCATCATGATATATGCCCATACGCATTATCTACATGTTTGTTATGAGATATGATTGCCCATTGCATATGCCATAATGCCGGTTGTTATGAGGCTCCCTGATAGGAAGAGATTGTCTCACATTAGTGCACGGTATGCGCAGGATTGATGCATGACTGGATTGTATGACTCATGTATATTGCATTGTGTGCTGTGATTACTGTACGCCTTATCGACATCAGGGTCGTAGCCTCCACAGGCATATCGTAGTTGGCCAGATGGAACACTGAAAATCTGTTCTACATGGGGTGCTATATATATCCCTGGGTGAAAGTCCCTAAACCCTCTTAGTTCCAGAGGTTGCTCCAATGTCTAGACCGAGTTGATGCATGAGCGTATGAGGGTCGTATACCGTTAGGCCGCGTCTCCCACTGTGTCGTGGTCGGTTGGAAGAGGGTGCGGCCTTACCTGCCCGAGAGGAGGGGGCAAAGCTAAGCTGAGTTTAAACAGTTCAAGGAATGAGTCTACTATCGACGAGCCAGGCCCGATATTGGCAGGCGGATAGTGAGGTCTCTTCCACTCACCTTGTTGAACGGGATAAAGTGGCAATCTGGTTTAGAGTGTAATAGACCCCGGTGATTTCCCAGAGAGGAA
This sequence comes from Magnolia officinalis, assembly GCA_021015155.1. Classification (NCBI taxonomy): domain Eukaryota; kingdom Viridiplantae; phylum Streptophyta; class Magnoliopsida; order Magnoliales; family Magnoliaceae; genus Magnolia; species Magnolia officinalis. The sequence goes on along the minus strand of JAJHSJ010000006.1, from coordinate 43,294,228 downwards.
CCGTACTGATATGTGGACTTGAGAGGTTCTAGTGGAATGAAAAAATGGATTTAATGGACTGGGGAGGAGATTATACTCAAATTTTCCGCTTCATTTTCCAAGTAGGCGACTACTTCCACCCGCCCCTTGGCATTTTATTACCTACACCACTCATTGAGTGAGTTCGGGAGCTACCTTTTATGTATACCAGACCATATAATCGAGAGGGGGCAGGTAAACGCATGAAATGGGAAGTGGCCTTTCATTGATTTATCAATCCTTTCAAACCCTTTCCCACGATTTCACCTTCGAATAAATGCCTCAATCTGAATTGAGGAGTTGCATACTCATTCATTCATTCACTATTCACTTGGGCTGGTGGTACCAAATATTTGTTACGTATGCCTTCGCAACGGCTAGGATTTCGGTTTGGGCACGCTACTCACCTGAGATTAGGAGTTTACCACATTGAGTCTGACTATCCAAATTTAAGTATGGGACTGGTTTGGATAGAAGTCCCTTGTGATGGACCTCATAGCCTACGATACTACGTATTGTCATCCCGAATTCACTCCGACTTGTTCATTTCATTCGCACCACATATTGCATTGCATCCGCAGTATTTAACATTTTGGATTGCTATGTTTCTGCACTTACATGACCTAGACAGACTTAACAGGATTTACATATTGCATTGTACCCTTGCCATCTGATATTTGGCTCTCTTTGACTTCTCATTTGCATAATTGATTTATATTGCTTACTCTGATACTAGATGACTCATGGACTTGTCAGTATTTCTGCTTACTCCGATATTGTATGACTTGTGGACTTATCAGTATCTCTGTTTACTCTAATATTACATTCTGAGCACGTATATTCTGCTCACACACCTTCACCACCCACTAAGCTTTCTATAAGCTTATGCAGGATAGATGCGTGCAGGTGGCGTTAGGTTTCAGTAGTGTGGAGCTTGGACCATGCAGCGAACCTCTGGAGCTTTGATTTTTGATATATGTATTTCCCTTTCAGCATTGTATTCAAATGATTATATTAATGGATATGTGATGATGATGTTGCCTTTATAATTTGGGTAAACTTGTGGTTATGCTTCTTACGAGAAAAATGTACGTTGGAAAATTCTCCTTGTAGGATCCCAAGATCGGAATCTGGTGTATAGATGCTGGAAGCCGAGAATGGGGTACTACGGAGTCTGTCAGCACCGGATTCGGCGATCGGGATTCCTGTGAGTCCGATCTCCGGGTTTGGGGCATAATAAGAATTCTGATGATTGGAAGGGATTCCATCACCCTACCATGCTTAGGAGACGATGGTGAACAATGGGATTTCCCAATCTCACTATCTCAAAATAGGAAAAGAAGATATCCAAAGCTATCACGGCATCTATTGTAATTTGAGTCACGATAAATCATAGAAGACTGAAAATATTCCCTTAATATCATGCTAGAAATCAATGAAGTTCAATAAAAACAAGAATCAAAGCAAAATAAACATCCAAACACGCTACAAGCTTAACCTTTTAGCCCTAACTAAGAGGTTTAGCCAACCATAGACATGTTTGAAACTAAATCTTTTCAACAAAGCATGAAAAATAGGCTAGGGAAGAAGAAAAAATCTTTGGCGGTTGCTCCACCCTTGTGTATGCTCCTTGAGACCTTTCCAAACCCTAGAAGATGCTTTGGAGCATCCTAGAGAGTCCTATTTATAGTTGTGGAACTCCAACTTTCGCACCGAGTTGGAAAAATCTAGAAACCGCTTCAAATTTATGCACTCTTCTCAGTTTCCCAAAATAGACTCAAAGTTTAAACCGCCTCAAATTTATGCACTTCGCACAGTTTTCCAAAATAAACTCGGAGTTTCAGAATATGCTTTTCAGGACAATTTCAAGAATATGTTTGTTTTTAGGATAATTTTAGGATTTCTTTTCTTCACTTCAAATCTTTGATTTACTTCATTTTTCACTTGATTTTCTTAGATCTTTAGCATGTGAATTCTTCATTAATGACTTCCAAATCTCCAAATCTTTATTTAGTAATCTTTCGAGCATAAATCTTCCTTTTGGCATCAATTTCACCTTAAGCTCTTGAAATCACCTCGCACATGAAAACATGCATAATTAAATCAATTAAGCACTATCATGTTTATAAAACCAAGGTATAAATAGGGAAAATATGCAATATTTCACACCCAACACTTGAGAGAGTTACTGTAATAGTTAATATCCTCATCCTCAAGCCCTCTTTCCCATAAAGTTTATCATTCAATCCTTTGCACAAGCATTTACTCTTGTCTTCATTGCTTGGATTGAATCATAAACTATAGCATTCATTAAGTTTCCAGCAACACTCTTTAACGGCAAACCATTGTGCTGGAATACTTTAATGCTTAGCTCATGGGAATCTTCCCTAATGTCTAAAGAAGAATTATTTATTAGAGAAGATTAGACCAAACCCTAAACTAATAACCTCGAAGCGTTAATTAAAGCATCAACAAGCGGTTGTGGTTCAAGGGAGCCGAAGATTCTTCACCACCAGAAAGATCTTCAACAACATATGCTAAAACAGGGCTCACTCACTTATTTGTAAGTATGCAGAGTTCGTTGAGTCTGAAGCCCTTTCCTTGTGTAGGATTGGGATTCAGAGTTTGAGTTGACAAACTTTCTAAGACCTTTCGTAGGCCTTCGATGGGAGAATACGTTGTGTGTCCTTGTGTAGGACTTGTTACCTTGTGTAGGCATAGGTTGCCCTGTGTAGGCACCTAGTAGTGTCCTTGTGTAGGACTCACTTCCTTATGTAGGCATAGTCAGTTACCTTGTGTTGTCATTGCCTTGCGTAGGCATAGGTTGCCTTGTGTAGACTCCTAGTAGTGTCCTTGTGTAAGACCCATTGCCTTATGTAGGACCCATTGCCTTGTGTAGGAATAGTCAGTTGCCTTGTGTAGGCATAGTTGTTTGCCTTATGTAGGCATAGTGAGTTGCCCTGTGTAGGCTCCTAAGGTTGTCTTATGTAGACTCCTTAGCTAACATTGTGTGGCTTGTAAAGGTTTATAGTTAACCTGATTTAAAACTATTGATAGTGAAATCCGGCACACTTTAGGGTGGAGTGCGTCAGCTAGGAGTGGAGTAAGCACGTAATCGAACCACTATATATTCTTGTGTTTGTGATGATTGCTCTTGTTCACATGTATTGACTATTGGAATGTTTACATTATGCACAATACGTGTTTGATATAATGCAACACTTAAATTTCTAACTATTTTAGAAGTTGAATTTGAATGACTTCTTGATAATCCTACTTAGCTCGTTTTAAATTGGTAGAATTTATAGTTTAGTAAGATTAAAGTTTTAAAAGTCCTATTCAGCCCCTTCTAGGATACTTGGACATATATCCATACTTCAATTGTAGCGGTCCTAACACAATTTCAAAAATGGCATTCAGTTCTTGGGCATTTAAGGGGAATTTTAGTGCAATAGAAACCTAGGTAATTATATGTTCATATCCCTCAATATAAGCTTCTAAATTAATGAGTTCCAAGTCATATTCTTGAGTTAATAGTCTAATGAGGATTCCAACCTCCACCTTAAATATGAACTTGAAGTCCACTATTTTCTAGAAATTAAACCCAAACTTATTAGTATATCATTTATCTAAATCTTCTAGATGACCCACCTAAGTGAATCCCTTAAGATTACAATATTTTAATTAGTTATAAGAGATTTCACCATCATCCCATCACCTTTATCACCTCAATGGATCATCGAGTGTAAGGTATTTAATCTTGGAGCTGAAGCACTAGCAAGCATCGACATTAACGACCGGGAGAACAAAAAGGGAGCGGATTTAAGTACAAGAGAGTTTTAAAGAAGTAACCCAAGAAGGCGCTACAAAAGGGGCCCAATTCAACAAGTAATCAATTATAACAATCCATAGACCCTCCTTGTGTAGGATGAAGTATAGAGTTTGTAACCTAAAGTCAAGTTCTTATGTAGGATTGTATCACCACCGACACGGGTGAGTGTGTGTGTAAGTCCTTGCGTAGGCCACCAACACAATTGTGTACGTGGGTAGTCCTCGTGTAGGCCACGACACGGGTGTGTACATGGGTTAGTCCTTGTATAGGCCATTAACATGGGTGGGTACATGGTAATTCCTTGTGTAGGCCATCGACACGGATGAATACACGGGTAAGTCATTGTGTAGGCTCCTTTGGGAGTATATGCTTGTATATGTTATAAGTGAACCTGATTTAAAACCTCTGATAGTAAATACCAATACACTCGAGGAGAGAGCGTCCGCCGGGGGTGGAGTAAGAAAATTGAACTACTATACATGCTTATGTTTGTGATTGTGAATTGAGTACATTCTATTCTTACTTATGTGTTTATTTAAGTTAAATCATTTGAATGCTTGAATTGGATTATATGTTAGGTACTTAACTTGGAATGCATACATAAGCTCACTATCAAATATAGACTAATTGCTTCATTGGCATATCTTATGTAGTTTATGTGATTGAACCTACTATTGGCTTGGAAGCCTTAATATTAATTGCTTTAATTAATTTAATTGGCATATTAGTTTAATTAGGTGTTTAAGCTCTTGTTCGTATAATTTTTATTTAGTCCTATTTACCCCACCTCTAGGACATAGTCATTCATTATATAGCCTCACCAAGCTTTCACGTGTCATGGTAGACTATTCCACGCAATTTCAGTTTGTGACAACCAAAACCTAAGTAGGCAGTACATACATTTATGGTTTTCTAAAGACTAATCCAAAGCAATGTAGGTATATAATCTCCTAAGTATGTTAAGAAGTACAAAACAATTATATAACATTGAATTCATCACTTAGGCATTTAACCAAACACTTGGTGTGCACAACACACAACTTCACATTTTCACAACAAGAAGCCCATATGAATAATAAATACATACAACTAAGCATTCATATATTCAAATCAATACACATGGCATATGAATTATAATTATACAATGATCCTAACATTTGAATAGGGAAAATTTCAATTTTAACACAAAATTCACCAACTAAAACTACCACGGCTTGATAAAAGGTAACTTAGAAGAATAGTCCTCACTTGTGAAGGTGGATTCACGTGTTAACGAAGTCTAGGATTCGAGGATTTGGGAAACACCTACCTTTTCTAGCTAGATTCGACACAAATCATAATTAGACTCCAAAAATCCAATTTTGGTTTCTAATTTTCATAGTAAGATGATGATTTACCTTCGATTATTGCTAGGCATTGATTGAATGAAAGAAACGACAATCGAATCAGAGTTTTCTAGCAAAAACCCTTTTAAAAGGCTAAGAAAACCTTGAATTTTCTAATTTCGAACACTTTTCACAAATGAAATCCTTTGTATAGTTTTTCTAAAAAATCGAGGTGAGTCACATAACTTACACTCTTGGGTCTTGATCTAAGTTGTGTGATTTGGGATATGGTCTCGAGCGTCTGATCCAGGCAGAATGTCAAGTCCAACAAGACGAGTGTATTTTTATAGTTTCATGATTGCTGGCCCACCAATGAGCGGTCTAGAGCTCTTTTGGGCATTTTAGCCACATTTAAGGTAATTTCGGGAATAAGATCACATAGATCTTAATACTCAGTTTGTAAGAAATATTGATAGGCATAAGATGTAGTTTATAAGGTACATTTATTTGCTACCTAAGGACATTTAATCGATTTAGTTCGATTCTCAAATGGTAACACCCACATATTTACTTGGGTTGAATATGGTCAAAATGTGTTGTTAAAGGTTTATCATTGTATGAGAAATAAGGAGTGTTATATTTGACTGGAGTCGCCACTAGCCAATTACTTCATTCCCATAGTTGGCTAGACCTTATAGAAACGTTAAGGATGAGACTCATAAGGATCACAATCCTAGATGACTCCTTGATCTATGACTAAAAATTCTGGGTAAGGGATTATGATTATAGAGAGGGAAGGTGTTAGGCACCACTTTACCCGTACAAACGTACGATCTTTACTTCATAGGATCTGACTAATTATTGAGGATTAGGCTTAGTTCTTCTACGCCGGTAATGCAAAATGTGTGTGATGTCCTATTTGATATAGCGCCTATGACAAGTTGTAGTCTAGACTGGATAAATCCGCCTTGACTCTCTCACTTGCTGAAGTGATAACCAATTAGCCCAAGTTTTTTATGGGCAAGATCCGACTCTATCAGTAGGTCACAGAGCAAACGTTTAAGCATATCAGGTGTTGAGTATTATGCAATGTAATGTATACGAAGTTATGTATGTTATGTTGTGTATGCAATCGATATGGTGTTAGATGCAATGCCTATGATGGGGTGTTGACTTGGTTGGATAAATCCATATTGACTCTTCCACTAGTTGAAGATAAACTAATCAACAGAGTTTCTGATCGATCTGACTATATTGGTAAGCCGCAGAGCTTACACTCGAGTCAATTAGGTGTGTAATGCTATGTGATGAAGTGTAGATGTATGAGATAAGTAGGGGATTGAGAAGGGAATCGGTATTGCACGATGTTAATATACAAAGTACATAAAGCTGATTGGAAGTTCAATGGTATGGTGGACAGGAGTGTCGCAAGAATTGGGTTGAATGGCTAGGATTAAGGTATTGGTGACTCAGGAAACTAAAGATTTGGTTGGTCTGGGCTAACTTGGGCAGGACTCCTTATTACTCTCACTTCTCCTTGGTGGAGGGATAAATGGGTGTTTTCTGGATTTTCAAGATCTCTTGAAAATGCCCTTTGGGATTCTATAATGTAAGAAACGTGAAGGGAGGGGGCTATTTACAGCCCCCAAACTCAATTTTTCTATAATTCTTAAGAAGTCCAAGGTCTAAAATGGCTTGGAACATTGGGATGCAAGATTACCATGTTGCACAATTTGGACGATTGGATCGATAGGCAAAAGTGTGATTTTAGGCTTATGGGAGGGGTACAGAAGTCTTTGCACATCTCTAGAGGATTGCAACCCTCTCCAAGAAGAACTCCACATGTGTTGGAGGCCCCTGCTAAGGCTGGGGGTCTCCCATCAGCATGTGGGAGCTCTAGCTATTTTGGGGTAAAGTTGCGGCCTCTTGGGATTTTTTTTATGGGCTTTGAGTTTGGGCTTAGGTTTGGTTTGACCTTGTGTTAATTTTGGGCTTATTTTTACTAAGTGAGTTGACTTAATAGATTAATCTAGTAAGTGGAGTTCCAGAGTTTCTGGGTTTTAGGCCCTTAGGGTTTAGGTTTAAGTTGGTTGGGTTTGACTAGTTAGATTGCATTAGGGTTCCTAGGGTTTTTTTAGGCTTCTAGTATTAGAATTTGATTTCCTTGGTCCAATCCAATTAGTTTGTTGGCCTGGAGTGAGGTGTCTATAAATACCAAAAAAAAAAAGAGGAGGAATGAGGCTCAAATGGACCACAACATAGGAAGAAGTGGAAATTAAACTCCAATAGTACTTCTTTAGACTCGCCGTAATGTTTATTTTCCATCCAACCTTTTCTTAAGGTCACATAGACTTGAATAGATGAAGAGAAAACATAAATATCAACTTGACCTAAGCTTCAATCCCCAATACTTCTTTGGTGTGGTATGGTTTACTTGAGCCTTCAATCTACCTCCTTGAGCACATGCCCTAACATGATCCGTTAAAGGGCAAAGTGGATAAAACATATACATCATAGTGGGCCCCCCAGACCTACTGATTGGACCGTCTGTCTCTAGCTAGGTAAAGGTGGAAACGGATTGGCTACTCCCCCACCACCAGCCAATGTCTAGTGGTCGGTGCTCTGTGCGCCCCACCAGGATGTGTGTGTTTCATCCATGTTATCTATCTATTTTTCTAGATCATTTTAGGGTATGAGACCAAAAATGAGGTATATCTCAATCTCAAGTGGACCACATTATAGGAAACAGTGTTGAATGAGCATCAACCATTAAAAAAAAAATTGGGGCCATAAAACTTTTGGATCAAGCTAATCTTTGTTTTTTAACTTCATCTAGGTCTTTATGACTTAATCAACAGATTGGATGTCAAATAAACAATACAGTGGGCTTTAAGAGGATTTTAAGGATATCCAATCGCTATTATTTACCTGTGGTGTAGTTTACCCGAGATTTATATCCCTCTCATTTTTGGTATCAAGCCCTAAAATGATATGTAAAAATGGATAATCGGAATGGATGAAACACATACATCATGGTGGGCCCACAGATCACCGACCACCAGCCACCAGGCTAGTGGTAGGGGAGTAGCCAATCCGTTTCCAGCTAACAATGGGGTAGTATGTGTAAGTACAATTGTTATTTGCCCCTTTGGTTGTCAAATTTTGTGGTGCCAAAAACACAATCTAGGTGTGGTGCCAAAAATACATTCTATGTCTTATGTAGCTTGTGGATTTGTATGTTCAAGTCACAGCATAAATGCTACTAAGAACGGTGATCTACTTCAAGTTCAAGTTCTTTGACTACTTCTGCAAGTTTCACAAGAGCTACATCAAAAGGCATGTTTTTGTTCAAGTCTCAAGTACAACTCAAGACAAGAGTACAAGATGAAGTCCAAGCTTAAGAAGATCTCAAGTTCAAGCTACATCAGAGAACTCAAGCTTCACAATCTTTAAAGGTCAACCAACGGCTGAAGAAATGAAGACTCAATGTCCATGTTTCACATTTAAGGTTTGCATGACCTTAGTTTAACCTTAAGGTAGGTCATTTGGAATACATAATTCATATAGAATATTTTTATAAGTGTTTAGTCTGTTCTAAGAGTAGTCCTGAACTCTGTTCGACTAGTCCTAGAACTGGCTTGACCAGTATAAGAAATTCCAAGACCAGTCCTAAGTTGTTACAAATTTTTAGAATTTTTTGGTTGAGCTTCGACCAGTCCTGGAATCTGCTCGACCGATCGTAGGAACAGTGTCGACTCATTCACGACCAGTCCTGTAGCTACGACTCAAACTCAAGCAATCATTCCTGATTTCTCACGACTAGTCGTGGGATGGTCATGACCAGTCGTGGAGGCCTCACGACCAGTCTTGGATACCCTAAGACCAGTCGTAGAATGGTTTTATCTGATTGCGCTTAAATTTTCAAAATGCAGTTCGACCTACGACCAGTTGTGGTGGCCACACGACTAGTCGAAGATGCGATTTTTGCACTATAAATAGAATACGAATTTCATAGGTTTTCAAGAATTGTATTCAAGTAAAATCAAGGAATCACTCTGAGATAAGTTTGTGTTATTTAAGTTATGCCGTGCATATTTAATATTCTCTTTTGTTAGCATTATTTATTTGATTTTGTTTCTGCATTCCAATCTAAATTGAAAAGAGGATTGATGTATTCCTTCTTCTTGGAATCAAAATCAAATATAGCTAGCCCATCTGGTATTGATTTAAAATCAGTTAGAACTTAGAACCATATCAAAGTGAGTATTGGACAATTGAACTTCTATATTCGAACTTCTACTCCGATTGGTTCTTCTAGGCTGCTACAAAAGGAGAAATCCAGGTATTTTACATTTGTGTAAATCCTTTATGCTTTTGGTTTTTCTTTTGAGATTGAGCCAGAAAAATCTCATTGTGTTGGTTATCTGAGGAGAGCCAGAAAACTCAGAAGTGGGGTTTTTGAATTGTGTAAGCCCATTTAAAAGACACAATTGTGAAGGTTTTAGGTGAACCTGTGAAACCTATTTTCATAATGAACGTTGATATCCCCTGTGTGAGGATATTAGGAGTGGAGTAGCAATCTGTGTGGCTGTTGTTTAACAGTTGGTGTACGCATAGGCAAACCACTATAATTCTTTGTGTTTTGTGGTTTGAATGTTTATTTAATTTCTATCTTTTATCATTCAAAGCTGTGGAATGTATTTGTGGATATGAATGTTGTAATCTTTTACATTTCAAGCGTTATGGGGAATGTTATAATAACTTAGATTTAATTTCTTTGTTATTTATTTATTTATTTATTCCTCAGTATCAAGTTTGAGTTTTTGATACAAAAACCTTTCTAAGAATCAGGTTGTCCTACCATAAACCTTGGTTTTTGGTGTAAGGATGTCCTTAGAACAACATTTGTATCAATCTCTCAATACTCATACATTTGAGGTTGCTTTACATTTCAGTATTGTGAATTGGTTATAGTGTTATCTTTCTTTTATTTGTTTTTAAGGCTATCTTATTCATTTAAATTTCGCTGTTAAAGTTTTAATTTGGCATAGTCCTATTCCCCCCCCCCCCCCCCTTAGGACATATGGCTAGGCCTTTTCAAGTGGTATCAGAGCCTAATAGCTCATTTTAATTGTTATTATTTGGATTTATTTCCTGAGCTAATCAATCTAAGCTATTGATAAGATGTCAAATTTTGATAGCCTTTCAGTCACTAGGCCTCCACCATTTGATGGCTCCAACTATGCCTATTGGAAAGCTAGAATGAGGATTTTCCTCAAATCAATGGATGAGAGTGTGTGGCAAGCCACAGTGACTGAATGGATCCCTCCTACCACTGAAGTGACTGGTATCGATGGATCAAAATCAATGAGAATATCACCATATTTTTCTTGGACCACACTTCAGAAAAGTGAGAGTAGTGCCAATGCAAATGCACTAAATGCAATCACTTGCACATTATCACTCGATGAGTTTAAAAGAATTATATCCTGTGATACTGCAAAGCAAGCTCGAGATATTTTAGAAATGACACAGGAGGGTACATCAATTGTCAAGAAGTCTAAAGTTGAAATCCTCACAACTAAATTTTGAAAGTGCACCTACTTGTGCCCTGGTTTGTCAAGTTACATGAATGGTAAGTCAGACTGGCTACAAAACTTGATAAGAAGATTATTTCAAGCGTCTGCCTCAACCGGATGTATGGAAGCTCGCAATAGGTAAATCATAGCCTCACATCCCATGTCCTAAAACACCAGGTGATTAAAACCCTTAAAACAAGATAGACATCTTAGGGTTTTTGTGGTGAGAAAAATTTTTCAAAATAGAAAAATCTCTATGTTTTTCTCTCCTTGTCGATCTTATCAAAACACCCTTGATATGATCGACCTGTTCTGTCGATGTCCTCGATACCTTAACGATATTATCAATGAGAGGACTAAAAGTGTCCAGCAACTAAATATTCATCTGGACGGATTTATCGATGTATCGATACACATATTGATATCGTCGATATAAGTACAAATATGTCCAGCAACTTCATAACATATCTGGACGAATTATCAATGTATCGATACACCTATCGATATCATCGATAGTCAAATCTCGAGTCCATCGAGAGTGGCTCGATAAGATCAACAGACAGTTTTTCGGCGCCCCTGTTTTTTAAAGAAAATCTTAAAAATCTTCGATAGCATCGATGCTCTTCCGATATGATCTGAATTCAAATGTCGATAACATCGGAAGTCCATTGATGATATCGATCGTGGGCACGCATATCTTACAGCAGATATTTCAGGTTGTTCTTAACTATGATCGGGGGCCCTTCGATAAAATCGATATTTAAATATCGATGATATCGACACCAGGTCGATTGCATCGAACAAAGCCATAAATTGTCCAACAATCTCAAGATAAATCAGCTGGAATTATCGATGTCTCGACTCTGATCTCGATATCATCGACATTCAAATTCCGATGATCTCGATGGTTTCCCGATCAATCTTGAAATCCTGAAATATTTCAAAGTCAAGTCTCTCTCATTTTTCAAGTGTCGATAGATCGATCCTGTCATCGATGGAATCAAAGTTCAAAATCCGATGACATCGATAATATCTTCGATTCATCGACCAGTTGGCAAGAAGTTTCAAAAGCGTATGACATTGAGTCTGAGTCATCGAGCAAACCATCAATGCTATCGAGAGTATACGCTCGATGATATCGAACCTGCTCGATGATATCGAACTCTGTCATAAATGTGACCATTTTATATCCGTTGGAACTTTTTGCCTATATATAGAGGACTTGTCTTTTGTTGCTGTAAGAGAGAAAAGAGAGAGCTTTTGTGTGTTTCGACTTACATCATATACCCTAAGCCCTTTCTCTTGAGGGAGTTCATCCTCCAATCCACCCTCACCATTGATATTCAATAGAGTGGATTGGGGAATGAACTTCCGCATTCAAGGATACTTCAGCTACTACCTTAATGGCAAATCATTAAATTGGGATGCATTGAATGCATAAGATTGGAACTACTCTACTTTCCTTATAGGAAAACCTTTAGAGAGTAGGATTCCATCTTAACCTTGACTTAACCCTAAGCCTAGCCTTGGTATATCTTGTGTTGTGGATCAAGGAAGCAGAAGACTCTCCGTCAAGGAAGCCTGCGTGCAATTGTTATTTTCTCCATTGGTTGTCAAATTTTGTGGTGCCAAAAACACAATCTAGGTGTGGTGCCAAAAACACATTCTATGTCTTGTGTAGCTTGTGGATTTGTATGTTCAAGTCACAGCATAAATGCTACTAAGAACGGTGATCTACTTCAAGTTCAAGTTCTTTGACTACTTCTGCAAGTTTCACAAGAGCTACATCAAAAGGCATGTTTTAGTTCAAGTCTCAAGTACAACTCAAGACAAGAGTACAAGATGAAGTCCAAGCTTAAGAAGATCTCAAGTTCAAGCTACATCAGAGAACTCAAGCTTCACAATCTTTAAAGGTCAACCAACGTCTGAAGAAATGAAGACTCAATGTCCATGCTTCATAATTAAGGTTTGCATGACCTTGCTTTGACCTTAGGGTAGGTCATTTGGAATACATAATTCATATAGAATATTTTTATAAGTGCTTGGTCTGTTCTAAGACCAGTCCTGAACTCTGCTCGACTAGTCCTAGAACTAGCTCAACCAGTCCAAGAAATTCCAAGACCAGTCCTAAGTTATTACAAATTTTTAGAATTTTTTAGTTGAGCTTCGACCAGTCCTGGAGTCTGCTCGACCGGTCGTAGGAACACTGTCGACTCATTCACGACCAGTCCTTCATCTACGACTCAAACTCCAGCAACCATTCCTGATTTCACGACTAGTCGTGGGATGGTCACGACCAATCGTGGAGGCCTCATGACCAATCGTGGAACCCTAAGACTAGTCGTAGAACGGTTTTATCTAATCACGCTTAAAATTTCAAAATGCAGTTCGACCTACAACCAGTCGTGGTGGCCACACGACCAATCGAAGATGCGATTTCTATAACTATAAATAGAACATGAATTTCAGAGTTTTTCAAGAATTGAATTCAAGTAAAATCAAGGAATCACTCTGAATTAAGTTTGTGTTATTTAAGCTACGTTATGGATATTTAATATTCTCTTTTGTTAGCTTTATTATTTGATTTTGTTTTTGCATTCCAATCTGAATTGAAAAGAGGAATTGCTGTATTCCTTCTTCTTGGAATCAAAATCAAATATAGCTAGCCCATCTGGTATTAATTTAAAATCAATTAGAACTTAGAACCATATCAAAGTGAGTATTGGACAATTGAACTTTTATATTCAAACTTCTACTCCGATTGGTTCTTCCAGGCTACTACAAAAGGAGAAATCCAGGTATTTTATATTTGTGTAAATCCTTTATGCTTTTGGTTTTTCTTTTGAGATTGAGCCAGAAAAATCTCATTGTGTTGGTTATCTAAGGAGAGCCAAAAAACTCAGAAGTGGGGTTTTTGAATTGTGTAAGCCCATTTGAAAGACACAATTGTGAAGGTTTTAGGTGAACCTGTGAAACCTATTTTCATAGTAAACGCCGATATCCCCTGTGTGAGGATATTAGGAGTGGAGTAGCAATCTGTGTGGCTGTTGTTTAACAGTTGGTGCACACACAGGTGAACCACTATACTTCTTTGTGTTTTGTGGTTTGAATGTTTATTTAATTTCTATCTTTTATCATTCAAAGCTGTGGAATGGATTTGTGGATATGAATGTTGTAATCTTTTACATTTCAAGCATTATGGGGAATGTTGTAATAACTTAGATTTAATTTCTTTGTTATTTATTTATTTATTTATTCCTCAGTATCAAGTTTGAGTTTTTGATACAAAGACCTTTCTAGGAATCAGGTTGTCCTACCATAAACCTTGGGTTTTGGTGTAAGGTTGTCCTTAGAACAACATTTGTATCAATCTCTCAATACTCATACATTTGAGGTTGCTTTACATTTCAATATTGTGAATTGGTTATAGTGTTATCTTTCTTTTATTTGTTTTTAAGGCTATCTTATTCATTTAAATTCCGCTGTTAAAGTTTTAATTTGGCATAGTCCTATTCACCCCCCCCCCCCCCCTCTAGGACATATAGCTAGGCCTTTTTAGTATGGGCACCGCGCACAATTTTATGATCGGATCCCCTTATTGCTCCTAGTGGTGTGGTTTCACGAATCCGCCAGATAACGAGGGTGAATCTGCCAGATAACGAGGCAATATAACAAGATAATGAGTCAATATAGGTGAATCCACTAGATAACGAGGCAATATAACGTGGCACGGATTAGCCCCCCCCCCCCCCCCCCCCCCCTGCATGTTCAGAGCTTTGGACAGGCGCCGCATGTTCAGAGCTTAGGACAGGCGTAGGCTCTAGGGCCATCGTGATGTATGAATTTTTTCGTAACCGTCCATTCTTTTCCATATCATTTTAGGTTATGAACCTAGAAATAGAGAATATCCAATGCTCAAATGGGCTACCCTGTGTGGATTAAATTCCTCCTGTTGAAAATTTATTAGGGATGGATCAAGATTATATTTGTTTTTTCACTTCATCAAGTGTATATGAATATATCAATAGGTGGGATGGAAAATAAAGGACATGGTGGAACCTAAGAAAGTTTCAATGGTAGCTATCCTTAGCACTGCTGCTTCTTGTGGTGTGGTCCACTTGAGTATTGACTATGCCTTATTTTTTGGTCCATTAATCTTTTTTTTTTTTTTTTTTTTTATACACACACCCATGCACACTGTAGTTGGATTTCACCACCTATGGGTATAGAACCCAAGACCTCATGTTGAAACTCCTTAGAGTCTACCACGGAGGTAAGGACTCAAACCCAAATGGATGTAAAGAGTGGATAAAAGTCATACAAAACTGGTGGCCCCTCAGTGGCTCTCGGAGTCAGATAGAACGCGGTGGAGATTCCCATCGGCTCGAATGGCCAGCGCATTTCCGTCCAAATATCAAAAGAGAAATTTACGACTGTACGACCCATTTATGGCCCATTTACGAGACCAAGCCCACCTCATTTTACCTTACAAGAATAAGCCCCTGTTGTACGGACGCCTTCCCAAAGGTCGAAAATACCCCTGTTTTTCAGCTTTTTGATAAAGCTGAGGGATCCCTATGGCTACGGATTATAACCGTAGCCATAATCGTAGCAACAGTGCGCCGACTGCAAGAGGGGGGACAGCGACTTGCGGTGGAATCGTGGGATCCGCGATTGATCGCCGAGCTACAGATTATCTTTAGCTACGGATTATAACCGTAGCTATATCCGTATCGCTTTTTAACTTGGATAATTTTATTGTACCTACACATATTTATATAAGCATATAAATAAAAATAAAAATTTTATCTCTTTTTTCTTCATTTCTTTCTTTAATCATATAACAAGAATATCTTCTAAACCAAAATTAGTTACTTGACGTATCATATATGATTTTAGGGTTAAAAGTTGGGCGGGTTCAACCCAACCAACTTGTGATCGACCCGACATTGGGTTGGGCTTGTGCAGGATGTATCGGGTTGGGCCATACAAACACCTACCCGATAAAACTTGGGTTGGGCTCGGGTTGAGGTCTCAGGCTGCCTGACCCAACACGAACCCGACTAATATATAAGTTCCTTATAAAACAATTTATAATTGAGCATAGATAATGTGTTCAAGGCAAGGAAATTTCAATGCCGACTGCTTTTATTGGTCCACATCGTTTTCAATGACTCATCTCACATGTAGACTCCTACATGTCAACATCACATCTGGGGACAATATACACATTGACTTCCTATTATAGAGTGAAATGAAACGGAATCGCCGGGATTGACCGTGAAATGCACGAAAAGGACCGTGAAGTAAAGCAAATTGACTGTGAAATGCGTGGAAATGACTGTGAAGTGAAGAGAATTGACCGTGAAGTGCGTGGAAATGACCGTGAATCAACACAGAATCAGCGAGAATGACCGTGAAGTGAAGCGAATGGACCGTGAAATGCATGGAAATGACATGAAGTGAAGGGAATTGACCGTGAAGTGCGTGGAAATGACCGTGAATCAACACGGACTTGACAGGAATGACGGTGAAATGCGTGAAAATGACCTTGAAGTGAAGCGACTCAACCGTGAAATGCGTGGAAATGACCATGAAGTGAAGGGAATTGACCGTGAAGTGCATGGAAATGACCGTGAATCAACACTGAATCAGCGGGAAGGACCGTGAAATGTGCGGAAATGATAGTGAAGTGAAGCGAATTGACTGTGAAAAGCGTAGAAATGACTGTGAAGTGAAGGGAATTGATCGTGAAGTGCGTGGAAATGACCATGAATCAACACAGAATTGGCGAGAATGACCGTGAAATGCGCGAAAATGACCATGAAGTGAAGCGAATCGACCGTGAAATGCATGGAAATGACTGTGAAGTGAAGGGAATTGACCGTGAAGTGCGTGGAAATGACCGTGAATCAACACGAAATTGGCGGGAATGACCGTGAAATGTGCAGAAATGACCGTGAAGTGAAGCGAATCAACCGTGAAATGCGTGGAAATGACCGTGAAGTGAAGGGAATTGACCATGAAGTGCATGGAAATGACCGTGAATCAACACGGAATTGGCGAGAATGACAGTGAAATGCGCGGAAATGATCCTGAAGTGAAGCGAATCGACTGTAAAATGCGTGGAAATGACCCTAGAGTGAAGGGAATTGACCGTGAAGTGTGTGGAAATGACCTTGAATCAACACGGAATCATCGGGAATGATCGTGAAATGTGCGGAAATGACCGTGAAGTGAATCAAATCGACCGTGAAATGGGTGGAAATGACCGTGAAGTGAAGGGAATTGACCATGAAGTGAGTGGAAATGACCGTGAATCAACACGGAATTGGCGAGAAGGACCGTGAAATGCGCGAAAATGACCGTGAAGATTTCATTATGAATGGTGAAGACAACATTTTACAGTAAATGCTATCTTTTCTTCATGGTCATTTTGGCACATAACACGGTCATTCCTGCCTATTCCGTGTTGATTCACGAACATTTCAACGCATTTCACGGTATGCCCCTTCACTTCACGGTCATTTTTGCGCATTTCACGAACCAATCCCTTCACTTCACGGTCATTTCCATGCATTTCACGGTCATTCCCAGCGATTCCATGTTGATTCACGGTCATTTTAGCCGATTTCACGGTCATGCCCCTTCACTTCACGATCATTTTCACGCATTTCAAGGTCCAATCGCTTCACTTCAAGGTCATTTCCATGCATATCACGGTCATTCCCGCCTATTCCGTGTTGATTCACGCTCATTTTGGCACATTTCATGGTGATGCCCCTTTACTTCACGGTCATTTCCACGCATTTCACGGTCCAATCCCTTCACTTCACGGTCAATTCCATACATATCACGGTCATTCCCGCCTATTCCGTGTTAACTCACGGTCATTTCGGCACATTTTACGGTCATGCCCCTTCACTTCACGGTCATTTTCGTGCATTACACGGTCCAGTCCCTTGACTTCACGGTCATTTCCATGTATATCACAGTCATTCCCACCTATTTCGTGTTGAATCACGGTCATTTCGGTGCATTTCACGGTCATGCCCCTCGACTTCACGGTCATTTCCGCGCATTTCACGGTCCAATCGCCTCACTTCACGGTCATTTCCATGCATATCACGGTCACTCCCGCCTATTCTGTGTTGATTCACGGTCATTTCGGCGCATTTCACGGTCATGCTCCTTCACTTCACGGTCATTTCTGCACATTTCAAGGTCCAATCGCTTCACTTCACGGTCATTTCCATGCATATCACGGTCATTCATTTCACAGTCATGCCCCTTCACTTCACGGTCATTTCCACGCATTTCACGGTCCAATCCTCTTACTTCACGGTCATTTCCATGCATATCACGTTCATTCCCGGTGATTTCGTGTTGATTCACAGTCATTTTGGCGCATTTCACGATCATGCCCCTTCACTTCATGGTCATTTTCATGTAATGCACGATCATTCCCGGTGATTCCGTATTCATTCATGGTCATTTCCACGCACTTCACGGTCAATTCCCTTCACTTCATGGTCATTTCCATGCATTTCATGGTCATTCCCGGCGATTCCGTGTTCATTCACGGTCATTTCCACGCATTTCATAGTCAATTCCCTTCAATTCACGGTCATTCCCGGCGCATTTCACAGTCCATCCTTTCTCTTCACGCTCATTGATGCAATCCCATGCTATGTGTTCACTCAATCATTTATGCAATCCAAGTTGCTCAATCTGGAATAGAGAATTTCCTTACAAACCTATGCCTTTCCTTCATATAATAGAGAATTTGCGTCCATATTCCGGAAGCTAGTCACTTGGAACTCCTACAAATCCGTGAGTCTGAGGGTGTGTGCATAATATATATATATATATATATATAACCTCCAGTGGTTTCCCATCCACTCCCAACTTTTTATAACACAGTACCTTCAATGAAAAGGCTATCATCCACAAAATGGATATGATAAGAAATTTGAAATTTTGAAAATTGCTTTGTCCCACTCCATGAATCAACACGGAATAGGTGGCAATGACCGTGAAGTGAAGCGATTGGACCACAAAATGTGCAGAAATGACCGTGAAGTGAAGGGGCATGATCGTGAAATGCGCCAAAATGACCGTAAATCAACACGGAATAGGCGGGAATGACCGTGAAATGCATGGAAATGACCGTGAAGTGCAGTGATTGGACCGTAAAATGCATGGAAATGACCATGAAGTGAAGGGGCATGACAGTGAAATGCGCCAAAATGACTGTGAAGTGAAGGGGCATGACAGTGAAATGCGCCGAAATGACCGTGAATCAACACGGAATAGGCGGGAATGACCGTGATATGCATGGAAATGACCATGAAGTGAGGCGATTGGACCTTGAAATGCACGGAAATTACAGGGATGTATGCCACTCAGTTCGCGATGATTTTTACTCACTTCACAGTCAATTTTACTCACATCCAGGGAAGGTTCGCATTTTTCGCGATGAATTTCACTTCACTTCTCGGTCCTGAAGTGATTGAAAATGACTTCAAAGTGAACTTAAGGGCCTGTTTGATTTTTGGGCTCACTTGTAATTACAAGTAATAGTTATTTACCTATGTAATTACCACATCTTTCCCAATGTAGATGTGACAACGTACTTTTTAAACACTTAAATAGATATATTTGCAAAATTAATGTGGGGCCCACCGTGATGTATGTGATTTACATGTATGATGGAAAATCAAACAGGCCCTAGGGGAATTGAATTGACCATGAAGTGAAGGGGAACTGGTGGAATTGACTGTGAAATGCATGAAAATGACGGTGAAGTGAAGGGGGATTTGACCATGAAGTGAAGGGGATTGACCGTGAAATGAAGTGAAATGACCGTGAAATGAAGGGAAATGACCGTGAAGTGCATCGAATTGACCGTGAAATGCGTGGAAATGACCGTGAAGTGAAGGGAATTGATCGTGAACTGTGTGTAAATGACCGTGAATAAACACGGAATTGGCGGGAATGACCGTGAAATGTGCGAAAATGACCATGAAGTGAAGCGAATCGACCGTAAAATGCGTGAAAATGATCGTGAAGTGAAGGGAATTGACCGTGAAGTGCGTGGAAATGACCGTGAATCAACACGGAATTGTCGGGAATGACCGTGAAATGTGCAGAAATGACCACGAAGTGAAGCGAATCGACCGTGAAATGCGTGAAAATGACCATGATGTGAAGGGAATTGACCGTGAAATGCGTGGAAATGACCCTGAGGTACATGAAAATGACCGTGAATCAACACGGAATCGGCGGGAATGACCGTGAAATGTGCAGAAATGACCCTGAAGTGAAGCGAATCGACTGTAAAATTCATGGAAATGACTGTGAAGTGAAGGGAATTGACCGTGAAGTGTGTGAAAATGACCGTGAATCAACACGGAATTGGCAGGAATGACCATGAAATGTGCGGAAATGACCGTAAAATGAATCGAATCGACCGTGAAATGCGTGGAAATGACCGTGAAGTGAAGGGAATTGATCATGACGTGCGTGGAAATGACCGTGAATCAACACGGAATCGGCGGGAAGGACCATGAAATGCACGAGAATGACCGTGAAGATTTCATTATGAATGGTGAAGACAACATTTTGGATTAAATGATATCTTTTCTTCACGGTCATTTAGGCACATAACACGGTCATTCCCGCCTATTCCATGTTGATTCACGGTCATTTTAACGCATTTCACGGTCATGCCCCTTCACTTCACTGTCATTTCCGCGCATTTCACGGACCAATCCCTTCACTTCACGGTCATTTCCATGCATTTCACGGTCATTCCCGACGATTCCGTGTTGATTCACGGTCATTTCGGCGCATTTCACAGTCATGCCCCTTCACTTCACAGTCATTTTTGCGCATTTCACGGTCCAATCCCTTGACTTCACGGTCATTTCCATGCATATCACGGTCATTCCCACCTATTCGGTGTTGATTCACGGTCATTTCAGCGCATTTCACGGTCATGCCTCTTGACTTCACGGTCATTTCCGCGCATTTCATGGTCCAATCGCCTCACTTCATGGTCATTTTCATGCATATCACGGTCACTCCCGCCTATTCCGTGTTAATTCACTATCATTTTGGCGCATTTCACGGTCATGCTCCTTCACTTCACGGTCATTTTTGCGTATTTCAAGGTCCAATCGCTTCACTTCATGGTCATTTCCATGCATATCACGGTCGTTCCCGCCAATTTCGAGTTGATTGACGGTCATTTCGGTGCATTTCACGGTCATGCCCCTTCACTTCACGGTCATTTTCGCGCATTTCACGGTTTAATTGTCTTACTTCATAGTCATTTCCATGTATATCACGGTCATTCCCGGCAATTCCGTGTTAATTCACGGTCATTTCGGTGCATTTCACGGTCATACCCCATCACTTCACGGTCATTTCCGCGCAATGCACGATCATTCCCCGGTGATTCCATGTTCATTCACAGTCATTTCCACGCACTTCACGTTCAATATCCTTTACCTCCCGGTCATTTCCATGCATTTCACCGTCATTTCCGGCGATTCCGTGTTCATTCACGGTCATTTTCACGCACTTCATAGTCAATTCCCTTCACTTCACGGTCATTCCCGGCGCATTTCATGGTCCATCCTTTCTCTTCACGCTCATTGATGCAATCCCATGCTATGTGTTCAGTCAATCATTTATGCAATCCAAGTTGCTCAATCTGGAATAGAGAATTTCCCTACAAACCTATGCCTTTCGTTCATATAATAGAGAATTTGTGTCCATATTCCGGAAGCTAGTCACTTGGAACTCCTACAAACCTGTGAGTGTGAGGGTGGGTGCATAATATATATATATATATATATATATATATATATATATATATATATATATATATATATATATATATATATATATATATATATATATATATATATATATATAACCTCCAGTCGCTTCCCATCCACTCCCAACTTTTTATAACACAGTACCTTCAATGAAAAGGCTATCCACAAAATGGATATGATAAGAAATATGAAAATGAAGAAAATTGCTTTGTCCCGCTTCATGAATCAACATGGAATAGGGGGAATGACCGTGAAATGCATGGAAATGACCGTGAAGTGAAGCGATTGGACCGCGAAATGCGCAGAAATGACCGTGAGGTGAAGGGGCATGACCGTGAAATGCACCGAAATGACCGTGAATCAACACGGAATAGGCGGGAATGACAGTGAAGTGCAGCGATTGGATCATAAAATGCGTGGAAATGACCGTGAAGTGAAGGGGCATGACAGTGAAATGCGCCGAAATGACCGTGAATCAACACGGAATAGGCGGGAATGACCGTGATATGCATGGAAATGATCGTGAAGTGAGGCGATTGGACATTGAAATGCTCAAAAATTACAAGGATGTATGTTACTCAGTTCGCGATGATTTTTTCTCACTTCACAGTCAATTCACATCTAGGGAAGGTTCGCATTTTTCGCGATGAATTTCACTTCACTTCTCGGTCCTGAAGTGATTGAAAATGACTACAAAGTAAGTGAACTTAAGGGCCTGTTTGATTTTTGGGCTCACTTGTAATTACCATGTAATTACAAGTAATAATTATTTACCTATGTAATTACCACATCTTTCCCAATGTAGATGTGACAACATACTTTTTAAACACTTAAATAGATATATTTGTAAAATTAATGTGGGGCCCACCGTGATGTATGTGATTTACATGTATGATGAAAAATCAAACAGGCCCTAGGGGAATTGAATTGACCATGAAGTGAAGGGAAACTGGTGGAATTGACCGTGAAATGCATGAAAATGACGGTGAAGTGAAGGGGGATTTGACCATGAAGTGAAGGGGATTGACCGTGAAATGAAGTGAAATGACCGTGAAATGAAGGGAAATGACCGTGAAGTGCATCGAATTGACCGTGAAATGATTGGAAATGACTGTGAAGTGAAGGGAATTGATCGTGAAGTGTATGGAAATGACTGTGAAATGCACGAAAATGACCATGAAGTGAAGCGAATCGACCGTGAAATGCGTGGAAATGACCGTGAATCAACATGGAATTGGCGGGAATGACCGTGAAATGTGTAGAAATGACCATGAAGTGAAGCGAATCGACCATGAAATGCGTGGAAATGACCTTGAAGTGAAGGCAATTGACCGTGAACTGCGTGGAAATGACCGTTAAGTGCATGGAAATGACCGTGAATCAACACGAAATCGGTGGGAATGACCGTGAAATGCGCGGAAATGACCCGGAAGTGAAGCGAATCGACTGTAAAATGCGTGGAAATGACTGTGAAGTAAAGGGAATTGACCGTGAAGTGTATGGAAATGACCATGAATCAACACGGAATCGGCGGGAATGATAGTGAAATGCGCAAAAATGACCGTGATGTGAATCAAATCGACCATGAAATGCCTGAAAATGACCGTGAAATGCGTGGAATAGACCGTGAAGTGCGTGGAAATGACGTGAATCAACACGGAATCGGCGGGAAGGACCATGAAATGTGCGAAAATGACCGTGAAGATTTCATTATGAATGGTGAAGACAACATTTTGGATTAAATGATATCTTTTCTTCACGATCATTTAGGCACATAACACGGTCATTCCCGCCTATTCCGTGTTGATTCACAGTCATTTTAGCGCATTTCACGGCCATGCCCCTTCACTTCCCGGTCATTTCCGCACATTTCACGAACCAATCCCTTCACTTCACGGTCATTTCCATGCATTTCACGGTCATTCCCAACGATTCCGTGTTGATTCACGGTCATTTCGGCGCATTTCACAGTCATCCCCCTTCACTTCACGGTCATTTTTACGCATTTCACGGTCCAATCCCTTGACTTCACGGTCATTTCCATGCATATCACGGTCATTCCCACCTATTCGGTGTTGATTCACGGTCATTTCGGCGCATTTCATGGTCATGCCTCTTGACTTCACAGTCATTTCCATGCATTTCACGGTCCAATCGCCTCACTTCACGGTCATTTCCATGCATATCACAGTCACTCATGCCTATTCCGTGTTGATTCACGGTCATTTTGGCGCATTTCACGGTCATGCTCCTTCACTTCACGGTCATTTCTGCACATTTCAAAGTCCAATCGCTTCACTTCACGATCATTTCCATGCATATCACAGTCATTCCCGCCGATTCCGTGTTAATTCACGGTCATTTCGGCGCATTTCACGGTCATGCCCCTTCACTTCACGGTCATATCCGCGCATTTCACGGTCATTTTCATGCATATCACGGTCATTCCTGGCGATTCCCTATTAATTCACGGTCATTTCGGCGCATTTCACAGTCATGCCCCTTCACTTCACGGTCATTTCCGCGCAATGCACGATCATTCCCGGTGATTCCGTGTTCATTCACGGTCATTTCCACGCACTTCACGGTCAATTCCCTTCACTTCATGGTCATTTCCATGCATTTCACGGTCATTTCCACGCACTTCATAGTCAATTCCCTTCACTTCATGGTTATTCCCGGTGCATTTCATGGTCCATCCTTTCTCTTCACGCTCATTGATGCAATCCCATGCTATGTGTTCACTCAATCATTTATGCAATCCAAGTTGCTCAATCTGGAATAGAGAATTTCCTTACAAACCTATGCATTTCCTTCATATAATAGAGAATTTGCGTCCATATTCCGGAAGCTAGTCACTTGGAACTCCTACAAACCTGTGAGTGTGAGGGTGTGTGCATAATATATATATATATAACCTCCAGTCGCTTCTCATCCACTCCCAACTTTTTATAACGCAGTACCTTCAATGAAAAGGCTATCCACAAAATGGATATGATAAGAAATATGAAAATGAAGAAAATTGCTTTGTCCCGCTCCATGAATCAACACGGAATAGACGGGAATGACCGTGAAATGCATCGAAATGACCATGAAGTGAAGCGATTAGACCGCAAAATGCGCAGAAATGACCGCGAAGTGAAGGGGCATGACCGTGTAATGCACCGAAATGACCGTGAATCAACACGGAATAGGTGGGAATGATAGTGAAGTGCAGCAATTGGATCGTAAAATGCGTGGTAATGACCGTGAAGTGAAGGGGCATGACAGTGAAATGCGTCGAAATGACCGTGAATCAACACGGAATAAGCGGGAATGACCGTGATATGCATGGAAATGACCGTGAAGTGAGGCGATTGGACCTTGAAATGCTCAAAAATTACAGGGATGTATGCCACTCAGTTTGCGATGATTTTTACTCACTTCACAGTCAATTTTACTCACATCAAGGGAAGGTTCACATTTTTCGCGATGAATTTCACTTCACTTCTCGATCCTGAAGTGATTGAAAATTACTGAAAAGTAAGTGAACTTAAGGGCCTGTTTGATTTTTGGGCTCACTTGTAATTACCATGTAATTACAAGTAATAATTATTTACTTATGTAATTACCACATCTTTCCCAATGTAGATGTGACAACATACTTTTTAAACACTTAAATAGATATATTTGCAAAATTAATGTGGGGCCCACCGTGATGTATGTGATTTACATGTATGATGGAAAATCAAACAGGCCCTAGGGGAATTGAATTGACCATAAAGTGAAGGGGAACTGGTGGAATTGACCGTGAAATGCATGAAAATGACAGTGAAGTGAAGGGAGATTTGACCGTGAAGTGAAGGGGATTGACCGTGAAATGAAGTGAAATGACCGTGAAATGAAGGGAAATGACCGTGAAGAGCATCGAATTGACCGTGAAATGAATGGAAATGACCATGTAGTGAAGGGAAATGAATGTGAAATTCATGGAATTGACCGTGAAGCCCTTAGAAATTTTAGATCATGCTTATATTTATACTTTTCACTTATCCATGTCCATGTGACCCTATGAACGGGTTAGATGGTGAAAAAACCTCAATGTGGGCCCAGTAAAAGAATCAACTTTCAACAGTGGACAAATTAAATCCATTATTTCCTTTCATGTGGGCCAATTGAACATTAGATCTTCCGAATTTTTTCGGATCAAGCCTCAGAATATTCTAAAAAAACAGATGGACGACACGTGAAATGCGTGGAAATGACGGTCAATCCCAGCATTCCGTGTTGATTCACAGTCATTTTCAAGCATTTCACGGTCAATTCCCATCACTTCATGGTCATTTCCACGCATTTCACGGTCAATTCGCTTCACTTCACTGTCATTTCCATGTATTTCACGGTCTTTCCCGGTGATTCCGTGTTGATTCACGGTCATTTCCATGCATTTCACGGTCAATTCCCTTCACTTCACGGTCATTTCCACTCATTTCACGGTCAATTCACTTCACTTCACGGTCATTTCTATGTATTTCACGGTCATTCCCGGCGATTCCGTGTTGATTCATGGTCATTTCCAAACATTTCACGATCAATTCCCTTCACTTCACGGTCATTTCCATGCATTTCACGGTCAATTTGCTTCACGTCATCGTCATTTCACAGCATTCCCAGTGATTCTGTGTTGATTCACTGTCATTTCCAAGCATTTCACGGTCAATTCCCTTCACTTCACGGTCCCACGCATTTCACGGTCAATTTGCTTCACTTCACCGTCATTTCCATGCATTTCACGATCATTTCCGACGATTCCGTGTTGATTCACAGTCATTTCCAAGCATTTCACGGTCAATTCCCTTCACGTCACGGTCATTTCCACGCATTTCATGGTCAATTCACTTCACTTCACTGTCATTTCCATGCATTTCACGGTCTTTCCCCGCGATTCCATGTTGATTCACGGTCATTTCCATGCATTTCACGGTCAATTCCCTTCACGCCACGGTCATTTCCATACATTTCACAATCAATTTGCTTCACTTCACGGCCATTTCCATGCATTTCATGGTCTTTCCTTGCGATTCTGTGTTGATTCACGGTCATTTCCATGCATTTCACGGTCAATTCCCTTCACTTCACAGTCATTTCCACGCATTTCATGGTCAATTTGCTTCACTTCACTGTCATTTCCATGCATTTCACAATCAATCTCAGTGATTCTGTGCTAATTCACGGTCATTTCCAAGCATTTCACGGTCAATTCCCTTCATTTCACCGTCCCGATACATCCTGCCCAAGCCGAGCCCAACCCAAGTTTTATCGGGTTGGTGTTTTTATGGCCCAACCCCAAGACCAAACCTAATACATCTTGCCCAAGCCCAACCCAAACCCAATGTTGGGTGGGTCACACGATGGTCGAATGGAACCCGTCTAACTTTTGACCCTAAAGTCATATATAATACGTCAAGTAACTAATTTGGTTTCGAAGATATTCTTGTTATATGAATAAATAAAGAAATGAAAAAAGTAGAGAATTATTTTTTTTATATGCTTATATATACATATTTATATAAATATGTGTTAGAGAAAAATGTTGGTAGAATAAAATTCTCCATGTAAAAATTAAAAAAAATAAATTTTTTTTTAAAGTGCACAGTTATGGTTATAGCTACGGTTATAATCCGTAGCTGGTTATCAGAATATGGCTATGGCTATGGTTATTATCCGTAGCCATAGATAGCCGTGACCTTTATTTGAATTGGCGACGAATTGTGGATTATGTGATCCATCCCCAAATCCTACAGTGAGTTGTGGTGGAAACACGGAATCCACAATTCATCGGTGTTTCAAACAAAAGGCTAGGGATTATAACCGTAGCTATAGCCCCAGCCGCGGCCGTCCTTTTATTTTTATTTTTTTTTGCTGTGGAATTTTTGTTGATTTTGCGGGGTCCCATCATGAGGTCTGTGTTATATCCAACCCGTCCATCTATTTGGTGAGCTCATATTAAGGCTTGAGACGAAAAATAAGACAGATCTAACTACCAAGTGGACCACACTGTAAAAGGCAGTGAGGAATTGAACGTTTACCATTGAAACCCTTTTAGGGGTTACGGAAGTTTTGGATCATCATGAAATTTGTTTTTCCTCTTCATCCAGGTCTTTGTGACCTTATGAATAGATTGGATGGAAAATAAATGCTATGGTGGGCCCTACAAAAATTTTAATGGTGAAAATCAATTTCCCGCTGCTCTTTGTGGTGTGGTCCAGTTGATCTCTGGATATGATTTTTTTTTTTTGGATAATGCTCCGAAATGATCTCAAAATATGGATGAACGTTGTGAATATAATAAATACATAACTGTGGGGCCCATGTAACGTTGATCACTTTCGAACTGTTAGTACAACTCGGAGTTCAAGGAGCATTAGCGCTCGTCTTCGAGCACCAGCTGATCCGATTGAAGGTAAAAGCAATGGGCATTTTCGACTAGTTGTCCGGACAGCTGGGGCTTACTCTTGCAAGGTAAAATGAGGTGGGCTTCGTCTCGTAAATGGGCCATAAATGGTTCGTACAGTCGTTAGTTTCTCGTATCAGAATCGTCTACGGCGCGACATCGGTGGATCCGGATCCACCAAGCTAAATGGGATCCCTGAGCATAGGGCCCACTGTGATGTATCTTCCTTAAATTCATACGGTTCATTCATTTTGAAAGCTCATTCTACCATATGATCCAAAAACATGAAATAGATCAATAGTGATTAAATTCCCATCATTAAAAACTTAACAGAGGACACGGCAAGTTTATTTTCCATTTAAGCTATTTGATAAGTTTACAAAGACCAGTTTGAAAAAACCAGACAAATATCAGCTTCATACAAAATGAGTTATTGGGATATGCCCTAAAATGAGTTTTCAAAACTGATACGAGGAAATGGAGGTAAGTAAGATACATCACAGTGGGCCCACAGTTAAGGAACAACCTGTTGAAAAATTTATACAGATTGGTGTAATTTCTGTATAATATGGAAACCGAAAAATCACTTTAATCAGAAATAAGGACAGGCTGAAGCACGTCTGAAAAATGCTGTCCTTAAAGCGTATTTGCCCCTACTCAAGTGAATTGAGTAAGCTGATAGGTTACAGGCAAATAGCTTCTAGGATACGACGAGCCTGGTGTGGGTCTGCGTTCAGAAAACACGAAGGCCCACCTATTGAAACTCAATTACACAATTTCTGGCAGAAATACAACAAAGAAAAAATCCCAGAAGAAAGAAAAGAAGAAGAAAATTGTGTTTTAGACCACTGCTTTGGTCAAGTCTTCAGCCACTGGTTCAGTTGAACCGTCCTAGACCACACTGTTGGTCTGTTCTTCTTGCAATGGTTAAACCCTTGCTGTCTTGTTGTTGGAATTACTGGAGTATAAGAGAGGATTAGTGGACTTTCTCAATTCGTATGGTAGTGCTGGATTGGTTTGTGAGATTGTTTGGAAACCCATCCAGGCTCTCCTTTTATAGGCTATGGTGGCTAGGGGGTTATGGTCCAGAGACTTAAATTCCATTAAGCCATTTCTGGCTGTTGGAAAACTAGCCGTTTTATGGCCGTTTTCTGACTGTTGTGCATGGACCATTAATCTGCTGCATGTTGACTGTTGTGAGACAGCAACTAGCCGTTTTCTGACTATTGGGCTAGCCATGCAGCAGTTACAGTTGGCCCCTGCACTAATGACTCAGCTGTTACAGTTTCTGCTGCAACGACTCTTTTCAGTCAGTCTATATATACTAAGAGATCTCTCTCTCAGTTCTCTAGTCTCTCTGCCAACCAGCCACCCGCCTAAGCCACATAGTCGCACCGTGACTCGCATACGTCTCGCTCCGGTTCGCTTAAGGTCGACCCTCTGCGACACGATGCGGACGTGCGAAGTGCAAAGTGCCCCACTAGCGCCTCTACAGCCACACTGCCTCACATGCCCACGCCCTCGCACCGAGCCCGAGCCCAAGACTGAGACCGAGACCGAGACCGAGACCGAGTTCGAGTCCGAGTCCGAGACCAAGCCCGTGCCCGTGCCCGTGCCCGAGCCCGAGCCCGAGCCCGCGTGGGGGTGTTCCAGTGCTTCGCACTGGAACACGCAAGGTCCATAGTCCACAGACTATGTAGGTAAATATTATAATACTCCACTGTTTTCATTTAAACCAATTTTCCTTCTCTTCCCTTTCCCATGTGGGACTATTTCCAAAACCTTGAAAAATGTGTTTTTTAAACAATTTTTTCAAATACTTTATTATAATATATTATTAAAATATATATAAAATCAATATATTTGTAACAATCCCCCACTTAATTTTATAAAAATATTTTATCGGTTAAACAATACTGCCAGAATAATCAGCTTATATGCATAAAGAAAGATATCTTTCGATTTTAATCTTCCCTTAGTGTAAGTATCTCAAAACTCTATCGAAATTACTGGTAGCCGCAGCTTTGAACCAGTTATTCCTAGATAATAGAGTTGGAGAAACCACACACATATTTGCTATGTGTTTGTTAGAGTTCCCACAATCTTGCTCAGCACATTTAATAGCCATGTGCTTATCCTAATTCGTGAACGATCCCGAGAAAAAAATCCTAACTCTCATGAGAGACGGCACCATCTCTACGTTCATATAGGTGAAATCCTTCTAGTGTCTTCGTTACTATAAGACACTTGTTCTATAGACTAGATTTCATTAAGAGTTCTTAGACTCAACCCTCTTTCGTAACGTTCAGCACTTTATCTATTATGGATGAGGTTTTATAATTTAGTGCTGAAAAACTTTTCACATATCAGTGACTTATTATTACCCATTAAACCCAAATTTAGAGATTTTCTAACTTCAGGTTGGGTTACCATCACTGGTGAAACTTGGGTTGAAGAGTTTTAACCCCATCCCTCTAGATGTAGCCTTTACTACCTCTCTCGGTAGAGATTTAGTGAAAGGATCTGCCAGGTTGTTGCTTGATTTCACATAGGAAATAGTAATGATTCCATCTCGAATCAATTGTCTGACATAATCATGTCGAAGACTTATATGTCTAGATTTACCATTATACGTGCCGCTATAGGCTCTAGTTAATGTGGCTTCACTATCACAATGTAGTGATACAGCCGATATCGGCTTTACACAGAAAGGAATTTCTAATAGAAGATCCCTTAGCCACTCAGCCTCTTTGCCTGTTGCAGCCAGGGCTATGAATTCAAACTCCATAGTCGAGTGCGTTATGCAGGTCTGTTTCTTGGATCCCCAAGATACAGTTGCACCTCCTAAGGTGAATACCCACCCTGTAGTAGACTTGTTGTCCCCTGCACTCGATATCCAGCTCGCATCAGTATATCCTTCCAATATGGCCGGAAACTCTGAATAAAATAGTCCTAAGTCTTTGGTTGCTTTTAAGTAACTAAGGACTCTACTAATTGCATTCCAGTGTTCAGTACTGGGGTTACTAGTAAACCTACAAAGTTTACTCACAGCATATGCGATATCAGGTCTAGTGCATTGCATAGCATACATAAGACTCCCTATGGCACTCGTATATTCTAATTGTGCAACGGTTCTTCCAGTATTTTCTTTTAGCTTGATACTTGGATCAAATGGGGTCTTTGTTTCTTTTATATTTAGATAGTTAAACTTGTTTAGTATCTTCTCAATATAATGAGATTGACACAAAGCATAACCCCCACAATATTTTTTAACTTTGATACCTAGGATGGTATCAACTTGTCCAAGATCCTTCATTTTGAATGCTAAAGATAGAAATCTCTTTGTTTCAGTTACACATTCCATTTTATTACTTATTATTAACATGTCATCAACATACAAACAAATAATAACGATACAACTACCATCTACTTTAGAATATATGCATTTGTCAGCTACATTATGCATGAAACCATGAGAAAGTATTTTGGAATCATACTTCTCATGCCATTATTTTGGTGCTTGTTTTAATCCATACAATGATTTGACTAATCTACATACTTTGTTTTCATTTTCTGGTAGAATGAACCCTTCAGGTTGTTCCATGTATACCTCTTCATTGAGGTCATCATTCAGGAAAGCGGTCTTTATATCCATTTGATGGATGTGAAGATGATGTATGGAAGCTAGCGCAAATAATATCCTAATGGATGTTATTCTAACTACAGGTGAGTATGTGTCAAAATAATCTATCCCTTCTTTTTGTCTAAAACTCTTAGCTACTAGTTGAGCTTTAAAGGTTTGGATAGTCCCATCAGTGTGATATTTCTTCCTAAATACCTACTTGCAACCTATGGGTCTAGAACCTGGAGGTAAGTTTACTAGTTCCCATGTTTGATTTGATAGTATGGATTCCATTTCATCATTTATAGCTTCTTTCCAGAAAGCTGAGTCTCTAGAGGATATAGCCTCTTTATATGATTTAGGATCATCTTCTATATTCATCACTATAGGTATTTGTCTTATAACATTTTCTCTATCTACTCTACTTGATGAAAAATGATACGTTGTGAGTCTATGTAGTCATCTCCTAGACTCTTCTCTATTCTTGTTCTTTGACTCCTACGAGGTTCAATAGGAGCTTCCATTATCTGTGGAGCTGTGCTATCTTGTTCTCTATTAGGAGTTTGGATTTCATTATCCTTAGACTTCAAGGATAGTGAGTTCTCAAAGAACTCAACGTCTCTTAATTCTATTATTGTATTAGACTCCATGTCTAGAAGTCTATAAGCTTTACTATTTTATGCATACCCTACGAAGGCGCACTTAATAGCTCTTGGTCCTAACTTAGTTCTTTTTGGGTCAGGGGTTCTGCAGTATGCAAGACACCCCCACACTTTTAAATATCCTAGGTTAGGTTTTCTACCTCTCCATGTTTCATATGGAGATATTTTATACTTTTTAGATGGTATTCTATTTAGAATATGGCATGCTGCAAGCAGTGCCTCACCCCATAGACTTAGTGGTAACTTTGCTCTTATCAACATTGAGTTGACCATTTCTACTAATGTCCTATTCTTCCTTTCAGCTATTCCATTTTGTTGAGGTGTGTATGGAGCAGTACATTGATGTATCAGTCCATATAGTTCACAGAAGTTATCGAATTCATTTGAGAAGTATTCTCCTCCTCTATCGCTACGGAGAATTTTTATCTTCTTATTTAGTTGATTCTCTACTTCTGCTTTATATACTTTAAACATGTTCAATGCTTCATCTTTGCTCTTTAATAGGTACACATACACATATCTAGAGCAATCATCTATAAAGGTTATGAAGTACCGTTTACCTCCACGAGTAAGAATATCGTTTAACTCACAGATATCATTGTGCACAAGATCCAACACTTGGGACGATCTTTCAACACTTGGAAAAGGTTTCTTCGTCATTTTGGATCGTATGCACACTTCACATTTTTCGATTTCATTATCTGTATATGAGATTAAACCATTCTTAGCCATGAACTTCAAGGTACTATACCCTATATGGGCTAGTCTATCATGCCACAGTCCAGCGGATTCAACCATATACGCAGAAGTGTTACTTTCATTCAAAGAAAACTTAACCATCCCATTATAAGTATATCCCTTTCCGACAAAATTCTCATTCTTAGACAGAATCAGTTTACTTGACTCGTACACCACCCTTATCCCTGGTTTTCCCAGAAGATCCCCAAAAACTAAGTTTCGCCTCATGTCTGGGACGTGCAGTACATTAGTCAGAATCACTTTCTTCCCAGAGGTGAATATCAGTTCGACAGTTCCTTTGCCGACGACCTTCGATCGGACTTCATTACCCATTTGGACTTCTTGACCATCGGTCAATTCCTCATAGGTTTTGAAGGTTGATTTGTCGTAGCACACATGTACTGTAGCGGCAGTATCATACCACCATCCTGGAACTTTGCCTTGGATGGTATTCACCTCAGTGATCATGGCCACTATATCGCCTTCTTCTACTGCACTTGCCTCTTGTTTAGACTTGCGATATCGGCATACTCGAGCATAGTGCCCGGTTTTCCCACAGACATGGCATGGGCCTTTGAACTTTCCGTTCTTCTTTTGGGTGTTTTTCTTGAATTTCTCTTTATTGGGTTTCAGGGAATTGTCCTTCTCGGGATGTTTGTTATTAGAGTTATCTACTGCATGTACCTTGGACGAGGTATTCCCGTTATCATTCTTTCTGTCGCGGTTACGGGATTCTTCCTCAATTCTAAGGTGTTTCTAGATTTGTTCCAGTGTGTAGTCCTCAGTTTTATGCAGCAACTTCTTTCTATAGTCTTTCCACATCGATGACAATTTGGCAATTATAACCCCGACTTGGAATGATTCAGGAAGATTTATTTTTATCGCTTTGATTTTGTTTACTATTAGCTGCAATTCTTGGATTTGGGGTAGCAGCAGTTTGTTATCTACCATGTTGAAGTCAAAATATCTGGCGATGAGAAACTTGTTGGTACCTTCTTCTTCAGTCTTGTATTTGAATTCCAGGGCGGCCCAGATCTCCTTTGCTGATGACGTCTGTTGGTATAAATCGTAGAGACGGTTGGAGAGTGTGTTCAGAATGTATCCTCGACACAAGAGTTCGTCTTCGGCTCATTTGGTGCGGGCGGCCACCTGTTCAGGTGTCGTCGTCGGTTGCTTCAGGTAGCGCTTGCAAATTTGGATCTAATATATAGTAGATCTTTAGCGCCGTTAGGAGAAATTTCAGCTTGTCTTGCCATCTCGTAAAATTGGTTCCATCGAACCGATCAAGACGTATCAAGTCCTGATTCATCAACTTGATGGATGAAACACTGTCGGCTTCCATGAAATAACGCTTTAAGATTGTTGAAAAATTTATACAGAT
The DNA here is from genome assembly GCA_021015155.1 of Magnolia officinalis. Taxonomy (NCBI): domain Eukaryota; kingdom Viridiplantae; phylum Streptophyta; class Magnoliopsida; order Magnoliales; family Magnoliaceae; genus Magnolia; species Magnolia officinalis. The sequence continues at coordinate 43,259,791 of JAJHSJ010000006.1, read as the reverse complement.
TGGTGTAATTTCTGTATAATATGGAAACCGAAAAATCACTTTAATCAGAAATAAGGACAGGCTGAAGCACGTTTGAAAAATGCTGTCCTTAAAGCGTTATTTGCCCCTACTCAAGTGAATTGAGTAAGCTGATAGGTTACAGGCAAATAGCTTCTAGGATACGACGAGCCTAGTGTGGGTCTGCGTTCAGCAAACACGAAGGCCCACCTATTGGAACTCAATTACACAATTTCTGGCAGAAATACAACAAAGAAAAAATCCCAGAAGAAAGAAAAGAAGAAGAAAATTGTGTTTTAGACCACTGCTTTGGTCAAGTCTTCAGCCACTGGTTCAGTTGAACCGTCCTAGACCACACTGTTGGTCTGTTCTTCTTGCAATGGTTAAACCCTTGCTGTCTTGTTGTTGGAATTATTGGAGTATAAGAGAGGTGTGTGGGCTTTCTCAATTCATATGGTAGTGCTGGATTGGTTTGTGAGATTGTTTGGAAACCCATCCAGGCTCTCCTTTTATAGGCTATGGTGGCTAGGGGGTTATGGTCCAGAGACTTAAATTCCATTAAGCCATTTCTGGCTGTTGGAAAACTAGCCTTTTTATGGCCGTTTTCTGACTATTGTGCATGGACCATTAATCTGTTGCATGCTGACTGTTGTGAGACAGCAGCTAGCCGTTTTCGGACTGTTGGGCTAGCCATGCAGCAGTTACAGCTGGCCCCTTCACTAATGGCTCAGCTGTTACAGTTTCTACTGCAACAGCTCTTTTCAGTCAGTCTATATATACTGAGAGATCTCTCTCTTAGTTCTCTAGTCTCTCTGCCAACCAGCCACCCGCTTAAGCCACATAGTCGCACCGCGACTCGCACACGTCTCGCTCCGGTTCGCGAAGGAGCGACCCTCTGCGACACGATGCGGACGTGCGAAGTGCAAAGTGCGCCACTAGCGCCTCTACAGCCACACTGCCTCACATGCCCACGCCCTCGTACCGAGCCCAAGACCGAGACCGAGACCGAGACCGAGCTCGTGCCTGTGCCCGAGCCTGAGCCCGAGCGCGAGCGCTGGTGTTCCAGTGCGAAGCACTGAAACACGCAAGGTTCATAGTACTCCTGTCACGCCCCGACTCAGTAACCGGACTCACAAGGATTCCGATGACCGGTTCTGAACGCAACAGCCTCCATAGTACCCCATTCTCGGCTCCTGAGGCAGGTTCCGATCCTGGGATCCTACAAGGAAGATTTTCATAACAGTATAATCATTCCAATACGAGTATACCCAAGATCACAGCAAGAACATCTGAGAATAACAAAGGCACACATCGCAAAATTCACTATAAATTTGAACTTTTACAATCATGCATAAGGTCCAAAATGACATACATGAGATAAAAGGAAAAGAAAGAAAGGTCAGCAACACTGGAGTCCTCAAATGCTCAGCTCTCCTCCATGCTCTACTGTTATGTCACCTGCCTAGAGTATCCTGCACGCATCAATCGTGCATAAGCTTATAGAAGCTTAGAGGGTGGTGTAGGTGTGTGATAATGGTGCACAGAAGAGTAGTAGGAGATACAAGGAGAGAAGCATGGTCAATGAGGATATCACTAGCCTTACCCAGGCTTATCATGAATAAGATGCAATGAGTATTGGGTGTCATGCCAAGGCAATGCATGAAGAGGCTTGTACAACCAATGCTAATGCAATGCAAGTAATGTCAGTGCTCATATCCAAACCACAAGTCATGTACATTTCCGATCATAAGGAAATCACCGCGGTCCATTACACTGCTGAATGACTGCCGCTCTATAGACCCCGCACAGTCAAACGAGCATAAGAGACCTCACTACCCGCCTGCGGACAGCCAATCACCAACAAGGCCTGAAGGTAGCGGACCCATTTACGAGCTGGTCAGACTCAGCCTAGCAATGCCTCCTTACATCGGGTAGGTAAGGCCACACCCCTATCCAACCGACTACACGATAGTGGGAGTCGCGGCCTAATGGTATAAGGCCCTCGTGCACTCATATATTCCACCCAGTCACGGTGTTGGAGCAGATCCTTGGTACCATAGAAGTTTTGGAAATTTCACCCATGGGCATCCTATGCACCCGGTATGCTCAACTAATATTTCCGGTGTCCACACATACGGCCATCCACGAATACCCCTGTGGAGGCAAGGCCCTGATGAAGTAAGGGCGGATATCCATAAGCTATGCAATGCCAGATGCATGAATCACACAATCACCCATGCATCAATCCCAAGCATCCATCTCTCGGGGAGATACCAACATGTCCTACACAATAACACAACCATGGCCAATCATACCTCAACCAAGCATGCATATGATGCGTATGGGAGTGGGCCATGAAGATGAATAGGGGTGCCAATGAGGTGAAGATGAACTCTCTACCTAACCATGAAGGGTTTAGGTACCTAACCAATTCCTCATAAGGAATACAACCTCTAGTGAGGGCCCATATACCTGGGGTAGCCCATGAGACTAAGGAGAACAATGGTATGGGCCTAAATAGATGAAACGAGCCTAGCAAGGGTCTATGGTGGGCCTTTAACCACCTATAGAAGCTCATGAGCCTACCTTAGGGCCACCAATGTGGACATCCAACCACAATTGGTCCCCAAGAGTTAGCCCATCTCTAATTGATTACTGATCAAGGCCCAAGGCCCACACAACATTAGAAATACGAAATGGGCAGCCATTACATACCACATACATTCATGTTGGGCTTCAGAAAGGCGGCCCAAGGCCTAACCAAAACATGAGTCCAAGGGAAACACACATAGCCCAACCCATATATACCATTATGGGCCTATAGGGGAAAGGTTAGGGCCCAACATAAAGGCCACTAATCCCATATATTGTGGTGGCCTAGTGGGGAGCCCATTGCTCAAATCACATGAGCAAATGTCATGTTCTTAGTCAAGTAAGTTGGGCCTACAACCCGGCCCAAGTATAAAGTTAATTTGGTGGCCAATCAAGGGCCCATATACTTGTGTAATCCGGCCCACTAATCCAACACAATAGTATGGTAAAAATGGCCCAAGAGTTCAATGGGCCTATCTAGAAAGTTCTAGCCCAATTGGGCTCAAAGAGTTCAACAACTAGCCACATTCATGGACCCAATTAAATTCAACTGTGGTGGGCCTCAAAAGTGCATTTATTAAGCCCAATATTTAAGGAACTAAAGATATAAATTATTACCTCTAAGATTCTTCACAATGTGTTGGGCCCCACTCCTCAAAATTTCAGCCCAAAGGCCAAACATAATTATAACATGTTATTGTCCTAAATTTGGGCACTCCATTGGAGTGGGCCCAGGGCCTCTAAAACTCTGGAAATTGAGGGCCAAGGTCCCTCATCATGCATATAATGAGAGGAAACCCAAAAAGGTGGCCCACCATCAGAGGAAACATTTTTGAATTATAATTTTTATCAAGGCATATTGCTGGAGTGCACAACAGAAAATTCTGGCAAGCCAACCATCTTGGCCCATTCTTTTGGATGCCAAAATGGGGTCAGTTGGGGTTGAAATTTTTTAGAGTGACACTTTAATAGGTGGGACACATCTCCACAAAATTTCAGAATTTTTAGATATTTCTAATTATTTTAATTAATTTAAACAAAACAGTCTGTCCAAAAAATCGGACAGACCTGGACGTCCCAATGTGGTGGGCCAATCCGGCCCTCGCCACGGTGTACACAGGGGTTCATTGGCTCTAAAACTTGGTAGGTAGGTTCCAACATGGGTGGACAATAACTCCACAAATTTTCAGAATTTTTAGATATTTACAAATATTTTAATTTATTTAAAGAAATCAATCTATCCTGAAAATCGAACTGATCTGGACACCATATTGTAATGGGCCGGTCCAGCCACCACCATGGTGTGTATAGGTGTCCATTGGCCCCAAAATTTTGTAAGTGGGTCCTACCATGAGTGAACCACTTCTCTATAAATTTTCATAATTTTTCAACACCCAAAAGTATTTTAATAAATTTCAGAATTCCAACCTGTCCAGGGTAGAATGTTGCTGGAACAGTGCAGAAAATTCAGACTGTCCACCTCACTTGGACCACACCTTTGGGACCCCAATGAGGGTCAGATGGGGCTGAAATTTGGTATGGTTGTAAGTGGGTTATAAGGCTATAAGAATCACATATTATTTTGTTTCATTATTCTCACCAAAGACCCATAAATCAGGCCCCAAAGTGGCCCAAAAATCTATCCAGACAGATTTGGACAGCAACATGTAATAGAAATTATTAAAATATAAACATGGTTTTCCATGGGATTTAACCCCAAGAATTTGTATGGTGGACCACCTCAGTGGGCCCCACAAATGTCCAGACCTTCCCCATCATCAAATACCTCTTGCATGTGTCCCATTTAGGTGGATTTTGGGGCCACATGTCTAAGGATGGACCGCTATGGGCGTCCAAGCTCCATGGTTGGTCTGGATTTTTGTTGGCCTACAAGGTGGACCACACATGCAAGATCAGAATTCTATCATAAAGAAAATAAATAAATAAATAAAGAATCGGCCACAAGAGGAGGGGCTCCGCCACATTGAAGCCCTCCCCTTCATAAATCACACCATACATTCCTTATATTCATATGTTACAACAAAGATCCACCACATACATGTTCTAGATTCAAGATCAATGGTTGGGATGTCATCCCAACCATGATTCTAGGGTCTAGATGACCTATCATACTATGGAATCCAAGTAACCCTCCATGATGGGAGCCTATAGAGGGGAAACCCCATGCATGGACATGCATGCATCAAAAAGGCCATTTGGCCACAACTAAGGGATGATGTAGGATCTCCACCATGGATTGGTGGGCCCTACACTTCCCACACACACAAAAAAAGAGATCTAAGAACATGAAAATAAAAATCCTAAGTCCTATGAGTACAGCCACCTTAGATTGCTCCAAACTTGGACCTCCTAGCTCCTAGTGCACCAAGGGATCCATATCAATGGGTGAGATTGGATTTAGATGGTTAGATTTGGAGGATTAAAGGGGAAATGGGGCTGGAGAAGAGAGGGAGATGGAAGAGAAGTTGCTGGAGAAGAAGAGAAGAGAGAGAGAAATGAGAGGGAAAGAGAGGGAAAATCTATTTAAGGGAAGTAATCATAACCTATGGTGACAATAAAAATGTTGCTAGGGTAGGTTAGGTGTGGGTAGTGTTTAGGGTGGGTAGTGTTTATTCCATGCAATAGTGTAGTGTGTGTGTATGTGGTGTGCATGGAAAATTGTGCCATGAAGGTGGTCCACATGCATTTGTACAAAAAGTAGACCACATGATGAAATGCTCATAACTTTTGATCCATAGGTCGGATTGACGCACAATACGCGTCGTTGGAACCGCAACGATGATACGAACGAGATGGCATAGGTCTTAGGTCGATCTGAGTCGGTTCTACGTGACTGAACTCAAGGTGACCGTAAACACAATCCGAGGGTCGCGGGTCGTCGGAATTCGACCGGTAGGACCGCGAGACCATGATGAACAAGATGCATACTCATACACACACATGCACACATGAGAACTAGGGTCGGGTCTCACAATCCTCCCAACCAACAAAGAAATTTCATTCTCGAAATTGACCAATCCACGACAAAAGAAAAAATAAAACACCACCATCATATAACAATCATCTTACAAGGAAGGTAATACAAACAATCATATATCTATCAATCATCAAACAAATGGGGATAACGCCCTCTAATCTCGGCCTCGCGTTCCCAAGACGCCTCGGTCTCTGAATGATGACCCCATTGCACCTTCACCAAGGGAATGACCTTGGTCCTGAGGACTGCTCCTTCCGATCGAGAATACGAATAGGCTGCTCAATGTAGGAAGCATCCTCACGGACCTCAAGTGGCTGCCAATCAATCACAGGAATAGTGTCCAACCCACATTTTCGCAACATAAAAACATGGAATACATCGTGAATCGCGGACAACTCAGGAGGTAAGGCAAGCCTATAGGCCACAGCGCCTATGCGCTCGGTAATCTCAAAAAGTCCAATAAATCTTGGGGCGAGCTTGCCCTTCACACCAAAGCCTACCACACCCTTCATAGGCGAGACCTTGAGATATACCATGTCCCCGACTGCGAACTCGAAGGGTCGACGTCGACGATCAGCAAAACTCTTCTGCCGGCTCTGAGTTGTGCGCATCTTTTGCCTGATAACATCAATAGCCTCTGACGTCTGCAGCACAAGCTCGGGACCTAAGAGACGATGCTCTCCAACCTCGGTTCAACAATTAGGAGATCTACACGGTCTACTATAAAGTGCCTCAAAAGGAGCCATGCCGATAGTAGCCTGATAACTATTGTTGTACGAGAACTCTGTGAGGCGCATATGCTCATCCCAACTACCTGCAAAGTCGATCACACAAGCTTTAAGCATATCCTCAAGGATCTGGTTGACCCTTTCGGTCTGCCCATCCGTCTGCGGATGATAAGCGGTGCTGAGGCGCAAAGTGACCCCCAACGTCTGCTGGAAACTCCTCCAAAACTGAGACATAAATCTGGAGTCTTGATCTGAAACGATCAAAACTGGGACGCCGTGCAGTCTCACTATCTCCTCAATGAATATCCTTGCCAACCGGTCCATAGACCAGGAAGCACGCACTGGAATGAAATGAGCCGACTTTGTTAAACGATCGACGATAACCCAGATGGTATCGTGACCGCGCTGAGTCCTCGGCAACCCTGCAATGAAGTCCATCGATACGTGCTCCCACTTCCACTCTGGAACGCTCAACGGCTGCAAGGGACCAGGGGGTCTCTGATGATCGGCCTTGACACGCTGGCATGTGTCACACCCGGCCACAAAACTTGCAATCTGATGCTTCATCCCTTGCCAGAAGTACTGCCTCCTCATATCACGATACATCTTTGTGGAGCCCGGGTGGATAGTAAGTCTCGATCGGTGTGCCTCGGTCATCAGATCACGACGCAACTCTGGCACATTCGGGACACACAATCTGCCTCTAAAGCGTAATCCACCATTGGAACCAATCTGCTAGTCTGACTGCTCCACGGATGCGGCCTCTGCTCGGTACTCCTGAAGTGACTCGTCCGTCTGCTGAGTTTCGATCACCCTAGCCACCAAAGAGGGTTAAATCGATAAGCTCGAAAGCTGAACAATGAAAGACTGCAGACCGAACTCAAAGTCAAACTCTAAAACATCCTCGAGCATCTACCACTGTCGAACCATCATATGTGCCACCAGGCCTCGTGGCTGACGACTGAGTGCATCCGCCACCACGTTTGCCTTACCCCGGTGGTACTGAAGGTCAAAATCATAATCTTTTAGCAACTCCATCCATCGCCTCTGTCGCAGGTTCAACTCGGACTGTGAAAATAGATACTTCAAGATCTTATGATCCGAGAAGAACTCGAACCTGACCCCATATAGATAATGCCTCCACACCTTCAGTGCGAAGACAACTGCTGCAAGCTCCAAATCATGAGTGGGGTAGTTCAACTCATGGACCTTAAGCTGGCGCGAGGCATACGCCACTAGCTTCCCGTGCTGCATCAGTACAGCACCCAAGCCAACTCTAGAGGCATCGGTGAAAACAACAAAACCCTCACTCCCATCCGGAAGAGTGAGAATAGGAGCGGACGTGAGGCGGTCCTTCAACTCCGCAAATGCCTTCTCACAAGGGTCACTCCAGACGAACTCAATGCCCTTCCGCGTCAACCAGGTCAGCGGTGCTGCAATACGGGAGAAACCCTTGATAAATAGTCGATAATACCCCGCTAGACCAAGGAAGCTGCGAATCTTGGACGCATTCGTGGGCTGGGCCCACTGACGCACTGCATCAACCTTCGAGGGGTCCACAGCGACACCCTCCCTCGTCACTACGTGACCGAGGAACTTCATCTCCTCCTGCCAAAACTCGCACTTCTCCAGCTTCGTATATAGCTGGTGGGCACGGAGGGTCTCAAGCACAATCCGCAGGTGCTCAGTATGGTCCTCTCGGGTTCTCGAATATACAAGAATATCATCAATGAATACCACCACGAACTGATCGAGGAGAGGCCGACAAACCTCGTTCATCAGTTGCATGAATACGGCGGGCGCGTTGGTCAGTCCGAATGACATGACCAGAAACTCAAAGTGACCATAGCGTGTTCGGAAAGCCATCTTCGAAATGTCCTCCTCTCGGACCCGAATCTGATGGTAACCGGAACGCAAGTCTATCTTGGAAAAATACTGCGCACCCTGCAACTGATCGAACAGATCATCAATACGGGGGAGCGGGTATCGATTCTTGATGGTGACTCTATTGAGCTCACGATAATCTACACAGAGTCGCAACGAACCATCCTTCTTCTTCACAAACAATACCGAGGCTCCCTAAGGCGAACTGCTGGGACGAATAAAACCTAACTCCCGGAGCTCATCTAACTGCTCCTGCAGTTCCCTCAACTCTAAATGTGTCATCCGGTAGGGGGCCTTCGAGATAGTTGCGGCACCGGGCACCAAATCAATCTGAAACTCCACCTGCCAACGAGGCGGCAAACTCGGTATCTCCTGAAACACATCCGGGTACTCACAAACAACTGGTAACTGTTCAATACTCTCTGCAATAGAATCTTCAACGACCGAAGCCAATAAACTAGATAGCAGCTCTCCTCTGGGCTCAACGACGAACTGGAACACTGGCAAGCCTGGGATATGAAACGTGACTGTCCTCGCGGCACAGTCCAAGATGGCACGATACTCCGTAAGCCAGTCCATACCCAGAATCACATCAAATCCTGCCATCGGCATCATGAATAGATCGGCAGGGAGGAACATCTCACCCACTAACACCGGACAAGAAGGACAGCGACAGGTTAGCACAATAGATTCCCCATGGGAGTCGAAACGGTCAAGGCCTCAGACACAGTCTCCGACGGAATACCGGTCGATCGGTAAAACTGCTCGGCCACAAAAGAATGGGAAGCGACAGAATCAAACAAAACATGAGCAACACAAGTAGAAACAAGAAGAATACCCTCAACGACTCCACCGGTCGATGACTGCGGGTCCTGGCTTGGCGCCTGCTGCGCAGAATAAAAACGGCCCTGAGCTGGTAGGGGAAGTAAACCGGAAGACTGAGGGTCCTGAATCTGAGCCTGCTGGGCTGCTATACACACTGGACCCAGGGATCGAACAATATACGGATATCCCCTCTGCTGGTGCTGCGGCTGCTGCTGCTGTCTATACTGCTGCTGTCTCTGCTGAGGTGGTCTGCCTGGCTGCCTCTGCTGCTGAGGAGGAGCCCTAGGAGCGGCGGGTGGAAGCTGTGCTCTCTGCTGCTGCTGAGGAGGACGAGGAAGGGGCAACTTCGGTGGCCGCTGCTGCTGAATGGGGAGAGGGCACTCACTCCTCCGATGCCCGGCCTGTCCACAACCGAAGCATACACTGGAAAAGGGGTCGGAAGATGAAGCTGCTAGCGGTGCTGATGATGATGAAGAGGCTACTGACTGAGCCGCAGGCTGCCAATACCCTGATCTGCCCCTCCACCTCTGCTGACGATGCTGCCTAGAACTGCTGGCTGGTGCACTCCTCTTTCGGTCTTCACCGAAACTCTGCTCTCTAGATCTCTGGGTCATAGCCCAGTCCTCCTCATAAACTAGTGCCCGATGCACAACCTGGTCAAACGTCTCCAAGCAATGCCCCACCACACGACTGCGAAGGGCAAGACGCAAACCTGTCACAAAACGACGGGCCCTCATCTTCTCATCGCTGGTGAGATGAGAAGCAAATCTAGACAAGGCCAAGAAATGGCCCTCATACTGAGATACAGTCATATCGCCCTACACTAGGGTCTCAAACTCGATCGCCCGCTGGATCTGAACATGCTCAGGGAAGAACTTCTGGTCGAAGCAGGTCACAAACTCCTCCCATGTCCAAACGAACTGAGCCCCGACCATCCTGGACACGGATGACCACCAGTGTCGGGCCTCACCCTGAAGAAGGTAGGTGGCAAGGGATACTCTCTGGCCCGCAGGACACTGAATAGTGTCAAAAATCCTCGCAATCTCAGTGCGTCAAGCCTCAGCTGCAGAAGGGTCAGGATCACCACTAAACCTCGGGGGATCATGCTGCCGGAACTCTCGGGCTATCGCACTAGCACGCGGTAAGTAAGACTGCCCGGAAACCTCAGTGGTAGCTGGCTGACGGGTCTGCAATGCGGTGGCAACCAGCTGCATCAGCTGCTGGAAATGCTCAGCTCCTATAGGTACTGTCGAAAAAGCAGGGGCGACACTCGCCTCAGGCGGAGGCACGGGTACGGCCGTGGGAGCAGGAGCCTCCGAAACCGGAACAGCAGACTGAGGAGGGGGAATAGGTGGGGGAACCGGAGCAACTGGAGCCTCTGTAACCGGAACAGCAGGCTAAGGAGAGGGGATAGGTGGGGGAACTGGAGCAACTGGAGGTACGGGCGCTACGAGCTCAACTGGGGGAGCAGGCCGGATAGGGCTCTTAGGAATCGGATCCTCAACAACGGGAGCAGGATGTGCTCGAGTAGGATGGGTACCTCGGGCACCTCGACCACGGGCACCACGACCACGGGTGCCACGACCACGGGCGCCACGTCCACGCGTCATTGTCTATAAAATAATGACGTCGCAAGGAATCAAGACAATTATAGGCTCAATACGGAGCGAAGAGAAGAATCTCGAGACACTACTTGTCCTATGTTCTTGGCAGACATGTGATGTTATCTTGAGTTATTCCAGAATTACTTGCTATGCTCTGATACCAACTTGTCACGCCCCAAACTCGGAAACCGGGCTCACAAAATTTCCGATCGCCGAATCCGGCGCCGACAGCCTCCGTAGAACCCCATTCTCGGCTCCCAGTGCCCATACGCCAGGTTCCGATCCTGGGATGCTACAAGGAGGATTTTCAGCATCCGTTTAATTTGTAATAAGCATAACCAAAGGCATAACCCACAAACAACAACCAAAAACTCCATCACATTTCCACTATGATCAAAAACTTTATAAGTACAATGAGCATAAAGGGAAATACAATGGGAATGAACAAAAAGCTCCAAAAGATCTGCTATGCGCTCCTGCCTCAGCGCTGCTGCGTCCTCACGTCACCTGCACGCAACAGTCGTGCATAAGCTTATAGAAAGCTTAGAGGGTGGTGAAAGTGTATGCGCAAGGTAGTAATGCAGATATACAATATCAGAGTGATGCGGAACATGCTGGTGAATCCATGAATACCGTTAGCCGTATCAAGGCTATGCGATGCAAGATGCAGGTCAAGCATTCAAATCCTCATCTAAGTCCACATATCAGTACAGCTCAAAATCTAGGATATAATCGGGGTCTAGTACACTCTAAACCAGATTGCCGCCCCATCGCGCGCAAGAAGGTAAGTGAAAGAGACCTCACTACCCGCTTGCCAATATCGGGCTCGGCTCGTCGATAGCGGACCCATTCCTCGAGCTAGTCAGACTCAGCCTAGCATTGCCCCCTCCTCTCGGGCGGGTAAGGTCGTACCCCCTTCCAACCGACCACGACATAGTGGAAAGCGCAGCCATCTGGTAATCGGCGCTCCTGCACCCACTCGGTCTAGACGCTGGAGCAACCTCTTGGTACCATAAGGGTTTAGGGACTTTCACCCAGGGATATCTATAGCACCCCATGTAGAACCAAATTTTCGGTATCCAATCCTGCCAAGCACGATATGCCAGTGGAGGTTACGGCTCTGATGTCGCTAGGGCGTACAGTAACCATATCACACAATGCGAATGCATGAATCACACTCTTCAGTCATGCAGCAATCCTGTGCGTCTCGTGCGCTCATGTGGGGCAACATCGCTTAACCGGGAGCCCCTAAACAATCTGTCCGAAGGCATATGCTATGATCAGTCACTTCTCATACCAAGCATACATATGATGCGTATGATCATGAATCATGGGACTATACTAAACATGTTATATGGGATAGATGTTGTTCATAAGGAGATGGGCCTAGACGGCCTACAAGTATGGGCCTAACAATGGGCCCTAGGGAGAATCATAATGCGGACATTTAACCAACATTATTCGACAATGTGGACGTCAAACCAACATTGCTCCCAAGGCACTGTCCATCGTAAACATCATTACATGAACCAGGTTGGGTTTACACATTGCAATGAGCCTTAGGTTCATCCCATTGGGCCTTAGATACATCAAATGGGCCATACCATATGGGCCTTTCATTCATCAAGTGGGCCACATCAATGGGCCGTACCAATGGGCCTTATGCACATTGCAATGGGTCATAACCCGTGAGCCTTAGATACATCAAATGGGCCTAATGACATGGGCCTTACATCCACATCCAAGTGGGCCCCAATGATCTACCACAAATACGTTAAGATGGACCTCAAAACATGCTAAAGTGGGGTCCACTTGGACTATGGATCTGGCTCATCTTTAGCTCATGCTATAAAATGATCTTTCAAAACGGATAGACAGATTGGATGCAACATAAGCATCACGGTGGGGGTCCAATTGAGGGCCCACCATAATGTGTATTATATTACATAATATAATAAATATATACATACATACATATATATATATATATATATATATATATAATATGTATACAATATAATATTATATATATATATATATATATATATATATATATATATATATATATATATATATATATATATATATATATATCACACGTGCACATACACCACATGCACACACACCATGCACAGCATGCACCCACACATGCACACACACGTGCACATACACCACACGCACACACATCATGCACACGTACCCACCCACACATGCATGCACACACACGTGCACATCCAGCACGTGCACCACAACGGGCTCCACCATCCAGCGGACGGTGGGATAAAACACACAATTCATGTGGGCTTCACGTGAGGCCCACTGTAATGTTTACATGCCATCCAACCCGTTCATAAGGTCACGCAGACCCAGGAGAAGGGAAAACACAAATTTCATCTTGATCCAAAACTTCTGTGGGCCCCAAAAAATTTTCAATGGTAGACCCTCAATTCTCACTGTTTCCTTTGGTGTGGGCCGCTAGAATGGTGGATGGGCCTGATCTTTGGAGGGGGCCCACCTCAGGAGGTAGCCCACCCAATGAACGGTTGGGATGACTCATATACATCATGGTGGGGCCCACGGCTGGAGGCCGTGGTGCTGCTAGCCCGCCCGTCGTCCGCAGGTGGCTGGCGCAGGCAGCACCTGCCCTCCTCTGACAGCGGCAGCGCTGATCGTTCTTCCTTTTTTTTTTATTTTTTTGAAAAAAAATGCATGTGGGGCCCGCTACCGGAGAATCCACTCCGTCCAATGCATTCAGGAGCTTGAAATACACAAAATGAGTCCAATATACAGCGTATTTGAGGTGTGGATACAGCAAGGAGGCCCTAAAAGCTTTGAACGGTAAGAAACGGAGTTTTCCATGGTACGGCCCGCCTGATTATCGGATTGACCTCATTTTTCGGCTCAACGCCTAAAATGAGGTAAGGATTAAGATGGAGGGCATGGATTGAACCCTTACATCAGGGTGGGGCCTGCATGAACGGCCCACCATAAAACTTTTTTTTTTCTAAAGCGAGGTATCTTCACTCGGTCAGCCAGCGAACTGGGCGTGGGCGTGGGCCAGCATTGCAACGAGGTATCTTCACTTGGTCTTCACTCGGTCAGCCAGCGAGCTGGGCGTGGACGTGGGCCAGCGTTGCAACGAGGTATCTTCACTCGGTCTACTACCAGAGCAAGGGGGGCTGAGTGGGCCCACCTCAGTTCACATTTCCCCAACAGCCACTCCCACTGTTAGCCACCTCAAGGTGGGCCCCCAATAGATGCTTGGGATGGCACAAAACATCATGGTGTGTCCCACATAGATGGGGTCCACCGAAAATGGCATGGATGATAGCATACATATTAGGTGGGCCACAATCATAGAAAGAGAGAGAGGGAGAGGGAGAGAGAGACATCGGCAATATCGGAGGGGCCCCGCCACTATGGGTCCCTCTTGATTTTAAGCATACATCAAGGTGGGTCCCACTACATGGACCCTTAAATCAACAAAATGAATGAAAAAAATGAAATCTACGATCACCCACCGGCTTCTTCTTGCTCCTATGGGTTCCTTAGCTCCTTAGCTTCAATTTCAAAGGAGGAGATGAGGAATGGATGGCTAGGATGGGGGATCTTGGGATGGAAAGGTGGGTCACACTTGGAGCTTTGAAAGAGAGGGAGAGGCTCATATGTATGGGGATTTGCTTGGAGTGAGATTTGGAAAAGAGAGAGAGACTTGTAAATGGAGAGAGAGATGGGTGATGTTTGATGGATGTAGTGGTGATGGGTGTGTAAGAGTACCTTTTTGACTTTGTTGGCCATTTGTGTAAGAGAGGCATAGCTTGTGTAAGAACTTTTGACTTTGAGGCTTGCTTGGAAAAGGGTGAAGAGTGATGGATTGATGGGTGATTGATGTGACATTTCGTTGAGATTCTCTTGGGTTTCGCAACGCGCGGCGTTTTCCTCGCACCGAACACTGGCCCACATCTCCTGGCCAGAGTATCGCCTCGGCGCGCGAGTCGTGGCATCAGAACCGCGGCGACGGTGCGGTCGCATTGGTACAAGTCTCGGTTTGAGTCGACACGGGTCGACGGCGTGTGAATCAAGGTCGCGCGCAACGCCGGTTAAGGGTCAAAAATTGCCAGAATTTGACCGGAAAGACCGCGGGAACCTACGGAACGGTACGGTCTAGGATATGGGTCTTACACAACTCTTGTCACGCCCCAGACTCAGTAACCGGACTCACAAGGATTCCGATGACCGGTTCTGAACACAACAGTCTCCATAGTACCCCATTCTCGGCTCCTGAGGCAGGTTCCGATCCCGGGATCCTACAAGGAGGATTTTCATAATAGTATAATCATTCCAATACAAGCATACCCAAGATCACAGCAAGAACATCTGAGAATAACAAAGGCACACATCGTAAAATCCACTATAAATTTAACTTTTATAATCATGCATAAGGTCCAAAATGACATACATGAGATAAAAGGAAAAGAGAGAAAGGTCAGCAACACTGGAGTCCTCAAATGCTTAGCTCTCCTCCATGCTCGACTGCTATGTCACCTGCCTAGAGTATCCTGCACGCATCAATCGTGCATAAGCTTATAGAAGCTTAGAGGGTGGTGTAGGTGTGTGATAATGGTGCACATAAGAGTAGTAGGAGATACAAGGAAAGAAGCATGGTCAATGAGGATATCACTAACCTTACCCAGGCTTATCATGAATAAGATGCAATGAGTACTGGGTGCCATGCCAAGGCAATGCATGAAGGGGCTTGTACAACCAATGCTAATGTAATGCAAGTAATGTCAGTGCTCATATCCAAACCACAAGTCATGTACATTTCCGATCATAAGGAAATCACCGCGGTCCATTACACTGCTGAATGACTGCCACTCTACAGACCCCGCACAGTCAAACGAGCGTAAGAGACCTCACTACCCGCCTACGGACAGCCAATCACCAACAAGGCCTGAAGGTAGCGGATCCATTTACGAGCTGGTCAGACTCAGCCTAGCAATGCCTCCTCACATCGGGCAGGTAAGGCCACACCCCTATCCAATCGACTACACGATAGTGGGAGTCGCAGCCTAATGGTATAAGGCCCTCGTGCGCTCATATATTCCACCCGGTCACAGCGTTGGAGCAGATCTTTGGTACCATGGAAGTTTTGGGAATTTCACCCATGGGCATCCTATGCACCCGGTATACTCAACTAATATTTCCGGTGTCCACACATACGGCCATCCACGAATACCCCTGTGGAGGCAAGGCCCTGATGAAGTAAGGGCGGATATCCATAAGCTATGCAGTGCCAGATGCATGAATCACACAATCACCCATGCATCAATCCCAAGCATCCATCTCTCGGGGAGATACCAACATGTCTTACACAATGACACAACCATGGCCAATCATACCTCAACCAAGCATGCATATGATGCGTATGGGAGTGGGCCATGAAGATGAATAGGGGTGCCAATGAGGTGAAGATGAACTCTCTACCTAACCATGAAGGGTCTAGGTACTTAACCAATTCCTCATAAGGAATACAACCTCTAGTGGGGGTCCATATACCTGGGGTAGCTCATGAGACTAAGGAGAACAATGGTATGGGCCTAAATAGATGAAACGAGCCTAGCAAGGGTCTATGGTGGGCCTTTAACCACTCATAGAAGCCCATGGGCCTACCTTAGGGCCACCAATGTGGACATCCAACCACAATTGGTCCCCAAGAGGTAGCCCATCTCTAATTGATTACTGATCAAGGCCCAAGGCCCACACAACATTAGAAATACGAAATGGGCAGCCATTACATACCACATACATTCATGTTGGGCTTCAGAAAGGCGGCCCAAGGCCTAACCAAAACATGAGTCCAAGGGGAACACACATAGCCCAACCCATATATACCACTATGGGCCTATAGGGGAAAGGTTAGGGCCCAACATAAAGGCCACTAATCCCATATATTGTGGTGGCCTAGTGGGCAGCCCATTGCTCAAATCACATGGGCAAATGTCATGTTCTTAGTCAAGTAAGTTGGGCCTACAACCCGGCCCAAGTATAAAGTTGATTTGGTAGGCAATCAAGGGCCCATATACTTGTGTAATCCGGCCCACTAATCCAACACAATAGTATGGTAAAAATGGCCCAAGAGTTCGATGGGCCTATCTAGAAAGTTCCAGCCCAATTGGGCTCAAAGAGTTCAACAACTAGCCACATTCATGGACCCAATTAAATTCAACTGTGGTGGGCCTCAAAAGTGCATTTATTAAGCCCAATATTTAAGGAACTAAAGGTATAAATTATTACCTCTAAGATTCTTCACAATGTGTTGGGCCCCACTCCTCAAAATTTCAGTCCAAAGGCCAAACATAATTATAACATATTGCTGTCCTAAATTTGGGCACTCCATTGGAGTGGGTCCAGGGTCTCTAAAACTCTGGAAATTGAGGGCCAAGGTCCCTCATCATGCATACAATGAGAGAAAACCCAAAAAGGTGGCCCACCATCAGAGGAAACATTTTTGAATTATAATTTTTATCAAGGCAAATTGCTGGACTGCACAACAGAAAATTCTGGCAAGCCAACCATCTTGGCCCATTCTTTTGGATGCCCAAATGGGGTCAGTTGGGGTTGAAATGTTTCAGAGTAACACGTCAATAGGTGGAAAACACTCCTACAAAATTTCAGAATTTTTAGATATTCCTAAGTATTTTAATTAATTTGAACAAAACAGTCTGTCCAGAAAATCGGACGGACCTGGACGTCCCAATGTGGTGGGCCAGTCCGGCCCTCGCCACGGTGTACACAGGGGTCCATTGGCTCTGAAACTTGGTAGGTAGGTCCCACCATGGGTGAAAAATAATTCTACAAATTTTCAGAATTTTTGGACATTTAAAATTATTTTAATTTATTTAAAGAAATCAATCTATCATGAAAATCGGACTGATCTGGACACCATATTGTAATGGGCCGGTCCAGCCACCACCATGTTGTGTACAGGTGTCCATTGGCCCCAAAATTTTGTAGGTGGATCCTACCATGAGTGGACCACTTTCTTATAAATTTTCATAATTTTTAGACACCCAAAAGTATTTTAATAAATTTCAGAATTTCAACCTGTCCAGGGTAAAATGTTGCTGGAACAGTGCAGAAAATCCAGACTGTCCACCTCACTTGGACCACACCTTTGGGACCCCAATGAGGGTCAGATGGGACTGAAATTTGGTATGGTTGTAGGTGGGTCATAAGGCTACAAGAATCACATATTATTTTGTTTCATTATTCCCACCAAAGACCCATAAATCAGGCCCCAAAGTGGCCCAAAAATCTGTCCAGGCAGATTTGGACAGCAACATGTAATAGAAATGATTAAAATATAAACATGGTTTTCCATTTGATTTAACCCTAGGAATTTGTATGGTGGACCACCTCAGTGGGCCCCACAAATGTTCAGACCTTCCCCATCATCAAATACCCCTTACATGTGTCCCATTTAGGTGGATTTTGGGGCCACATGTCTAAGGATGGACTGCTATAGGCGTCCAAGCTCCATGGTTGGTCTGGATTTTTGTTGGCCTACAAGGTGAGCCACACATGCAAGATCAGAATTCTATCATAAAGAAAAAAAAATAAAATAAAGAATCGGCCATAAGAGGAGGGGCTCCGTCACATTGAGGCCCTCCCCTTCATAAATCACACCATACATTCCTTCTATTCATATGTTACAATAAAGATCCATCACATGCATGTTCTAGATTCAAGATCAATGGTTGGGATGCCATCCCGACCATGATTCTAGGGTATAGATGACCTATCATACTATGGAATCCAAATAATCCTCCATGATGGGGGCCTATAGAGGGGAAACCCCATGCATGGACATGCATGCATCAAAAAGGCCATTTGGCCACAACTAAGGGATGATGTAGGATCTCCACCATGGATTGGTGGGCCCTACACTTCCCACACAAAAAAAAAGAGATCTAAGAACATGAAAATAAAAATCCTAAGTCCTACGAGTACACCCACCTTAGATTGCTCCAAACTTGGACCTCCTAGCTCCTAGTGCACCAAGGGATCCATATCAATGGGTGAGATTGGATTTAGATGGTTAGATTTGGAGGATTAAAGGGAAAATGGGGCTGAAGAAGAGAGGGAGATGGAAGAGAAGTTGGAGAAGAAGAGAAGAGAGAGAGAAATGAGAGGGAAAGAGAGGGAAAATCTATTTAAGGAAAGTAATCATAACCTATGGTGACAATAACAATGTTGCTAGGGTAGGTTAGGTGTGGGTAGTGTTTAGGGTGGGTAGTGTTTATTCCATGCAATAGTGTAGTGTGTGTGTGTGTGGTGTGCATGGGAACTTGTGCCATGGAGGTGGTCCACATGCATTTGTACAAAAAGTGGGCCACATGATGAAATGCTCATAACTTTTGATCCATAAGTCGGATTGACGCACAAGACACGTCGTTGGAACCGCAACGACGATACGAACGAGATGACATAGGTCTTGGGTCGATCCAAGTCGATTCTACGTGACTGAACTCAAGGTGACCGTAAACACAATCCGAGGGTCGCGGGTCGCCGGAATTCGACCGGTAGGACCGCGAGACCATGATGAACAAGATGCATACTCACACACACACATGCACACATGGGAACTAGGGTCGGGTCTCACAGTCCACGGACTACGAATGTAAATATTATAATACTCCACTGTTTTCATTTAAACCAATTTTCATTCTCTTCCCTTTCCCATGTGGGACTATTCCCAAAACCTTGAAAAACGTGTTTTTTAAACAATTTTTTCAAATACTTTATTATAATATATTATTAAAAAATATATAAAATCAATATATTTGTAACACAACCAACCTCGGTGGATTGGGGATCACCCAGACCGCGCCCAATAGTCTGCAACAAGCCCTTTTAGGGCATGAACCCAGAAGTTGAGGCTGATTAAAGACTTAAGTGGGCACACGGTAGCATGAAGTAATGGGGATTAAAAGCCTTCCGAATTAAGATGACATTTATGTTTCCCCTGGTACTGGTTTACGTGACTTTGTGAATAGAAAATGAACACCATAGGGCTCGAGTAACTTAGCACGGTAGCATTCTTAGTAAACCTTGTGAGGTCCGGCTTGAGCCAAAAAATGAAGCATATACAAGACTACAGGAAACAGTTGAATTGAACTTCTACCATTGAAATTTTCTTGAGGGCCACGGAAGTTTTGAATTAAGCTTATGTTTGTGTTTTCTGTTCATCAATGTATGTATGATCTCATGAACATGTTAGATGACAAATAAACATCATTGTGGGGCCTAGCAAGGTTTCAACTATAAAAATCACTATCCTTACTGTTTCTTGTGGTATGATCCACTTAGATTTTTAGATATGCTTCAATTTTGAGCTCAACTCATTAAATTTGATGAAAAAACGAATGGAGTGGATAGACAAATCTATTCAAGGTAGGCCCAACTGAGTTTTCTCAGTCCCATAATTGCGTGCTGAGTAACTCAGGACCGCAATAATATTTCAGAGTCCAATCCCCTTCTTCCTGTGGTGTGGATAAAATATATATATCAAGCTGGGCCGCATGATGCTCTTAGGACCGCATGGATAAAATATATACATCAAGGTGGGCCGCACATAGCCTGGCATGACCGTTCGCCTGTAGCTGGTCCTGGTGGAAATAGTACCCAATCCGATCCTGTTAGATATAACCTGGTCTTTCCGTAATTCTAGTAAAAAGTAGGGGCGTTTAATGACTCCATTTACTTTCCCTATAAAAACCTAACCCAAAGGCAAAAAAAGCCTTAAAACCTTCCAACCAAATCTCTCGCTCTCTCTCTCTATCTCTCATGCCTTCTCCGACCAGATTCATGCCACCGGTGGCCCCACCGCCGGAACCCGTCGCCGTAGATTCTGACGTCGTCGTCATCCTCGCCGCCCTCCTCTGCGCCTTAATCTGCGTCATCGGCCTGGCGCTCGTCGCCCGTTGCGCCTGGATCCGCCAGAGCTCCGCCACTCCGCCCCAGATCCCGGCGAACAAGGGCCTGAAGAAGAAGATCCTCCGGTCGCTCCCGAAGCTCTCCTTTGACGGTGCCGTCAATGGGAAGCTCGCCGACTGCGCAATCTGCCTGACGGAGTTCGCCGACGGCGACGAGATCCGGGTGCTGCCTCAGTGCGGCCACGGATTCCACGTCGGATGCGTCGACATGTGGCTCGGGTCCCACTCGTCGTGCCCGTCGTGCCGTCAGATCCTGGTGGTGGCCAGGTGTCAGAAGTGCGGCGGGTTTCCGGCGACCGAAGCTGAGGTGAAAGCTAGGGAAGATGATGCGAATAGGTTCTTGCCCTAGAACAAGGTGGGCCCCACACCCACACCCACACCCACACACACTCTCTCTCCTGTAAAAACTGTAATTTTTACCTTTCTTTTAATATGTAAAGAAATGATTTTATGTAGTTTTCTGTGGAGCGAAAAATAGATGCTTCCTTTTTATTTTAAATTACATACTCCTGGCTAGCAGCTGAAATTGTAGGATGTAGGATGCAAGTGCAACGAACGCGGTTTGGGGGGGCTGATCCTAACCGTTCATCAATTGGTCCTCCCACTAAATTGAAGCATTTGCCTGTTAAAATCCTATCCGTCCATCATGACGTTTGGGAACACAATGGACGGTGGACTCCGTGATGCCTACATCTTGAACAGTTCACGCTCCATGATTATGATTATATGAAGTATATTGCACCTCTTGCCAGGCCTCCCGAACTCATAGACCTCATGTTACGTCAGCCTAACTGCAGATGATCTCGCCCGTTGGATGATCCGACGGATGCAACCAAGGCCAGTAGTTCAAATCCACTAATTGGTTAGTGAGATAAGACACTGCAAATTTGTAGCATGGGCCATATCCATATGGGGCTTGGTCGATGAACGAATGCGATCAGAGTGGGTGGGTCCCAACCATACAATTTCAGGGAAGGTTGGTACAGAAGAATGGACAGTCCTGGTTACAGTAAGCACGAGCGTGTGGACCCCACCTTGAACGGCATGGGTGGTGTGTGGCACTTGCATTGCGGTCTCCCTACTTGATCAGGACAATGGGAGGGGACATCTTTCTAACTCTGGTTTACGGTTAGCGCAGGGCAATGCCATTGATTCTTTACGAGCTCGGGGAATGAGGTAGAGCAAAGAAAAAAAAAAAAAAACACACACACACACCTTCTATGCTCTATAAGAGTGTGATGGATGATACACCCGCACCTATAAATTGCATATGAGTGGAGTAATTGGGTCCTATGATGATACTTTTGATCACCTTAGTCCGATTAGTGGGAGGAATTAATTGGACGGTTCACAATGAAAATAACGGACTATTAGGATTGCTCGGGGACACTGGTTTTGGGACTGGGAATGGATAAGGTGCGACCCGACCTTATTGCGACTCTTTTTTCTGATCATTGTGGACCATGAGCCCAAGTCTTAGGTAGAGCGTAGTAAAGACAATTTTGTGATTGAATGGTACCGTGGGTTTCTGGTTGATCCCATGACACCTCATGTGAGCCATTGGTTATCTGTAATGCAATACAGATTAGATTAACATTGGTGGGTAACTTTTCCTGAAGCAGGGTGATATATTTATAAGTTTGTTTCTCAGCTTGCGTATCTAAGTATGTTTGTGAGATACACTAGAGGGGCTTGTACTAGAATTGAAATCTATTCTCGAGTATTTATTTGATTATGACTCGATTGACGTGATCTTCTGTTAGGATCTCACAGGGTGATTCTACCAATATACAATACAGATTCTCTTCGGATATTTTCATGCCAAACTTAAGATTGGTATCTGAGGTCGAGGTCGGTATATGAGGTCGAGGTTGATGTCCATGGTCGAGGTCAGTATCCAAGGCAAGGTTTGTTGATGAACCTTTATCTCGGAGCGGGGTTGACTGATTCAGCTCGGTCATTATGTTTCCTTGTTCAACTCAACTTCCTCAGCAGTAAGCACTTCAGTAGTTCATGGAGTCTGTTCGGATGGTTCTTTGCCACATGTCTCATATGTCAGGTCAGTTCGATTTTCCCGATAATAGTTGCCTCCTACTTCCAAGCTCTATGTTTATGAGCTCGAGAAGTAAGAAGATTTGAACTGATGTATGAGCGGAAAAATTTGAACGTCTAACTGTGGGTAGTCAGCTCGATCCATCTATGTTCCTCGATTTTATCGCCTAGCAATGAAGGCATGAATTGAAAGGGACGACACATGTTATGATGATCGAGGAGGATATTGTGAAAGTATCTCCATACGAGGAGTCGTGCACAGAGTGGCGAGGGTTGCTTTGCCTTCCGGGCGACTCACAAGCGGACACCTGTCCCTGCTCCATTAATGCGGGCTATAGGCGAACCTCGTATCACCACATGGAGGAGATCGTGCGTTGAGGCATCCTTTCATCCCTCGTGAATAGTGCTAGCATTAAAGGCTCTGCTTTCGGGATACTTATAAATAGGGGTTTTTCCCTCATTTCTCACCCACCAGTTTCAGCGGAGTCCGAGCTGTGCCGACCTGTCCCTTGCTTCTTCTTTCCCGGTTCTTTCCCGTTCATTGTGTGGGTCGTTTGAACACTTAGCTTTTTTGGTACGTGTTCTTCTACACTCCTTTTCTTGCTTCTATTTTCCCTCTGTTACCATGTCTTCTAAAGGTTCTAGGAGCGTCCCTGTATCGGGAGCTTTCCATAGTAAATCTATGCATGATAGTACAAATTATATATTAACTACGTCTTCAAGTGGGCCATCACCTGTGATGATAGCTCGTGATGAGGAGGCCCTTCCACCCCAGATAGAGGTGACTTCTTTGTCTTCCCATGGACTAATCACATCAGCCAGATTTTTTGGTTCCCAGCTGTAGTCAAATGATCTTCATGCCCTCCAGTTGGAGTTTAGGATCCCTGATTGGGTGGGTTATGACTACCCTAAGTTGAGAAACTTCTGGGCAGTCCTCTCATGGGAGAGGAAGTCCTCTATCCTGTATTCTTTTCTTGCAACCTGTGATTACCTCTCCATCTAGTTGTGAGAGATGTGTTACTCCGCTTGAGGCTTGCCCTAGGACAGCTTAACCCTAACATGTGGTGAACTATCTTTGGGTGTTATATTTTGTGGCACCAACTCAGCCACTTTAAGCTTACTAGGATGAGCTCATATACTTGTACTAGGCCAAGAACAACTTGGGCTCTTACGGCTGGTACTATTTTTCTTTATGGTCGGGCAAGGGCTAGGCCATTATCACCAGTAACCCTTTATTTAATAAAGGCTAGAAAAGCAGGTGGTTCTTCACTTTGGGAGTGTAGAGGCCTGTTCACAACCCCAAGTGTAGGGTCACGATGTAGTAATAACTCGATAAGACTGAGGTCAAATCCATAGGGACTAACCTTGTACGTATTCTAAAAATAACTAGAACTAGAACTAGAACTAGAATAAGATTTAAATCTACATATTAAATAAAATAGAGTAATTGTGAATAGGATTTCAATAATCAAAAGGGAAACCAGAGCGCCAAGGATCCACTTGTAGCTATCAGGATGCTATCTTACTTTGATTCCAGAAACACGATTAGAATTGGAGTCCTATTCTATCCAATTGAAAGATGAAGCAATTAAACCAAATATGAACTTTTCATTAACCTAGCCACACATGAAGGAGTATTGTGATGATTGGAAGGAATTCCATCATCCTACCATGCCCAGGAGATGATGGTGAATAATGGGATTTACCAATCTCACAATCTCAAACATAGGAAAAGAAGATATTCAAAGTTATCATAACATCTATTTGTAATTTGATTCACAATAAATTATAGAAAACAAAAAATATTCCTTAAATTCAAACTAGAAATCAATGAAGTTCAAGAAAAACAAGAATCAAAACAAGAAAATCATCCCAACATGCTATAAGCTTGACCTCTTAACCCTAGCTAAGAGGTTTAGCCAACCATAGACATGATTGGATCTAAAATCATAAAAGAAAGCATTAAAAATAAATAAGGAAGGAAAAAAAAAAAAAAAAATCTTAGGATGCTGCTCCACCCTTTGTCTCTATTTCTTAAAACCTAATTCATGTTTAGAACTCCTCAAAGAACCCACATTTATAGCCTTTGTTCGACTGTCTTTGAAAATCGCCTCAAATTTACACACTCTACATAACGCCTTCGATGTCATCGAACGTAACTTGAATCCGAAAGTCGGGCCTTTTCGCATTACGTAACGCCTTTCACATTACGTAACTCTTCATGTCATCGAACAGTCCTTCAATGTCATCAAAGGATATTCGAATAATCGAAAATGTGTCCAGTGTTCCAGCGAGTTGCTCCAAAAATTTGTACAAATCTCGATGTCATCGAACTGCCTTCGATGTCATCAAGCAATCGAACAGGGCTTTGATGTCATCGAGAACTGCATCTAATTTGTCTAGCAACTTAACTTGATTTTCATGTAATTCTTTGATGTCATCGACCCGTGTTCGATGTCATCGAATACTAGCTTCGATGTCATTGACCGGTGGTCGATGACATAAACAGTGAAGTTCAGATTCTGTGAATTTCTGCATTTGAACTTTTGACTTCCTTCCTTCTCCACTTGGTTTCCTTGATTCTTGGGGTTTTGAGATCTTCAATCTTGGTCTCCTAAGATCCATCCCTTACCTTGGTGATTCTTGAGCATCTAATCCATGCTTTTAACATTCTTTTCAATCCAAGCTCTTAAACTCACCTCGCGATACAAACATGTATAAAATATACCATTAAGTGTTATCATGTTCATAAAACTAAGATCTAAATAGGGGGGAAATATGCAATATTTGACCCTCAACAAGGCCCTTGCAGCTAAGCTGGGTAGGTTGCGGGCTTAAGTTCCCACTAAATTTGCCACCCAGGTCGGATCTTAAGTTGTAGCTTCTGGTTGTTGTAATTTGTTTTCAATTTCTCCCTTTGTGATTTTTTATTGACCTGATCGCTTCTTTTGTAACTCTTTCTCGACGTCAGACCCAACTCTTTGTCGTCCACCTTCGCTAAGTCAGGATCACCCGGGAGTGTCTCACAGCCTAGCGGGATTGGAGGAAGTTAATCACCCAACCCTCTTGGAGCAGGTTGGCTTATCAATGGCCGGGTTGGTAGGTATGTTTGATTTCAATAGGGTTTTGATGGCTGTCAGTTTCCGTATCTTATGTGTTTTGTATATTATTTTTTTGTAGAGATGGCAGATCGCCCTCGACCGAAGAAGTTGAGGCTCCCCCTTCACAATGGAGTTGGAGCATCTGAGGATTATCACAAAGAAGGTTACTCCTTCTTTACCTGCTTTGGGCACACCTAGGGTCGAGGCTGCGTAAATCACCACAGAGAGGTAGACGACGGGGCCTATCCTTGAGGTTCCTTCCTCAAATGAGCAGACGGAGGCAGCCACTGTTGCCGGGGTAGGCATGGAGACTGCAATTGTGGTGCTCCAGGATGCTACCCCAGGTGGTGTTGCATAATGCTTTCCTTCCTTGCGCGTGCCCCTAAGGGAGTTAGTTGACTTGGATTTGTCTCCTTCCCATGCTAAGGAGGGACGAGAAGAGGCCACTGCGGATGGCGAGCTGGAGGTTGGAGCTGGAAGTGCCTCCGAGCACTAAGCCCTTGAAGGTGCTAAGGCTACAGCCGCTGGGACATCAAGGACAGTAGTCCCTGCGCTTCTCCCGTGACACATGGTCGTGCTGACTCATTGGAACCACGGTCATGTGCCCGATGAGGAGATCAATGCGATGCTCTCCCTGCACCCTGAACCTTTGCTAGGCGGGGTGGCATCGATGATGACAAGGTAATAACGTCGGTACCCTTTTATGTACGTTTATTCTTTGTCTTTTTTATTTATTAACCTTCATCTTTTTATTGTTTGTAGAGCGCTACCGGGATTCTCGCCACCTGCCACAATCTGACCTGAGGGGCCGTATAAAAGAAGCATCCCGGAGGCTCAAGTATGTCAAGGCCGAGCTTCAGCCAAGTCTGCGAAGCTGGAAGCAGCTGGGAGGACTAAGCGGCGGCCCATGCTGAGGTCGAGGCCCTCCGAGAAGCCTTGAGGGTCTCCAAGGAGGACAAGGCCACCAACGCTGCTTTGACGACCATAGAGCAGCGGGAGAAGACCGAGTTGGTGGCCCATGTGGTTGAAGTGGAGTTCTGCCTTGTTAAGACATGGGGTTGGGCGGTCGACGCGAAGGCTAGGCTAAAAGAGGTCAAGGTCTCGATTCCTGGGAAGGAAGTAACTGTCGTGGAGGAGTTCAAGATTTCTGAGGAGTACACAACCGAGATGGATGATATTTTTAATGCCGGCTTCCAGCAATGTCGAGAAGATATTCAGCAAAGATATCCTGACCTGGACTTGGGTTGCCTTGATGAAGATGCTCCCGAAGGTCATGATTGTAAGACCCGTATCCTAGTTCGTACTGTTCCGTTGACTCCCGCGATCCTTTCCGTCGAAGTCCGACAATCTGTGACCTATAATCAATGTTTGCGCGCAACCTTAAGTCGTATCCTGTAGATTTAAGTTGGATTAATCCGAGACTTGTATCATTGTGACCGCACCGTCGCCGCGGTTCAAACGCCACGACTCACGCACCAATCCGATACCCTGGCAGGGAGATGTGGGCCGGCGTTCAGTTCTAAGAAAAATACCGCGCATTTGCAATCCCAAGAAAATCTCTACAACATGTCCCATCAATCAATCACTCAAATCAATCAATCAATCAATGCTTTCTTTCTCCCCAAGTCAAGCAACCACCAAGTCAATTCTTTCTCACTCTCTCTCTTACACACTCATACATGTCAAGTACACCATCACCTCACCCATTACTCACATCCATTACCTCTCCCTTACAACCACCATTCTCTCTCTCTCTCTTTCTCTACACCATTTTCCAAGCCATTCCAAGCAACAGAAAACCACATGTCCAAGCATTTCATGTGAGAGAGAAAAGTGAGTTTGTGTATGGCCCACTTTTCCATCCCAAATCCATCATCCTAGTCATTCAAACCTCATCTTCCACCATCAAAGTAAAGCACAAGGAGATTGGCTTCCCAACGAAGCAAGAAGATCGAACGGTGGGTGCTCCTATAGGCTAGTTTTCATGTTTTTATGATGGGCCAAATGAGGCCTACCTATTGATGGTATGGATCTCACTTTAGACCCTAGGTGTGGCCGATGGCCCACCTTGATGCTCATGATCATTCCATGATGGGGCCATTCTCCATGGACCCCATCATGATGTTTATTTCCTTACATGAAAAGAGGTCATCTAGACCATCCATTTTGGGTGGAGAAGGGATCTCCACCATTGATCTTTGATTTGGTGGGCCCACATGTATTGGGACCCACTTGATGTATGATTGAATGCAAGGGAGGGCTCATAGTGGCAGAGCCCTCCATCACACGTGTCCCACTCCCTTTCTCTCTCTCTCTCTCTCTCTCTCTCTCTCTCTCTCTCTCTCCCCCTCTTTTTCATTTCTTCTTGTATGATAATGTGGCCGTGTGGCCCACCTGGATGGACCCCACCATGAAGCATGTATTTGGTCCAAGCCATTTGTGGGTGGGGCCCACTTTACGTATGTGTTGTGTCCACACCATCCATCATTTGGTGGCCCACCTAAGCAGGGCCCACCTTGTAAATTAGCTGAACAAAAAAAAAGGATTTTCTTTGGGTTTTGGGGGTGGACCGCTCATGCAGGCCCCGCCTTGATGTATGAGTTCAATCCATGCCGTCCATCCTATTTACCAACTCATTTTAGGCCTTGAGCCGAAAGATGAAGCTGATCCAATCTTTTGGTGGGCCATACTTTTGAAAACAGTGATTTTCACCTTTTAAAGTCACTTTAAATTTTCTACACGCCGAAAGATTCCCAATATTGGGCTTGATGGATTTGTTATGGGCTGTAGAAACCAGTGGGCGGGGTGGATTCTTCCGATGTGGGCCCCATGTGTGAAAAACCTCGAAAAAATGAGATTTCAAAAAAATATATATAAAAACAAATTTAGGTGCAGTGCCTGCTGCTGCTGTGCAGCAGGACGCTGCTAACGTCACCGTGCACGGGCAAGGACCCATGGTCCCTACCATGGGCCCCACCATGATGTTTGTTTGTCATCCAACCCGTTCATTAAGTGGGCCACTTCCAGCAGTGGGCCCCTCCAAAGATCAGCCTCCTCCAAAGCTCAGGTGGCCCACGTCATCGAAAATAGTTGGGTGAACCGTTTGCCCTTTAAACCCATTTTGGGTTCACAGAAGTTTTGGATCATTACGAAATTTGTTTTTCCTCTGCCTCCAGGTCTGCGTGACCTTAGCAGAAGATTGGATGGAAATTTTACATTATGGTGGGCCCCACGTGGGACCCACCTTGAAGTAGATTGGCTGCCGCATCTCATATATGGCTGGTGAATTGACGTCACCAAGTCATGTAGCCTCCATGAGGCATGTGTTTCATTCACCACCGTCCACAGCTTGGGACGATGGAAACCACCATGATTTATGTGTTTTATTCACACCGTCCACACCTGGACGGTGGGACCCACCATGATGCATGTGCCGCATCCAAACTGTCCAGCCATTTTGAAAGCTCATTTTTGGGCATGAGCTAAAGAATGAATTAGATCCATGGTTCATGTGAACCCCCCACCATGATGCATGGTCATCCAACTACTTGAAAGCTCATTTTAAAGCTTGAGTTCAAAAATGAGACGGATCTAGGAATAGGTGGACCACATTATAGAAAGTAGTGGCTTTGAAGGTCCACCATTAAGACCCTTGGGCTACTAAGTTTGAGACCAAATATGATATTGGTCTTTCCTTTTAATTCAGGTCTGTGAGGCCTTATAATTAGATTGGATGGGAAATAAATATTATGGTGGGCCTTAGGAATTTAATGGTGGAAATCATTACCACTTGTATTTGGGTGTGGCCCATTTGATATGCATATGGCCCATGTGATTAAGCCCCTTGGTGCAACCCATTTGGTGAGGCCCACCTTTGATATATTTATAGCCCATCTGTGAGGCCCACCTTGATGTACTTTGTGGCCCATCCGTCAGGTCCACTTTGATGTATTTTGTGGCCTAATTGAGAGGCCCACTTTGATATACATGTGACTCATCAGGATGTATCTTTGACCCATGAGCAGGCCCACCTGTTGTGTGTTTTGAGGTCCAGGTGCAGGGCCCACCTGTTATATATTTGAGACTCGTGTATTGAGGCCCATTTTGATGTATTCTAGGGCCCATGGGTTGAGGCCCATTGTGATGTATTAGGGCCCATGGGTTGAGACCCATTGTAATGTATAAAGGCCCGTGGGTGAGACCCACTGTGATGTTTATAGGGCCCATGGGTTGAGGCCCATTGTAATGTGATTCCACCGTGGTTTATGTGTTACTCTTTATGGCAGGTCATGCCTTGGGAGCAATGTTGGTTTGACATCTACATTGTAAGGATAATGTTGGTTAAATGTCTGCATTGTACTTCTCCCTAGGGCCCATTGATAGGCCCGTACTTGTTGTGCGTAGGACGTCTAGGCCCATCTTCGTCGTGAAGATAGTTTATAAAAGGCTTAGTATAACTCCATGATTCATGCCCATACGCATCATATGTAGGCCTGATATGAGAAATGTTTGATCATAGCATACACCATTGGATAGACTATTTACGAGATTAATTATGAGGCGGAGTGCCCACATTATCGCGTTGTACGCGCAGGATTGTTGCATGACTAGATAGTGTGACTCATGCATCTTGCATATATGTGACTTGATCATTGTACGCCCTAGCGACATCAGGGCCGTGGCCTCCACAGGCACATCGTGGATGGCTAGATGAGACACCGAAAATATTTAGTTCTAGCACTATGGGCACTTAGGATGTCCTTGGGTGAAAATCTCAAAACCTTTGAGGCCAGGAGTAGCCCCAACATCTAGACCGAGTGGAACATGAGCGTCCGAGTGCCGAATACCAGTAGGTCGCGTGTTCAACTGTGTCGTGGTCGGTTGGGAGGGGGTGTGGCCTTATCCGTCCGAGTGAGGGGGCTATAAGCTAGGTTGAGTATGACCAGCTCGTAAATTGATCCGCTATCGACAAGCCGGGTAGGTATTGGCAAACTACTGGTTAGGCGGATAGTGAGGTCTATTCCGATCGCTGGGCTGTGTAGCTAAGGAGGAGGCAGTCGGTGTCAAGTGAAATAGACCCCGGTGATTTCCCAAGAGAGCAACCGTATTGATATGTGGACTTATTGAGCAGGAATTGCATATCCATTCATTCACTATCCACTCTTGCTGGTGGTGCGTAACTATTTGTTACGTGTACCATCGCATGGCCAGGATTTCGGTTGGGCGCGCGACTAACCTGAGATCAGGAGTTTACCACATTGAGTCTGACTATCCAAATTTAGGTATGGGATTGGTTTGGATAGAAGTCCCTTGTGGTGGACCTCGTAGCCTACGATATTACGTACTATCATCCCGACTTCACATTCCAGCATGGCCATTTCATTCGCACCGCATATTACATTGCATCCGCAGTACTTAACATTTTGGTTTACTATGTTTTTGCACTTATATGACCTAGATGAGGTTGATGGTATTCGTGGCTCGTCAGGATTTGCATATTGCATTGCATCCTCAGCATTTGTTATTGTCTTATTATGTTTTGCATCGTATAGCTTTGGTATGGCTGATAACACTCATGGACTTACTAGTATATTTCTGCTTACTTTGATATCGTATGATTCATGATCTTTTCAGTATTTTCGCATTATTCCGATGATGTATGATTTATGGGCTTTATGGTATACTTGGCACTTATCTTGTGCACACACTTTCACCACCCTCTAAGCTTTTATAAACTTATGCACGATAGATGCGTGCAGGTGGCGTTAGGTTGCAGCAGCGTTGAGCTTGGAGTGTGCAGCTATCCTCTGGAGCTTTTATTTCGATATATGTATTTCCCTTTCAGCATTGTACTCAAATATTTATATTAGTGGATATGTGATGATGATGTTGCCTTTTGTGATTTGGGTAAACTTGTGGTTATGCTCCATTACATTACCAAAAAAAAAAATCGTACTGAAAATCCTCCTTGTAGGATCTCAGGATCGAAATTTGGCATGTGAGTGCCGGGATCCGAGAATGGGGCACTAAGGAGGCTGTCGGTGCTGGATTCGGCGATCGAAAATTTCGTGAGCACGGTTTCCAAGTTTGGGGCGTGACAATGATGCTACTGCCCCCGTGGTTGAAGAGCCTCCTCAAGGATAGGCCCCCATTTATTCTCTCCTTTTTTTATTTGTAAATTCTCATTCATTAATGAAATGAATTTTTTGTTCAACTTTGTCTTTATTGTGGGTCAGTAGATATGATAGTCGAGTATGTAGGTTTTTAGTTGATTGTCAATCATGTAGATTCTTAGTCGCGAAGTTAGTAGACAAGATAACAGAAAGGAACCTTATTCCTTCATAAAAAGGGAGGTTTCTTATACGTGGTGCAATCTATCGACAATCATTAGCTTTGTCCCAAGGTGGACAATCGAAACGTAGTAGATTTTCTTTGGGTCTACCCTTACAGATAGTATATTTTCAGGTGCTTGGCATTCCATGGATAGGGCAAGAGTTGACCTTCCATATCTTCTAGTTAATATGTCCCAGGGCAAACCATACTGGATACCTTGTATGATCCATCACAGTTTAGTCCCAAGGCTCCCAACCCAGGTTACTTGGTGTTTTAAAAGATATCTCAGAGGAATAAGTCCCTTGATCGAAATTTGCGCACCTTAACCCTCATATTGTAATGCCGAGCAGCCTTGTGTTGATTCTCTTAATTCTTTAATCAGATCGACGTCACTCAAAGCTACCTACTCGTCATTTTCGTCCATGTTGAACAACTTGGTGGTGTTAAGCGCATCCCAATCCCAACTGGGTGACTGCTTCTGCACTAAAGGCCAGAGAGAACGGGGTTTCTCTGGTCGTTGTACAGGTCGTGGTTCGGTATGCCCATAGGACATGTGGCAGCTTGTCGGTCCAAGCTACTTTGAACTTTTTAAATTGGTTTCCAGGTGGTTCTTTATGATTTTGTTGATAGCTTCCACTTGTCCATTAGCTTGGGGGTGGCGAGGTGAAGCAAAGGCATTGTAGATGCTGAGCTTTTCACACAATCCTCGGAAATGAGCATTGTCGAATTGTTTGTCGTTGTCCATAACAATGGTGTGGGGGATACCGTACTTGCAAATAATATTCTTCCGGATGAAGTCGGTAGTCTTCTTCTTGGTAATCTTAGGTAAGGGCTTGGCCTCAACCCACTTTGGTAAAGTAGTTGACAACGATGATGGTGAATTTAGTCTGTCCCTTGCCCATCGACAGAGGTACTATGATGTTGACCCCCCACTGCTCGAAGGGCCAATGACCACTCATTGGGGTCAGCTGTTCGGGCGGTTGCCGCAGTATTGTGGCAAAGTGTTGGCACTTGTCTCACCTCCTTGTGTATTGATTTGCATCTTCATGGATGGTTAACCAATAGTACCCTTATCGAATCACCTTACAGGCTAGGGTTCTTCTACCTGAATGATTTCCATAGACACCTTCATGAATTTCCTTTAGGATATATTCGGCCTCATCAGGTATTAAGCATCTTAGGTATGATAGCGAAAAACCCCTATATATAAAATATCTCCCAAGATCTTATACCAAGCTGATCTGTTGTTTTTTTTTTTTTTTTTGCGGGCTTTCGGCTCCATAAGTAGTGTATGATTGGATCCATCCAGTTTAGCGATTGATTTATTTGGAGGGTCACCTTCTTGTCTGACTAGCTCATACTAGGTTGGATAAGAACTCGATTAGTACAGTCTTGGGGAGGTCATCATTGACTGCTGCAACTAACTTGGTTAGGGTGTCTGCATTGGAATTTTCTGACCTGGGAACCGGGATGACCTCGTACTTGTCAAATTATTTGAGCAAGTGCCATTCTTTTTACAGATAGGTGATCATTCTCTCTCCTCTGGCTTGGTATTCCATAGTGACCTAGTTGATTATAAGTTAGGAGTCACTATGGATTTTCAATGCCCGGGCTTCCATTGCCTTGGCCAAGCTGAGCCTGACGAGGAGCGCTTCGTATTCTGCTTCATTGTTGGAGGCCTGGAACCCAAACCTTAGGGTGTACCCCACATTGGTCTGGTCAAGTGTGACGAGGATCAATCCTGCCCCACTTCCCCAGGAGTTTAATGACCCGTTGGCGTAGAGGGTCCATTCTTGTAGGTCTACTTCATGTTCATTCTCCGTTCTTGCAGGGGAACAGGGTATGTGAACTCAAAGATGAAGTCAACAACAACTTGCCCCTTGATCATTGCTTTAGGTTGGTATATAACGTCGAATTCACCGAGCTTGATTGCCCACTTCACCAGTCCCCTTGACACCTCAGGTTTTTATAGCACTTGGCAGAGCAGTTGATCAGTTGGAACCACAATGGTGTGAGCCTGAAAATATGGTCGGACTGTCGATATGATATAATTAGCGCCAACGCTAATTTTTCTATATTAGGGTATCACGTATCGTCTTAGACCATAACTTTACTTACGTAATAAATCAGGAGTTATCTGTTCTCGACTTCGCGTATTAAGGTCGAGCTGATAGTTGTAGTCGACATCGTTAGGTACAACAATAATGGCTTTCCTGGCTAGGGCTTGGAGAGTAGTGGGGGGATCCCAGATATTCCTTGAGTTGTTGGAACTCTTATTCGTACTTGCTTGTCTAGGTCGGCTTCATGTTCCATTTTATTTACTTGAAGAATGGTAGGCATCTGTTTGTAGCTCTAAAGACGAACCTGTTAAGTGTTGTTATCCTGCTCGTGAGGCATTGGATCTCTTTTGTAGTTCTTGGGGAACTCACTCTAAAAGGGCTCGGATCTTGTCGAGGTTAGCCTCTATCCCTCTCTGATTGTGTAATGCCCCGAAAATCAACACCCAAGTACAAAGACCCCGATCCCGAGTTCCTGGGTGTTAACCTAATGAGAATGCACATGCGACCTCATTCAGATTCACATTCATTCCGCACATGGATAATCAGAGTAACACAATTCACTAATGAATCCAAAGTAATGTAGAGATAATAAAATATTCAGAAATATAGGGCTAAGAGTCAAAAATACAATTCTAATAGTGATGATCGCCCAAAATGGGATTATACAAGCCACAATCCATAATATACATACCTAAGACGGTTAAAGTGTAAAACTTTCAGTTTACGCCCAATTCTTCAAAGCATAACGGTGTTGGCACAACCTAATATAAGCCTACCTGTCTGAGGTCTCGTTAGTACCTGCATTAATGATATGCCTGATTGGTGTTTTAAAACACCGTCCCAGGTGGGAGTGAGTAGCTAACTCAGTGGTTCCATTAGTTCTAAGTTACACATATTATCAACCCAATCAGCACATGTAACGATAAAACAAGAAATCAAACATTTCCTAAATACTCTTGTTAATTGCGCATATGAAGATATTACATGATGCATGCTCTCACCATTCAACACTCCCTCAACATGCGACTCCGACCACCTAGTTCGCAAATGACAATACTTTCTCAACATGCGACTTCAACACCTGTTTCGCCACATTCTAAACTAATGCGATGCAATGAATGATCATGTTAGCCGAGTAATTATTAAGTTAATTCATCTGGCATATTGCCGAAGCTAGAATACCGACGTCATATTACTAGTCCTTATCCGGATCACGTGGCTCATTGCAGTACGTAGCGACTCCTCACCAGTGTCCATTGATCCAAATTTAGGTATCACCCATTTATATCATGAATCAACAACTCCAAATGTATGGCATGATACCCAAATGTATGAGGATCAACTCGGTATGAGTCGTCACCCAATACCGGGTATGATCACTCAGTTCTAAGGTGAAGGCTTGTCACATAAAACCAAAACACATAAAGAAAATGGCTCGTCACCCAATTCCATTCACGCCCGGGTTGTTCGAACAGTATTTTAGCACGGAACCATTGGCCATGTAATTTGACAGGGGCCGTTCGAACAATGTATATCCCCTCCATTAGTGCTCACTAGTCACTACGGGGAGGCTCGTCACCCTTACGTAGGCTGACAGCTCGAACACGGTGTCCCATACCACTATGCCTGGCTCATGAGTCTTAGTGGGATCTTATCGTACTAATAGTTATGAATGGATTCATCCATTGGGAACGGGGTATCCTAGATTCGATTTGGTCGTGTCGTAAATTATGAACATACATGATCAATCAGTTAATGGACTAATTTGATTGACCTTAGAGAACCTTGGCGCAACCGGCATTGGGTGCAAGCATCCCATGTAGTTCAGCTACTGTCAGTTGTCCGTGTTCACCCGAGTTGATCGAATAAGCCTAGGGTGGCCGCCCTAAATCGGGCCACCCATTGATTCGGGCAATTTACGGACTGACCCAACATCGTAGAAATCATAAGCATGGCTATGAACTAAACACTACATCATGCAATTATAGCATACATACTACTACACAATGACCTAGGCATTTCATCGAACATATAAGCGTCAACAGAGCAATACATTCACTTAGGCATTTCATCAAACATGTGAGCACCAATGGAATAACAGATTCAATCACTTAGACATTTCATCAACAATAGAGTAATACATTCATTGGAGCATTTAATTAAACACGTGAGCATCAACAAATCAACGCATTCAATCTAGAGTTCAATAAATCATGTGAGCATGCATAAACAAGCAATGACACATATTACAATCAAACACAAAATATGAACATGCTAGCTATTTACAAGTCATTTACCACAACAAATCATTAACGGAGATCCTTAAGGGTCGATAAATGGAAACCTAGGTATAATGGTTCGCACTTTGTAACAATTCGCCTAATTCACGATGCTCCTAGGGTTAAGTTTTTAGATAAAATCGTTGAAAGACCTAAACAAGCATACAAGCTTGTGAGATTAGGGATAAACAACCATTAAAATCCTAAAAGCTCTCTCTCTCTCTCTCTCTCTCTCCCTTTCTTCTCCTTTCTCCTCTTTCTCTTCTCTCTTTGTCTCCTTTCATTCTTGGGCAAAATTCGTATGGAATGATGGGGTGCCCAAATGAAGCCCTTATATAGTGCCAAATTTGGTGTAAATGGTCTCAAGGGTTGGATTTTTACTATACTAGCCCTAGGGGAGTGTTTTTCTACCCTTTAGGGGCCACTACAGGGTGTAGGAGTCGACACCCACCATTGGATAGTTGG
This sequence comes from Magnolia officinalis, assembly GCA_021015155.1. Taxonomy (NCBI): domain Eukaryota; kingdom Viridiplantae; phylum Streptophyta; class Magnoliopsida; order Magnoliales; family Magnoliaceae; genus Magnolia; species Magnolia officinalis. The sequence continues at coordinate 43,222,875 of JAJHSJ010000006.1, read as the reverse complement.
CCCTACTGATGATCTACGCACAGACACAATCGGTCTGCCATTTGGACGCGTCGATCGACGGGTATGATCAGAAGTCTGTTCGACGGTCACCAATGGTCGATCGGGGCCACGACTATATGAATATGTGTGGAGAAATATTGTTAGTCGGTACTCTGACTTTTACCATAAATTGACAGTCCAAAAGCCACAACTTCATGAAAGAACAATGTGACTAGTTTCACTTAAGTTCTAGATTTTCATTTAAGGCATTCACACATCTCATGCACTTGGCTTGCGAGTCCAAGTTAAGCAATTCGAGATGCGACATCAGCTCAATGTCTCGCGATGGACGTCAAGCCCATGAATGTCTTTCTATAGTCTCGGGTTTAATGGCCCACTAACGAACGGTCTAGTACTTTTTGGATAATCAAGGCATTTCTAGAATGAATTGGGTATCTAATTTCTTATGCGTAATGATTAGGGTTTAGATTAGCTAAGTTTGTAGTGTAGCCTATTCGCAATTAGCGAAAATAGCGATTTGATTAAAGTCAGTCTAATCTGTTGGTTCTTAGGCTAAAGGAGTAGCTGGGTTGATTTGGTTTGCTAATTAAGATCCGACCCCTAGTCATCTCGACTTTAAGTTGGATTTTTATTTAGTTGCGGTTGCCTTGATTAGTCAGTGATAGGTCAGCTAAATGTGGGCCCCATGTGAATAGATCGTGTGGCTAAACTTGGTGTTTAAGTGATTGGCTGGATTCATTAGCTTCCTATGGTTGATTAATCGGATTTGTGCGGTTCTTTATTAGTACTACTCGCATATAGGATATCATTGAGTGTTAATGGTCAGTAAGTGACAATATAAGTTAATTATAATGAAAATTTTTAAGGGTTTTTGGAAATCCAAAATAGCGAAATTCCAGGACGTTACAGATTGACCAGGAAACCCAGGAACTTCCTCGAGCCAATGCGTAATGCGCACTTGTTCGGGTTGGCTTCATCTGATATTTTTTTAAGATTGAGAACGTTTCCTTCAAATCTGTCACATGGTCTGTTGCTTCGGTGCTCTTGACGAGCATGTTGTCGACAAAAACTTCCATTGTGTTGCCGATCCGTTTTGCAAACATTTTGTTGACCGGGCGCTGGTTAGTGGCGTCGGCATTCTTCAACTCGAAGGGCATTACTCGATAACAATATAGTGCTTAATCAGTGATGAAAGATATTTTTATTTGTCGTATTTGTGCATAACGATTTGATTGTAACCTTACTAGGCATTCATAAAGTTGAAGAGCTCATGCCCGACAGTACTGTCAACCAACTGGTCGATCATCGGGAGGAGAAAGTTGTCCTTTGGACACGCCTTATTCAGGTTGGTAAGATTTATACAAACCCTCCATTTTCTGATAGCCTTCTTCATAGCACAATATTTGTCAGCCAGTCGGGGTAGTAGATCTCCTCTATGAACTCGCCCTCAAGTAGTTTGTCATTTCCTCATCGATGGTTGTGTACCTTTCGGGGTTGAATGCTCATCGCTTCTGCCTCACTAGTTTATGTTTGGGGTTCACATTTAGTCGATGGACCATAACCTTCAGGTCTATGTCGGGCATGTCCTAGTGGGACCAAGCAAAGATGTCGGCATGTTGTCTCAGCAGGTCGACTCTCTTCGCCTAGTGTCCTGGCTCGAGCAGCGATCTGACCTAGACAATGAAGGGCAGATCAAACTCGGAGAGTTGTATTGGCACGAGGACTTCCATCGGTAGTCCTCTTTCAGTGGTCTCTTCTCATGGGTCCAGGGATGTTATGTGCATTGCCTGCTATTGGTGCGCTTTCCCTCGAAGCACCATTGAGTAGCATTATCGAGCCTCATGTTAATCTGTAAATGCTATGGTTTCTTGCTCCTATAATTGTCAAATTTTGTAGTGTCAAAACCTCTTGGAATCTGTGTCTTGTGTAGCACATCGATATATTCAAGACAGTGCATCTCATGTACAAGGACAATGGTCTTTACTTCAAGATCTTCAAATGCAAGATTACTTATTCATGTTCAAGTACAACATCAAGAGTGGTTTCAATGTTTCAAGTTTCATAATTCAATATCTCAAGCTTCAAGAGTTTAAGATTCTCAAAGCTTCGTACAAGTCAAGACAACGTTCCTAGATTTTGATACTCAAATTCAAGCTTCAACGTTAGTCAATTTCAAGCTTCAAGAGTCTCAAGTTCAAGCTTCATCCTATGACAAGATCTCAAGCTTCGTGAACTTCAAAGAACGACTATCAACTGAAGAAAAAGAAGACTCAATGTTCATACATCACTAACAAGGTATGAATGACCTTAGATTGACCTTAGTGTAGGTCATTTTGAATACATAATTCAATTAGATCATTTTATAAGTGAATAGACTGTTTCTCGACTAATCTTGGACTCTGTTCGACTAGTCCTAGCACTGGCTCGACCAGTCCAAGAAATTCCTCGACCAGTCCTAAGTTTGTTGCAAATTTTTGAAATTTTTTGTTAAGCCTCGACCAGTCCTGGAGACTGCTCGACCGGTCGTGTGAACATTTCTCGACTCATTCTCGACCAGTCCTGCAGCCCCGACTCAAAGTCCAGTAACTAAATCTGGTTCCACACGACCAATAGTAGACAGGTCACGACCAGTCGTGGAGGTCTCTCGACCGGTCGTGAAGGGCCTACGACCAGTCGTGGAACGGCTTTATCTTATCGCGCTTAAAATTTCAAAAATCTGTTGGTCCTACAACCAGTTGTGGTGTCCTCAGGACCAGTCATGAACGCGATTTCTTCACTTATAAATAGAGCACGAATTTTAGAGTTTTTCAATTCAATTCAAGTTAAATCAATATGCCACTCTGAGAGATAAGTTAGTCATCTTTTTTAAGCTATATTGTGCTCATTAATATTCTCTTTTATTAGCTTTCTTTGCATTTGATTTTGAATTTTCGCATTCTAATTTTATTTGAAAGAGGGATTGAAGTATTCCCATTTCTTGGAATCAAAATCAAATCAAGCTAGCCCAAGGTACTTTAAATCTAAAATCAATTTAGAACCTAGAACCATATCATAAGTGAGTTTGGACATTGAACTTCTACTCCAATTTGATTCTTCCGGGCTGCATCAAAAAGAGAATATCCAGGTATTTTACATTATTGTAAATTTCTGTATTTTGGTTTCATTGAGATTGTGCCAGAAAAATCTCTCTGTTTTCGTTTGTCTGAGGTGATCTAGAAAACTCAGAGTGTGGGGTTTTTGAATTGTGTAAGCCCACTTGAAAGACACAATTGTGAGGGTTTTAGGTGAACCTGGAAAAAACCATTTTCATAGTGAACGCTAATATCCACTGTGTGAGGATATTATGAGTGGAGTACTTGTGTGGCTGTTTTTCTAAACAGTTGGTGTACACATAAGCGAACCACTATAAATTCTGGTCTTGTGGATTGATTGTTTATTTCTTTTTGTGGATGATTGTAATTTTCTTTTTTGCATTGTGGAGAATGTTGTAATTTCTTTTATGCAAGTGTGGAGAATGTTGTAATAGCTTAGATTTCTTTCCTTACTATTTATTTCTTTATTCTTCTATATCAGTTTGAGTTTTTGATACACAAACTGTTCTAGTAAGGTTGTCTTGCCATAAACCCTTGGTTTTTATGGTGTAAGGTTGTCCTTAGACAACATCTGTATCAACCCTTAATACTCGTTCATTTGAGGCTGTCTTTAAATTCAGCATTGTGGGATTGTCTATTACTATCTGTATTTAATTTATTTAAATTCCGTTGTTATTTTTTTAATTTGGAATAGTCCTATTCACCCCCCCTCTAAGACATATAGCTCGGCCTTTTCAAGTGGTATCAAAGCCTAATAGCTGGTTTTAATTGTTATTTCCTTTGGATTAATTTCCTGAGCTAATCGATCTGAGCTTTGTAAGATGTCAAATTTTGATAGTCTTTCAATCACTAGGCCTCCACCATTTGATGGCTTCAACTATGCCTATTGGAAAGCCAGAATGAGGATTTTCTTAAAATCCATGAATGAGAGCGTGTGGCAAGCCACTATGACTGATTGGACCCGTCCTACCACTGAAGTAACTGGCATCTATGGATCCAAAACTATGAGAGTTACACCTTACTTCTCTTCGACCACACTTCAGAAAAGTGAGAGTAGTGTCAATGCAAAAGCACTAAATGCAATCACTTGCGCACTATTACCAGATGAATTCAAAAGAATTATATCCTATGAAACTGTAAGCAAGCTTGGGATATTTTAGAAATGACACACGAGGGAACAACAATTGTCAAGAAATCTAAAGTCCAAGTCCTTACAAGCAAATTTGAGGAAATACGTATGGAGGAAAGTGAAACTTTCATGGACTTTTATACTAGATTAAATGACATTGTCAACTCTATGTGGGGTCTCGGTGATAAAATCCTAGAAAGTAAAGTCTATGCAAAGATAATATGCTCACTACCTGAATAATTTAATTCAAAGGTGACTGCAATCCAGGAACTTCATAATACGGACAATATGAGAGTAGAAGAATTAGTTGGGTCATTACAAACCTATGAGTTAAACTTTAAAGCTCCTAAAGGTAAATCTATCGCTCTTAAATCTTCTAAATGTATTTCTCAAGAAAATAGTAATTCTGATTTAGAAAATTCTAAAGATGATATGTCCCTTTTAGTTAAAATTTTTTATAAGATTTTCAAAAGTAAAAAGAGGGTTGATTTTCAAAAATCTAATGATAAGAAAAGATCTAAATATAAAACTTGGAAATCTTTAAAAGATAGTCAATGTTACAACTGCCATGAATATGGGCATTTAGCGAACAAGTGTCTTAATGTAACGCCCTGAAAATCGGGGGTCGAACAAAGCTCAGCTCCCGAGTTCCAACGCATCACTTATGCAACATAGATAATGATGATTATGATGAGAGCATGGAAACATGAATGGGATTATACCAAAACAGCATATCAAACTCCAGAGACAGTTAAATTTGCAAGGGGAAGACTGTGATAGATATATAAAATATATAAACTGTGGTGAGTCTCCAGAGTGTGATAATGTTACCAGGTTAATTCATTACAAGTACAATTCCAAAATATAGCAATTGTGTAAGGTCCTCTAGTCAACATCCCTGTAACCCCGTCGATCAAGACACGGTTCACATGAAGCCGCTAGAAAATAACATATACGAGAAAGCATCCTCGTCGCCATCTCCAATCAGACAAAGTCTGGTGGGTGTTCGGAACACCGTCTCGTAACGTGAGAGTGAGTGATCAACTCAGTGGAACAATAGAGCATAGGTTAACAAGTTATCAATTCAGTCAAGTAATAATGATAAAGCAATACAATCAAACACTCCTAAACTACTCTTATTAACGCAAGGATGGAATGCAGTCATGATGCATGCCCTCACCAACATATTCCCTCATGCGACACCATCTTACGTCCGCGGCATGCGTTCATCCCTCAGTGCTCCACATCTTCCAGGCACATGCAATGTGATTATGAACATGATTACCGAGTTGTTATTAGTCCTTTTCATACAGAGTATTGGGAAACTAAGGTACCTTCCTTATATCATTCCCAAACAATGATCCATTCTAGGGTCGTCAATCCTAAATAATCTCATACGATAGTGTGGTTCTAGGTCGCTGCAAGGGCTGCCAGGGCTGTTACAGGGAATCGTTGCACCACTCCCCCATCACCTTATCAATACAGGCCTAGTTTATACTCTGTTTACTACGGGAAGGCTCGTAGCCTCTCCGTAGATTCAGAGTATGCTCGAGGTCACTACATCGGGTACGGTCAGGGTTGTCAGGACTGTTACACGGAATCGTTACACCACTCCCCCATCACCCATCAAATCAGTGTAGGCCGACAGCTCGAATACAGTGTCCTATACCACTATATTCGGCTCACGAGTCTGGTTGCTCAATGGTCACTACGAGGAGGCACATCGCTACAGCGTAGGTCGACAGCTAGACCATGGTGTTCTATACCACCATGCCCGGCTCATGAGTCTTAGCGGATCGAGGTACTAAGGTTAACGGGGTTACACTGGTAAGTTTGGTACCTTAGGTTCAAACAGTAGCATCCAAACATGGTGAACATACATTAGACAGATCGGGTTACTTGACGAGCTTGGCCAGCTCTAGCGCACGACAAGTTGAACGACATGAAGTGCATAAGCACTTCGCGTGGCCAACCACTATCGCCAATCGAAGTATGACTCGGGTTCGTCGAAAACATCTCACGTGGCGAATGAATCTCAGCCATGAATTCACTCCCGTTACCGATTGCATGGACTATACAATAGCCCCAATTACATTCAATTACAGATAGTTAAAGCAGTAATGAATCAAGATTTCAAGTCATACAATCAAAAGTCCGATATTGTCCACTTAGGGCTGCCAGGGCTGTTGCATGGAATCGTTACACCACTCCCTCATCACCCTTCACGGCTTTTACGGAATACAACTTAAACATGTGAAGTAGTCAGAACAGAATTAAATAAACAAGTAATTCAAACATATTAACAAGCATGTTATAAAGCACAATGCAAACAGGAAATCCAAACACATACGTTTCATAAACTAGTAAGTGATTAAACTAAACAACTTACATGAAGGAAATCATACACATCACTAAGGTAGTTGAGAATCCTATCTCAACACTTACTCAAGGCACTACTAGATTAAGTACATACCTATACAAGCATTTTCACAAACACTTAGACTACACATTTCAACCTACCTATAATATGCTAGTTAAAACACAAGTCGTAGCGAATCCTTTCACAAAGGATTGCCATATGAACCACGATCATGCATTCACGACCAATAGTCATGGCAAGCATAATTCATAGTTCCATATTCATTTGAACATTTCTGCAAACACTTAGGCTATAACTAGTACATACACGACGTATATTAATATAACAGGTGTTAGGTAATCCGTTCACCCAGAAGTTGATACACATGTATCTAGCATACCTAGACAACAACTAATCATGGCAAATACAAATCTGTATTTCATACGTATATGGTATTTTATACAAATACGAGGAATACAGTATATTCAACATAGTTAACGTATAACCGAAAAATGAAACAGACAGCACTTTGTACATGTGCAATTGCATGCAGATCATAAATCTATCATTATCTGACATTAAAAGCGTTGAAAACCATAACCTATATGTCTAAAGTCTGCACCTTTTGTTGTAGAATCGTAACGAATTTGCTAGAATCTCTAAGCCTTCGTCTACGGTGATTAGGCAACCTGAATCATGAAACAGGTCAGCTATTACATCACCTACACTCTTGAAAACCCTAAAACAGCTTAGGGTTAGGTTTTCATACCTAGAAATGAAGTCGGAATCGCCGGAAAGGCGATTAGATCTTGATGGTTAAGCACGTATGATGGTAGGATAGAGCACCAGGATCCTTCACCCACTTCTCCCACACTTTCTCTCTCTTTTCTCTCTTCCCTCTCCTAGGTTTTCTTAAATTCGTATGGAATGAGAGAGTGAGGGTTTAAGGTCCTTATATAGGTCCAGGACTCACCAAATTAGACTCAGGGCCAATGTATAATTAGGTTATGTCCAAATACGAACAGTTTCGTCTCAACGGAGCACTTCTGGAAGCCCCCCTTGAGCCAAAGGTCGGACTTAAGCTCACAGACATTGGATCTAGGTCGAGTTACGTTTTCGGTCCGATCGGATTTACAGATCGCCTGTGGCGGACCAGTTTCAGTTCAACGGTCTCGGAAACTCGATCAGGGCCACAAGTACACTGACCTGTGTTAAAAACTTTCCTTGATCCGAGGGTGTAATTGGGTCCGATTCTGACGGTCTGAATCCTCATACTTGGCCCGCAAGCGACAAGTCTCAGATTACTTAAATTTAGATATTTATTTCTAAAATATCCACGTTTCTCACACACTTCACTCCGGTCTCAAGTGAATAGCCCCAGGACACTATCTGGATTTGATTTTCGAGATGGTTGTCAAGCCCAGGAAGGCGGTCCTAATTCTATAACTTTGTATTATTCGGACTTTCGATGTGCAGTCCAGATCTGATACGGAGTTTCGTGATGCTCCCGAGAGCAGCCGGGTAATGAGATTGATCCTAGATTTTAGGGTAACCTAGCGTCAATAATTTTACAAGTTTTGGGTCTTACAGATCGTATTTAAAGTGGATCTAGCAGATTTCGTAGCTAATCCAGTTTAACACTTAGTTACTTTGGAAGGATAAGGTAGTGAAAGGTGAGATTTTGAAGGAAAAGTGAGATTTTGAAGAAAATGGTTTGAAAAGGGATTTGAGACTTTTGAATTGAGCGTTTGAGAAGTTAATCAGGTGTTAGGATCGACCCATTGCTTAAGGACGTCTATTTCCAGGTTGGCAAAAATTTGGGATGTTACAATCTACCCCCCTTAAAAATAATCAAAATTGGCTAAAAGTAACAAGTAAGAATTCTATTATTTCATTTGCCTAAGACTTATTGATTTCAAGTTCATATGCGTAGTAAGGTGTATATTGTGCATGCTATTCTAGTACATTTTAGGCACTACCTCCCTTAAAAATTTATTTCTTTATCTCTTGCTTATTTCCTAATAGGTTGATACAATTTATTCTGTTATCTATTTGACGTCTTGATGACAATTCTCATCTGTTGAGAGTAAGATAGTTGTTTTCAATGTTTGACCAACATGGAGAGACGGTTATAGTGGGCTTGATCTCGATACATCGATCATTTACCTAGCCAGGGTAGAAAGCTCATCGTATCCTTTCCTAGTCCTGGTAGATCCTGGTCTTCTGCTCAACCAAGTAGTGAGTCCATTGGTAGTTGCCCAGGATTGAGAATTGGGTCAAGCCACGAATGCTTCATAGTTTATATTTCAGTAACTCCGTAGTTCGATCACTTTAAAACTTAGAGAATGCCCTCCGTTGAAAGGCTCAAATGTCCTATTTCTCAGGTTGCCCTTTAGGTCTTGGTCTAAGAGAGTCCTCGATATTATCTATGTCCAAGGAAATGGTGAGTCAAATCTTACTAGATCATCCTAAAATGGTTTCTCATAGTAGAACTTGTTAGGGCTTCTATTATGTTCGTATTCAACGAGCACAGTTGTAGATGCGTTGACCTTGGCATTGTAATTCGGTTCGTACCCATTTTTAGGCCTATTCTGTAATATGAATTTGTTTTATACTTGAATCCTAGTTGGTTTCCTTTAATAACTTCATTCTTAACATTCTAAGGAAGGCTCAGCTCCTATTGAGGGACCTAACTGTTGGTATAACTTGGATCAATTACCTTCGATCCTGGGCCAGTGGGGTAAGGGTCCACCACGTTTCCGCTGCTCCACCCAGATCAAAGAAGTGTATTAGTCGACCTAACTAGATTGGGCTCATAATGTTCTACCCCCCTTAAAAATTATTTTCACCCTCAAGGCTCAAGAGCTATGTCCTGATCCGTATGTCGGAGTAAGATATAATTTAGGACCTATCCTTGACATGAAATGGGATATGATGTCCCAATACATTGGCTTCCTTCCATCGATGATGTGAACTATGACATTGGTACCTATGTTTACAAAAAGGAGCTAAAAATGATGGGTGTTACAGTTGATTTCAGGGACGGATGTGAGTTTGTGGTAAGGTGCCTAACTATACCAGGTAAGGACCTTTGCCATGGTCCCAACTTATCCTATTTAAGCATGTCTAGCTTAACAGGCAGGCTATCTTTCTAAGTTTATAGGCCCAATATGCATGCCAGAATGGTCTGTGGTTCGAGACCTAATCCCTAACTCTCTGTTGCCCATTTGAGAAAATTCTTAGGCCCGAGCAAAGTATCCCTATTGGCTATATGTTCTTACACTTCTCAAAGATGAAGTTATAAACTTTTGGTTGTAAGTGGTTCAGCCAACACGGAAGGAAAGTTGTGTAGTGGGTCTGAGCCGGATACATAGACCTTCTGCCTCGCGAAGACAAAAAATCATCGTATCAGTTCTTAATCCTAGTTGATCCCGACCTTCTGCTTGATCAGAGCATAGAGTTCATTGGAAACTACCAGGATTGAAAATTCAATTCAAACCGCGAATACCTCGCTTATATATAGTTCTCTACTCCGTGTTCCCGATGGTAATAAGTCCTTGAGAAGACAATTCTAAGGAGTGTATTGATTTGATATAACATTCAATCAGAGTGATATATAACTTTTCTCTAAGCGTGAATAGTTTCTAAGTGAAAACAACTTTTCTAAGGGGTATTAAGAAGCCTATGAGTACCAAGGGGATTCAACGAAGGAACGGGTCTCGCTCTAACCTAATCAACTCAACTAATTAACTTTATCTTTCCATTATCTTTCAATTCTCTTAGCATAATGAGTCCTTTACATTCCTTAGTCTAACCAGTAGCCTAGTCGCAACGTATGAGTAGCGGTAATCCACTAGTTGTAATCCAAAGTCTATGCTTATACGCTAGAGGATTTCATACCATTTCTAATACAAGAATTCATTTTCTCGCTTAGGGTCAAACGTTGCCTGATTGGAATTGAGTTGCCCGAACTTGAATTTAACTACGCTCGAGCACTACACACATGCTCATACTAGCTAAGGAGGTCTTAGGGTTCAGGTCATTACATCAGTAGATTTCTTATACTGTCAGATATGTTTGCAAAAGCTAGGAGTACCAACTCTAGGTCCAAAACTCCAAGGGCCTACTTGTCAAACAACCATTTACTCTAAAAGCTTAAGCTGTCAAACAACCATTCACTCTAAAAGCTTAAGCTGTCAGAGTGTGGTGTATCAATGTATATCAAGGGACTTTATCACTTCAACACTATTTGGTCAGTGATCTTAAGTTGTATTAAATGGGACGGTATTACTAATCCCACCTCAGGATTTGGAGTGGCATGTTTGGTAGGGGGTGGGAGGGGATTAAAATTAATTTTATAGGATTTGAAAAATGAGCCTTGTGTTGGAAAGTGTGAGATGGGATTTCCAAATCCCATGATGAGGAATTTCTAAGTGTAATTTGAAAGGAATTTTCAGGATTTACTTTTAATTACATACATTCCAAACATGATGTTGGAAACCATGGGATACACCCAATCTAGGGACCATACCCTACACATGCATTTATTGGTACTTTTCCAACTCCATCCACCATAAGACCTAATGCAGTTGGCCGAACGGGCCCTAAAAGTCTTGACATTTGGAGGTTGTGAAAGCTATGGGACACAAAAATGTGAATCGTTGTGCCCATATGGGTGTGAAATGGTGAGGCCAAGAGGAGTAATGGTGGAGGGGTGGAAGGAGTTCACAATTGTCAAGCACAACTCCAACTTGCCAAACATTTTATACATTCTATCAACATGAAAACACAAAGATCCTAACGCAGTAACAAACAACTACGAGACAACGACATGGATGACTAGGCATCCAAGTCTGGCAAAGGAGGAGGGGCACCCTTTCTCTTTCCCATGAGAGAAAGAAAGGTGGAGATCGAAAATATGGCCGTAATGAGCTCAAAGAAGGCCATGGAAAATGAAGACGAGGGGGAATAGGGGCTGAAACTTTTGATTCTCCATGAGTTTGAACCTCAACAGGGATTGTAAAGGCCTCAAAAGACAGGGTTTGAAGAAAGGAAATGAAGAAATAGGATGGGTTGAGAGCTTACACGGTTTTGAGCTTTAAATGAGGGGTGTGGGAGCTTAAATGAGGAAAAATGTAAAGGGTAGAGGGTAATTGTTACTGTGAACGATGGAGGGATGTGGGTTTTAATAGAAATTAGTGGAATGGGCAATTGGAGGGGAGGTTTGAGAGAGAAAACCTGATTTTGGAAGGAAAGGGAGAGCTTAGAGGGGTGATTTGTGAAGGAAGTAGGTGTTTGGGGTGGTTTCAAGCCACGACCCATGAACCAGGGGGTTACCCTAGCCCCTAAATGCAATCAGGCCGACCGGCCTGCCCGGCCGGGCCCACTATACGGCGAGGCCTCGCCACCCTCTGGACTAACCGGCGATGCCTCACCATTTGGGCCAGGTCCTCGTGATCCCTAGTCCCCAAAAAGGTATGGGTCCCACCCTGGGTCCACCCGTAAGTGCTCTGTTTGGCCCCGGACTCTATTTGAGGCAATTTTGGGACCAATTTGTAAACCAGAATGAGTTTATGTGACGTGTAGCATATGATTTTGGGGTAGGAGGCGCTAATCTATCTAACTAACCCATTTACTTGGTTAAGTTCCAAAAGGTTAAGGGTCAAAATCCATTTTATCCATTTATCTCTTATTTATGGTAAGTTTTAGTTTCGGTATTGTTCTTCATCATTTATACCCTAGGATTGGTGTGTATTATGAATGTGCTTACAAGAAATGAAGAATACAGTGGTGGAGGGTGAGAATTTGAAGGAATTGGATAAAAAAAGGGGTTTTAGGCTTTGAGATTAAGTGTAAGGTGTTGTGATTGACCCACAACCTAAGGACATTCGTTTCAAGGGAACGACTCAAACCCGTCGACTGACGGCCTAGAGGCGACTTAGGTCATTTCAGGTAGTTTTGGAATATTTTTGATACATACCTGTATTTACTGATTTCTAACGGCTGGGATGGGGTGAGTTGTGATCTAAACCCGTTGTTTGATAGTCTAGAAGTGATTCGGGATCATTTCACGTGATCATGGGTGTGTACGGGCCCAATCTCAGCGGTTGATTTCGGTCGGTTTCGCCGTTCGGCGAATTTGGAAAATCCTAAGTCGGTTCCTACATTTCGTCGCTCCCTCCTAAGTTAGAGTGCGTCAGAATGCATCGTGTGACCATAACCCAGGTCCATATTAATCCAAATCATGCTCTGATACCATCTTGTAACGCCCTGAAAATCGGGGGTCGAGCAAAGCTCTGCTCCCGAGTTCCAACGCATCACTTATGCAACACAGATAATGATGATTATGATGGGAGCATGAAACATGAATTAGATTATACCAAAACAACATATCATACTCTAGAGATAATTAAATTTGCAAGCGGAAGACTGTGATAGATATATAAAATATATAAACTGCAGTGAGTCTCCAGAGTGTGATAATGTTACCAGGTTAATTCATTACAAGTACGATTCTAAAATATACCAAATGTGTAAGGTCCTCTAGTCAACATCCCTGTAACCCTGTCGATCAAGACACGCTCACATGAAGCCGCTAGAAAATAGCATATATGAGAAAGAACCCTCGTCGCCACAAAAGTCCGGCTCCGCGTCAGGAGTAGCGTCGCCATCTGTAATCAGACAAAGTCTGGTGGGTGTTCGGAACACCGTCCCGTAACATGGGAGTGAGTGATCAACTCAGTGGAACAATAGAGCATAGGTTAACATGTTATCAATTCAGTCAAGCAGTAATGATGAAGCAGTACAATCAAACACTCCCAAATTACTCTTATTAATGCAAGGATGGAATGCAGTCATGATGCATGCCCTCACCAACATACTCCCTCATGCGACACCATCTTACGGCCGCGGCATGCGTTCATCCCTCAGTGCTCCACATCTTCCAGACACATGCAGTGCGATTATGAACATGATTACCGAGTTGTTATTAGTCCTTTTCATACAGCAGTATTGGAAAACTAAGGTACCTTCCTTATATCATTCCCAAACAATGATCCATTATAGGGCCGTTATAGGGTCGTCAATCCTAGATAATCTCATACGATAGTGTGGTTCTAGGTCACTGCAAGGGCTGTCAGGGCTGTTACACGGAATCGTTGCACCACTTCCCCATCACCTTATCAATACAGGCCTAGTTTATACTCTGTTTACTACGGGAAGGCTCGTAGCCTCTCCACAGATTCAGAGTATGTTCGAGGTCACTACACCGGGTACGGTCAGGGTTGCCAAGGCTGTTACACGAAATCGTTACACCACTCCCCCATCACCCATCAAAGCAGTGTAGGCCGACAGCTCGAATACAGTGTCCCATACTACCGTATTCAGCTCACGAGTCTGGTTGCTCAATGGTCACTACGGGGAGGCACATCGCCCCAGCGTAGGTCGACAGTTCGACCACGGTGTCCCGTACCACCATGCCCGGCTCATGAGTCTTAGCGGATCGAGGTACCAAGGTTAACGGGGTTGCACTGGTAAGTTCGGTACCTTAGGTTCAAACAGTAGCGTCCAAACATGGTGAACATACATTAGACAAATCGGGTTACTTGACGAGCTAGGTTAGCTCGAGCGCAGGACAAGTTAAACGACATGAAGTGCATAAGCACTTCGCGTGGCCAACCACTATCGCCAACCGAAGTACGACTCGGGTTCGTCGAACACATCTCACATGGCGAATGAATCTCAGCCACGAATTCACTCCCGTTACCGATTGCCTAGACTATACAATAGCCCCAATTACATTCAATTACAGATAATTAAAGCAGTAATGAATCAAGATTTCAAGTCATACAATCAAAAGTCCGATATTGTCCACTTAGGGTGCCAGGGCTGTTGCACGGAATCGTTACACCACTCCCCATCACCCTTCACGGCTTTTACGGAATACAACTTAAACATGTGAAGTAGTCAGAACAGAATTAAATAAACAAGTAATTCAAACATATTAACAAGCATGTTATAAAACACAATGCAAATAGGAAATCCAAACACATACGTTTCATAAACCAGTAAGTGATTAAACTAAACAACTTACATGAAGGAAATCATACACATCACTAAGGTAGTTGAGAATCCTATCTCAACACTTACTCAAGGCACTACTAGATTAAGTACATACCTATACAAGCATTTTCACAAACACTTAGACTACACATTTCAACCTACCTATAATATGCTAGTTAAAACACAAGTCGTAGCGATTCCTTTCACAAAGGATTGCCATATGAACCATGATCATGCATTCACAACCAATAGTCATGGCAAGCATAATTCATAGTTCCATATTCATTTGAACATTTCTGCAAGCACTTAGGCTACAACTAGTACATACACGACGTATGTTAATATAACAGGTGTTAGGCTAATCTGTTCACCCAAAAGTTGATACACATGTATCTAGCATACCTAGACAAGAACTAATCATGGCAAACACAAATCCGTATTTCATATGTATACGGTATTTTCTACAAATACGAGGAATACAGTATATTCAACATAGCTAACGTATAACCGAAAAATGAAACAGACAGCACTTTGTACATGTGCAATTGCATGCAGATCATGAATCTATCATTATCTGACATTGAAAGCGTTGAAAACCATAACCTATACGTCTAAAGTCCGCACCTTTTGTCGTAGAATCGTAACGAATACGCTAGAATCTCTAAGCCTTCCTCTACGGTGATTAGGCAACCTGAATTATGAAACAAGTCAGTTATTACATCACCTACACTCTTGGAAACCCTAAAATAGCTTAGGGTTAGGTTTTCTTACCTAGAAATGAAGTCGGAATCGCCAGAAAGGCAATTAGATCTTGATGGTTAAGCACGTATGATGGTAGGATAGAGCACCAGGATCCTTCACCCACTTCTCCCACACTTTCTCTCTCTTTTCTCTTTTCTCTCTCCTAGGTTTTCTCAAATTCGTATGGAATGAGAGAGTGAGGGTTTAAGGTCCTTATATAGGTCCAGAACTCACCAAATTAGACTCAGGGCTAAGGTATACTTAGGTTATGTCCAAATACGGACAGTTCCGTCTCAACGGAGCACTTCTGGAAGCCCCCCTTGAGCCAAAAGTTAGACTTAAGCTCACAGACATTGGATCTAGGTCGAGTTACGTTTTCGGTCCGATCGGATTTACAGATCTCCTGTGGCGAACCAGTTTCAGTTCAACGGTCTCGGAAACTCGATTAGGGTCACAAGTACACTGACCTGTGTTGAAAATTTTTCCTGATCCGAGGGTGTAATTGGGTCTGATTCTGATGGTCTGAATTCTCATACTTGGCCCGCAAGCGACAAGATTACTTAAATTTAGATATTTATTTCTAAAATATCCACATTTCTCACACACTTCATTCCGGGCTCAAGCGAATAGCCCCAGGACACTATCTGGATTTGATTTCCAAGTTGGTTGTCACGCCCAGGAAGGCGGTCCTAATTCTATAACTTTGTATTATTCGGACTTTCGATGTGCGGTCCAGATCCGATACGGAGTTTCGTGATGCTCCCGAGAGCAGCCGGGTAATGAGATTGATCCTAGATTTTAGGGTAACCTAGCGTCAATGATTCTATAAGTTTTGGGTCTTGCAAATCGTATTTAAAGTGGATCTAGCGGATTTCGTAGCTAATCTAGTTTAACACTTAGTTACTTTGGAAGGATAAGGTAGTGAAAGGTGAGATTTTGAAGGAAAAGCGAGATTTTGAGGAAAATGGTTTGAAAAAGGATTTAAGACTTTTGAATTGAGCGTTTGAGAAGTTAATCAGGTGTTAGGATCGACCCATTGCTTAAGGATGTCTAATTCCACGTTGGCAAAAATTTGGGATGTTTCACTTAAAAAGGACAAACCTAAAAAGAAAGGTATGTTGGCTACTTGGGACGAATCTTCTGGCACTGAAGCCTCTTATGAATCAGAAGATTCTAAAACCGAGTCAGGTAATGAAGTTAAAACCCTTATGACTCTAGCCAAGTTCACGTTTTCAGATAATGATGATTCAACTAGTGAAGAAAATCTGAATAGTGATCATGAAAATGAAGAAGATCTTTAAGATGCTTACAATGCCCTATACAAGGAAAGTTGTAAAATTGCGGTAAAACTAAATCTTCAGAAAGAAAAGTTTTCAAAACTTAAAGAAAATTTTGATACTCTTGTTTTAGAAAAATCCCATATTTCAGATTGTTTTGAAAAAACTAAATGCAATTTAGATTTCAAAACCTCTCTTATTGAAAATCTAAAATCTGAAAATGAAAAACTAAAACTTGAAGTCTCTTCACTTTTGAGTTTAAAGGATACATGGAGGTATGCCCAAGGTGATCCTAAGTGAGAAAAACTATTATCCGGATCCAAAAAATGTGGCGACCGATCCGGTTTAGGCTATGACAAAAATATTCCTCTCAAACATAAGAATACTCCTCCTAAGTTTGTGAAAGGAGAGTCTTCAAACTCAAAAGGAAAAAGTTTAAATTAAAATTATTCTAAAAATGCTAAAACTTTTCAATCCTTAAAACCTAAAAGCAACCATATCAACTATAAAAATCTGAATCCTAATCCTTTAGCTGAGAAAATTATTGATTTGCTTGGTTGTCCACACGACTACAAACACAAGAAGACCAACTATACTCCTAAACCCAAAACACAAGAAGACCAACTATACTCCTAAACCCAAAATCTAACTCAAAGGGTCGGTCTTATATCAACTACAAACACAAGAAGACCAACTATACTCCTAAACCCAAAACTATAATGAAATGGGTTCCTAAGGTTATTTGCTTGGTTGTCCACACGACTTTCAAAGCTTCAAGCCATTCAAAGTGGTACCTAGACAGTGGATGCTCCAGGCACATGACTGGTGATAAAGGTCTGTTCACCAATCTTGAAGACATGACTGATGGTTCAGTCACATTTGGTGATGGTAGCAACTGTATGATTATTAGCCAAGGTACGGTTCAACTTTCTAACCTCCCTTTATTTGAGAATGTTTTATATGTAGAAGGTTTAAAACACAACTTATTAAGCATTTCTCAAATATATGATAAAAATCATAGCGTAAAATTTTCTAACTTAGGGTGTGAAATTTTAAATAAAAACAGTTCTGTAATATTAACTGGTTGCAGAACTTCTGAAAACTGTTATATTGTAAGTGACTCTAGCTCATCTAATTTATCATGTTACATGGTCCATACCGATGAGACCGAGTTATGACACAAATGCCTTAGACATGTACACTACCGTAACTTGTATAGATTGAGCAAAAAAGAGTTAGTAAGAGGCCTACCCAAAATATAAAAAACAGATAAAATATGTGGCGAATGCCAGATTGGCAAGCAAACTAGGAGTTCTCACAAAAAAGTAGACTCCAATGCCACATCTAAACCACTCGAATTCCTCCATATGGATCTTATTGGACCAACTAGAACGGAGAGTCGAGGTGGAAAAAAGTATATTCTGGTAATCATTGATGACTTTACCAAATATACTTTGGTAGTTTTCTTAAGAGACAAATCAGAAACTCTCGATAAAGTTAAAAGGATACTTATACGTATCCAAGCTGAAAAAGAGACTCAAGTCTGTAAGATCCGTAGCGATCATGGATTAGAATTTGAGAATAGTGGTTTTGACAAGTTTTGCAGTGATCAGGGAATATCACATGAATTCTCTGCGCCCAAAACATCACAAGAAAATGGTATTGTAGAAAGAAAAAATAGAGTGCTTCAAGAAATGGCAAATGTAATGTTAAACAGTATGAAGCTCCCTAAAAATCTTTGGCCCGAAGCCGTAAATACTGCATGTTATATAATTAACCGTGTTTATACTAGAAAATCAAATAGTAAAATGGGTTATGAAATGTGGTTTGATAAGAAGCCTACTATCAAATACTTTCGAGTTTTCGGCAGCAAGTGCTACATTTTACGTGACCGTGAAAATCTGGGTAAGTTTGACACCAAAAGTGATGAAGGGGTATTTTTAGGGTATGCTCTGAATAGTCGAGCATATCGGGTTCTTAATAAGAGGACTGGTGTAATTCAAGAATCAATTAATGTGGTTATTGACAATCACTTGAATACACCTATCTCAAGTTCAGATAATGATGAAGTACTTCTAATTGATAAACCAGATTCTTCATCAAGTCAAAATAACTCTAAATTGAGAAATGTTAAAGATATCCAACTAATCAAATTCTTAGAAACCCTCTCACTGGTGTGCGTACTCGTAGACAACTAGAATATGTGTGTAACTACGTGTGCTTTACATATCAGATAAAATCGGCTAACGTAAAAGAAGCTCTTACTGACGAAAACTGGATAGTAGCAATGTAAGAAGAGCTTAGTCAATTTGTTAGAGATGATGTTTGGTACTTAGTTCCTAGACCAAAAGATAAACATATTATCAGAACTAAGTGGATTTTCAAAAATAAGTCTGATGAACTTGGTAATATAATTTGAAACAAGGCTAGACTGGTTGTACAAGGGTACACTCAAATTGAAGGCATCGATTATGATGAAACCTTTGCCCCAGTAACTCGTCTTGAATAAATCAGACTATTTATATCCATTGCTTGCTTTAGAAAATTCAAAATTTATCAAATGAATGTAAATAGTGCTTTTTAAAATGGAGATTTGGATGAAGAAGTGTATGTTGAACAACCAACGGGTTTTGAAGACTCTAAAAATACTGATAATGTCTATCACCTAAAAAAGGCTCTCTACGGTTTAAAACAAGCTCCCAGGGCATGGTATGAAAAATTAACTAAGTTTTTACTAAGTCATAATTTTATAATGGGAAGTGTTGATAAGACTCTGTTTGTAAAGAAACATAATGATCACATTTTTATAGTGCAAATATATGTTGATGATATTATTTATGGATCTACCTGTATTAACATGACCGTTGAGTTTGCAGATCTTATGAAATCTAAGTTCGAAATGAGCACTGTTAGGGAATTGAATTATTTTCTTGGGTCACAAGTTAAACAGAAACCTGATGGTTTCTTTATTTCTCAAACCAAATACGCTCTGAACTTAGTTAAAAAGTTTGGATTAGAGAATGTGAAAATTTTTGATACTCCTATGAGTACGACTTTAAAACTCTCAAAGGACTCTACAGATAAGAAAGTGGATCCTAAATTGTATCGCAGTATGATAGGTAGTTTGCTGTATTTAACTGCGAGCTGACCTGATATTGCATTTAGCATAGGTATTTGCACTAGATATCAACCATATCGCAAGTTCAGCTAATTTGGGTCTCTAGTATCCACATGATACTAGTGTTCAATTAGCTGGTTACACTGATGTTGATTGGGCTGGTAACATTGATGATAGGAAATCAACCAGTGGTGGTTGTTTCTATGTTGGGAACTGTATAGTTTCTTGGCAAAGTAAGAAACAAAGTTCCGTATCGCTCTCTACCGCTGAGGCTGAATACATTGCAACAGGTAATGCATGCACTCAGCTTGTATGGATGAAAAGAATGTTAACCGATTACCGAATTGCATAAGACACTATGGTTTTATATTGTGATAATTCCAGTGTAATTAATATATCTAAAAATCTAATCCAACATTCACGAACCAAGCACATTGACATTAGATATCACTACATTCGTGAGTTAGTGGAAGAAAAGACAATTACTTTGGAATACATTCCGACCGAGACTCAACTTGCTCACATTTTCACGAAACAGCTTGACAAAAGTAGGTTTTCTAATTTGAAATTTGATCTTGGTATGTGCAATTTGAATTGATTATTCATGCATTTCTGTATTATAATGTATATATTTGTTAGTTTGAATGTTTAAAATTTCAAATTTCAAGAAAATTGCATATTTTTGGCTGTGCACGACCAGTCGAGTACATACTCGACCAGTCGTGGCACGACCGGTCGAGCATGTCCTCGACCAGTCATGTAGCGCAAGTTTGATGTTTATTTGGGAGAAAAACCCTCTTTTCTTCATTTGGGTTTCTTCTCCAACGGGTCTTAGCTTGACCGGTCGAACCCATCTCCCTAGTTCTTCAAGGTTAGTGCTTTATTTCCATTTTCCTTGTAGATTCAAGTTCTTATCACTTCTTTTTCATCTTTAAAGTGATTTATTTCTTGTTTCATTGAGGTTTTTGGGGTTTTCTTCTCCAAAATCTGATTTTGAGAAAACCCACTCTACTTCTTTTGCAACCTTTTGATTCCTTGATTCCTAGTTGCAAATGGAAGGTAGAGGAAAAAGGAAAAGTTCTCATGGTCATTTAACATCTAGATCGATACCTATCATAAGGCACCACCTTCGGTCACCCGAAGTTGATCCCTCCTATGTGTGGGATTTAAGGTTGCACAATGTTATAGTTGAACGACCTGTTCATGTTGAACATCTTACTCCGTTTGATCTCCTTTCACTTCTTCAATCTGTAGGATGGGATAACATTTTATATTGGAGTGGGCCGGCATACCGGTCTATTGTGCAAGCTATGTATGCTTGTATTTTTTATCTTTCAACTGAAAATTTAACTTTTATTATAACAACTAGAGAAGACCCATTTGAAGTAGACCAACATCTGATTTCTGGCCTACTGGATATACTTGTCAATGATGAAGTATTCCAATTAGCACTTTAGTAGCTAAACCATTTGAATCAGAAAAACATATGCTTACTAGAGCATTGTGCAACATAGATGCGCAATGGAGTCAAAATGAGAATGCGCTTGCTTCAAAGTATTTGTTACCTAGATACGGGATCCTTCACAGGATATTTATTTCAAATCTTTATTCACGTTCTGGTAACAAAACCGAACTCACCTCTTTCATTGTTCAGATTCTGCATTCCATCATCTTTGGTACATATGTATGTCTTCCTTCTTTAATCTGTCATTCCATCATATAATTCCGTCTCCATCCTGAACATAGTGATATCCCTTTTGCATATCTTATGACTGTGTTGGCCACCCATATGTTAGTGGCTATGCCTGTTGGAGAGGCTCCTATTAAACACCTAATCTTCAACAACTCA
This sequence comes from Magnolia officinalis, assembly GCA_021015155.1. Taxonomy (NCBI): domain Eukaryota; kingdom Viridiplantae; phylum Streptophyta; class Magnoliopsida; order Magnoliales; family Magnoliaceae; genus Magnolia; species Magnolia officinalis. The sequence continues at coordinate 43,201,249 of JAJHSJ010000006.1, read as the reverse complement.
AATATAAACAAAATGAATTTGAGGTTGGCCACAGGCCAAGTCAATGTGGGTGTTGGTGGAGCTGAAGCAGTGAATGAAGAAGAAGGTAATTTACCTCCAGATGACGTTAACATGGATGATATTTTTGATGAGATCAAATTAGATTCTGAGTTTGACCTTGATTATCAGCCTTCTGATTTCACTGAGTGGTTGAATACTCTTGAGGAACAGGTGGCTTAAATTCGTGTAACCCAGGATTCGTAATTTTTTATATGCATAAATATATGAGTCGCATTAATTGAAAGTGCCCTAGTTTGTCAAGTTATGTGAGTGGTAGGTCAGACTGTCTACAGAGCTCGATAGGAAGATCAATTCAAGCGTTTACCTCAACCGGATGTGTACAAGCTCGTCACAGGTGAATCTAAAGCCTCACATCCCATGACCCAAAACACTAGGTAAAGAAAAACTCTTAAAAACAAGTTAGAAATCATGGGTTTTAAGGTGAGAAAACTTTTTTTGAAAAAGGAAAATCTCTAAGTTTTTCTCGCCTTGTTGATTTTATCGAAGCACCCTCGATATGATCAACCTGCACTGTCGATGTCCTCGATACCTTAACGATATTATCGATGTGAGGAATAAAAGTGTCCAGCAACTAAATATTCATCTGGATAGATTTATTGATGTATCGATACACCTATCCATATCATTGATATAAGCACTAAATATATCCAGCAACTTAACATATCTAGACGAATTATTGATGTATCGATACACATATCGATATCATCGATATTCAAATCTTGAGTCCATCGAGAGTGACTCGATAAGATCGACAGGCAGATTTTCGGTGCCCCTGTTTTTAATGAAAATCTCAAATTCCTTCGATATATCGATGACTGTCCGATATGATCTGAATTTAAATATCGATAAGATCGGAGGTCCATCGATGATATCGATAGTGGGCACGTATTTCTCACAGCAGATATTTTAGGACGTTTTTAACTATGATCGAGGGTCCTTCGATAGAATCGATATTCAAATATCGATGATATCAGCACCAAGTCGATTGCATCGAACAAGGTCATAATTTGTCCAGCAAGCTTAAAGATAAATTAGCTGGATTTATCGATGCCTCGACTCCGATCTCGATATTATCGACATTCAAATTCCGATGATCTCGATGGTTCCCCGATCATTCATGAAAACCTGAAATATTTCAAAGTCAAGCCTCTCTCATTTTTTCAAGTGTCGATGGATCGAACCTGTCATCGATGGAATCGGAGTTCGAAATCCGATGACATTGACAATAGTTTCGATTCATCGACCAATTGGCAAAGAGTTTCAAAAGCGTATGACATTGAGTCCGAGTCATCGAGCAGACCATCGATGTGATCGAGAGTATACGCTCGATGATATCGAACCTGCTCGATGATATCGAACTCTGTCATAAATGTGACCGTTTTATATCCGTTGAAACTTTTTGCCTATATATAGAGGACTTGTCTTTGTTGCTGTGAGAGAAAATAAAGAGAGCTTTTGTGTGTTTTAACTTACATCTTATATCCAAAGCCCTTTCTCTCAAGGGAGTTCATCCTCCAATCCACCCTCATCATTGATATCTAATAGAGTGGATTGGGGAATGAACTTCCGCATTCAAGGATCCTCCAGCTACTACCTTAATAGCAAATCATTAAGCTGGGATGCCTTAAATGCCTAGATGATTGGAACTACTCTATTTTTACTATAGAAAAATCTTTAGAGAGTAGGATTCCATCATAACCTTGACCCAACCCGAAGCCGAGTATTGGTACATCACTCCGTGTTGCGGTTCAAGGGAGCAGAAGACTCTTCGTCAACAAGGAGGAGGAGATCTTCGGCACTGTGCTAAACGGTACTCATTAGCTTATTTGTAAGTATCCAGAGTCCAAGAGGACACTTGTGATCATTCCTTTCTAAGATTGGGTCTTAAGTGGTTCTCACCATTTGAAGTCCTCAAGGAGGCCTTCGGTGGGAGTATACGTGGTGGGTGCATTGTGTGGACCCTTGCTCTGTGGAGAGCATAAAAATCTAGTTTGGAGTGAACCAGTAAAACTCTGGGTTTTAGGTGAACCGGGTAAAACCTTAGGATTAGAGGTCAATCGTGTAGAAACCTCCAGTAGGGTCTTATAGAAGATCCTTGGCCAGTGTGCCTAAAAGTGAGTGCGTTGTGTTGACCCTTGCTCGTGAGAGCATAAACAGTCAGCCTAAGTGTAGGTTGTAAAGGTTGAAGGTGAACCTGATTTAAAACCTTAGGTTAGAGGTGAACCATGTGAAACCTCCTTAGTGAAATCTGGTACACTCAAGGGTTAAATGCGGTTACCGGGAGTGGAGTAGACTTATCGTCGAACCACTATAAAATGACTATGTTTGAGATTGTTATTTTGTTTGAGTGATCTGCTTTAATACTTCCATATCTGAATATTTAATCACTCCTCACACACATCTACACAGTCATATCGATCATGAACTAGATTTCATATTGTTTACTTTTTAAGTAGTTTGTGATTGGATCCTCTACCAGGCTTGGAAGCCAGTAGAGTTACTTTTGAGTAATCCTAAGAATTGCATGATTATAGGATTAGTGAAGTAAGATTTTTAAATAAATCATAAAAACTTTTAAAAGTCCTATTCACCCCCCTCTAGGACATATTGGCATATTCTGACTTCAACTAGTGCGGTCTTCACTGCCATTTCATTAATAAGGGTTTACATCAAATTGATCCATCTATTCCTACTCCCTCTTCAGGATCTGATTAGTATTTTCTAATCTTGGCTTGTAATAACTTTAATGATACTTGGATTTCTTTTGTCTTGAGAAGTTATACTTGACTTAACTTGGTAGTACTTGGTTGAACTTGGTTAATTATGTTTGAACATGACTTGCTTATGGATTTAATATGTTGACTATCTTGATCATTTATTCCTCAATACTCTTCTTATTCTTCCTTCTTTATCTACTTCCACTTCCATTTCTTAATTCCTTCTTTTGTCATATTGTGACAAAAAGGGGGAGAATTTTGGCATGCTTAATATATGGTGATTGTGGTATATTGGTATATGGCATGTGGATTGTATATGGATTATGGATCATGGATGAATTGATTGTGAATGATTCTATTTTGGTGAAGGGGAGTTAAGTAAGGGGGAGTATTGTTGGTGGAATTGATGCAAATTGATAATTGGTGCATGATTCTTTAACCAGGTTGTAACTAGTTTCTTTTTATAACTGGTGCCTGATTCTTTAACCAGGTTGTAACTGGTTTCTTTTTATAATTGGTGCATGATTCTTTGTGCATATAATGCTTATGTTTGTATGGAGTGTGTTTTGTCACAAATTTGACAAAGGGGGAGATTGTAAGTGCTATGGTTTCTTGCTCCTATAATTGTTAAATTTTGTAGTGCCAAAACCTCTTGGAATCCGTGTCTTGTGTAGCACATTGATATATTCAAGACAGTGCATCTCATGTACAAGGACAATGGTCTTTACTTCAAGATCTTCAAATGCCAGATTACTTATTCATGTTCAAGTACAACATCAAGAGTGGTTTCAATGTTTCAAGATTAATAATTCAAGCTCTTAAGCTTCAAGAGTTCAAGATTCTCAAAGCTTCGTACAAGTCAAGACAACGTTCATAGATTTTGATACTCAAGTTCAAGCTTCAACGTTAGTCAATTTCAAGCATTAAGAGTCTCAAGTTCAAGCTTCATCCTATGATAAGATCGCAAGCTTCGTGAACTTCAAAGAACGATTATCAACTGAAGAAAAAGAAGACTCAATGTTCATACATCACTAACAAGGTATGAATGACCTTAGATTGACCTTAAGGTATGTCATTTTGAATATATAATTCAATTCATTTTATAAGTGAATAGGTTGTTTCTCGACTAGTCTTGGACTCTGTTCGATTAGTCCTAGCACTGGCTCGACCAGTCCAAGAAATTCCTCGACCAGTCCTACGTTTGTTTCAAAATTTTAGAATTTATTGTTAAGCCTCGATCAGTCCTGGAGACTGCTCGACTCGTTCTCGACCGATCCTACAGGCTCGTCTCAAAGTCCAACAACTAAATCTAGTTCCACACGACTAGACGTGGGCAGGTCACAACCAACCAGTCATGGAGATCCCTCGACCGGTCGTGAAGGGCCTACGACCAGTCGTGGAACGACTTTATCTTATTACGTTTAGAATTTCAAAATTTTGTTGGTCCTACGACTAGTCATGGTGTTCTCAGGAGCAGTCATGAACGCGATTTCTTCACTTATACATAGAGCACGAATTTCAGAGTTTTTCAATTCAATTCAAGCTAAATCAATACGCCACTCTGAGAGATAAGTTAGTCATCTTTTTTAAGCTATATTGTGTTCATTTAATATTCTCTTTTATTAGCTTTCTTTGCATTTGATTTTGAATTTTCGCATTCCAATTTTATTTGAAAGAGGGATTGAAGTATTCCCATTTCTTGGAATCAAAATCAAATCAAGCCAGCCCAAGGTACTTTAAATTTAAAATCAATTTAGAACCTAGAACCATATCATAAGTGAGTTTGGATATTGAACTTCTACTCCGATTTGGTTCTTCCGGACTGCATCAAAAAGAGAATATCCAGGTATTTTTCATTATTATAAATTTCTGTATTTTGGTTTCATTGAGGTTGTGCCAGAAAAATCTCTCTGTTTTCGTTTGTCTGAGGTGATCCAGAAAACTCAGTGTGTGGGGTTTTTGAATTGTGTAAACCCACTTGAAAGAAGCAATTGTGAGGATTTTAGGTGAACTTGAAAAAACTTATTTTCATACTGAACGCTAATATCTACTGTGTGAGGATATTAGGAGTAGAGTAGTTGTGTGGCTATTTTTCTAAACAGTTGGTGTACACACAAGCGAACTACTATAATTTCTAGTCTTGTGGATTGATTGTTTATTTCTTTTTGTGGATGATTGTAATTTTCATTTTTGCATTGTGGGGAATGTTGTAATTTCTTTTATGCAAGTGTGGAGAATGTTGTAATAGCTAAGATTTCTTTCCTTGTTATTTATTTCTTTATTCCTTTGTATCAGTTTGAGTTTGTGGTACACAAATCGTTCTAGTAAGGTTGTCCTACCATAAACCCTTAGTTTTTATGGTGTAAGGTTGTCCTTAAAACAACATCTGTGTCAACCTCTCAATGCTCGTTCATTTGAGGTTGTCTTTAAATTCAGCATTGTGGGATTATCTATTGCTATCTGTATTTAATTTATTTAAATTCCATTGTTATTTTTTTATTTGGCATAGTCCTATTCACCCCCCTCTAGGACATATAGCTCGGCCTTTTCATGATCTCCCTTAACCTGGCCAACCCCATGCTCGGTTGGAAATTTCATGGTGAGGTGGTAAGTGGATACCACGACCGTCATGGTGCTTAAGGACGGCATGCCCAAAATCATATTGTTAACTAATGGGCAGTCTATCACGAGAAAATCGACCATGTTGGTGGTCTGGTTAGCACTTTCGCCGGTAGTTACAAATGGTAGGATGCTTCATTTAGAGCTCACCTTCTGACTCCCATTTTTTCGAAACCAAGCAAGGGTGTTTGGACCGGTCATAGTGTGGATCTTCTGACTCCCATTTTTTCGAATGCGTTGGCGAACAGAATGTTGGCTGAGCTTTAGGTGTCGACTATTATCCAATGTACCTTGTGGTTGGCCACGGTCATGGTGACCACCAAGGCGTTGTCGTGCGGGTGGTGGAGCCCTTGGGCATCCTCTTTTGTGAAGGTCAAGCCGCATGAGTTTAGCCTGAGTTCCTTTATAAATTTACTAGTGAGGTAGACATGGTGCTCTCTCTCATTGTTGGTCATGCTTCAAGCATGCACTCGCCATGCTCAATTTGAGTCTCCACCACCGGCTGGTCCTCTAAATATGATGCATATTTCACCTGTCTCTTCATTGTTGTTTTTCTTGTCTTGTTGCTTTGATTGCTTGGTCGATCGGATGTCCTTTCGAACAGGGATTCGATTTCTTCTTTCAGGTCAAAGCACTCCGCTATGTTATGACCGTGATCTCGGTGGAAATGACACTACTTCCTCTTGTCTCTCTTCTCGGCGTTGACCTTCATCTTGCTCAGCCATCTCAGGATTCTTTTGTCCCATACTTCTATAAGTGCCTGCTCCGACGTGAGGCTCAAGGGAGTGTACGTGTGGAAGAGTCTCTCTAGACGTCAGCTAGGTCGCTGGCTCCTAGTCAGGTCATCTTCCTTTTTCCTCTTGGCAATGGGTGGCTCTCCCTCTTCCTTTCACTTCCTATCTCTTCCTGAGCCATTCACACTTCAAGCAACCCTCTGTGAGTTAAATAGTTCTTCAGCGTTTGAATATTTTTGAGCCGGTTGAGCAGGTTGGTGAGAGTAGTCAGGGGATTCTTCTCGACGAGAAAATGAATTTTCCTTATTTAAGGCCAGTCACTATGGCGGTGAGAGCTATCTGGTCGGAGTAGTCGTCCTCTTGGACTACTTTAGTATTGAAGCATATAATGTAGTCCCTTAAGAGCTCATCTTATATTTTCATTATTGTAAGGAAGTGAGTCGTGGGTTTCCTCCTGTCTTTTCCACCGATGAACTAAGTAATGAAGGCCTTACTAAGCTGGGTGAACGAGTTGATAGACTTGGGCTTCAGGTGTTTGTACCATTTTTGTGCATCTCCTTCACATTATAGTTCCTAAAGCACCATGAAGCTCCATCCATGCTCGGAAGGATTTTATGTGATCGGCCAGATCCCCTAATCATGTGTAAGGAGTTATCTGGGTCATTTAGAACCTAGATGGTACTTGTGATTTCATGATGTCAAACGTGAACGAGGGCTTGGTTTCTTCGAGTAGAGCATCGACAAAGGAAGGGGCCTTGGCGTGACATGCTCGTTGGATATCCCCGAGCTGATCTTAACTTTCCTTCAGTTCCACCTCCCATGGGAATTTATTCTCTATTGTGACCTCAGGAGCTTTGCCTCGAACTCGCCTTCTCTTTTCCAGGGTATGCCATAGATCAAACTCGGTGAGCTCAATTGTTCGCATGGTCTGTGTAGGGACACACCTGCTTCGCAATGGTCAGTCTCTTGCTACATATGATCAGGAGGCACAAGCGGACGACGATATTGCATGGTTGCCGCCCCTAATTCCATGCCTTGGTCATCGAAGAGAGGGTGTTGCCTTTCTAATATTCTCATGATGTGGTCGATGTTGTTGGTCAAAGCTTTGACTTGGTTTTCTAAAGAGACAAGCTGACTTCATATGTTTCAGAATCTTTGTGCGATTGCCAGGGAAGGGGGGTCAGGATGGGGGCCTGACTGCATAGCCTGAGGGTTTTCAGGCTACTCTTCTGGTATCAGAGTGGCAGTAGCAGCTAAAGCCCTTCATTTTCCTTTAACCATTAAAGGAGTTGAAGTATAAAGTTGATTAGACTCGTTGGTGTAGGGGGAAACATCTTAATGGCTTTACTGTCATTTCCACAGACGGTACCAAACTGTTATCGCTAGTTTCTGATCGATCCCATAACACCTCCTATGAGCCGCTAGGTACCTTCATTGTAATAGAGAACGAAATAACACTGGGGGTGCCGGTTGTGGTTGGGGACCCTTCGATGCCTAAGTCAAGAGATGAACCCAGAGTAGGTGTGGCTAGAGTCGAGATCATTGTGTGTACCTTTTGAAAAGGCCGAGCTAAAGTCCTAGAGGGGGTGAATAGGACTATGCCAAATTAAAAAAATAAAAGTGGAATTTAAATAAATATAAATAAAGATAGCACTTAAACAATCCCACAATACAGAAATGTAAAACAACCTTAAATGTACAAGTATTGAGAGGTTGATACAGATGTTGTTCTAAGGACAACCTTACACCAAAAACCAATGGCTTATGGTAGGACAACCTGATTCCTAGAACGGTCTATGTATCAAAATCTCAAACTGATACAGAGGAATAAAAAAAGGAATAACAAAGAAAGAAACTAAGTTATTACAACATTCCCACACTTGCATAAAAAGGATTACAACATTCTCCACAAATGCATAAAGGGAAATTACAACATCCACACAATGCAATAATTAAATAATCAATCAATCACCACAAGACCAGAAGTTATAGTGGTTCGCTTGTGTGTACACCAACTGTTTAGAAAAATAGCCACACAACTACTCCAGTCCTAATATCCTCACACAGTGGATATTAGCGTTCACTACGAAATAAGTTTTTCAAGGTTCACCTAAAACCCTTACAATTGTGTCCTTCAAGTGAGCTTACACAATTCAAAAACCCCACACTCTGAGTTTTCTGTATCACCTCAGACAAACCAAAAGAAAGAGATTTTTCTGGCACAATCTCAAAGAAACCAAAAGAATAAGATTTACAAAATAATAAAATACTTATCTGGATATTCTCCTTTGTTGCAGCCCGGTAAAACCAATTCGGAGTAGAAGTTCAATCGTAGATGTTCAATGTTCACACTCACTATTGAAATGGTTCTAAGTTCTAAATGGATTTTAGATTAAATCACCTTGGGTTAGCTTGAATTGATTTTGATTCTAAGAAATGAGAAAATTTTAATCCCTTCTTCAAATAAGATTGGAATATAGAATACAAAATCAAATGCAAAAAGCTAATTAAAGAGAATATTAAATGATCACTAAATAGCTAAAGAATAACACAAACTTATCTCTCAGAGTGGTGTCTTGATTTTGCTTGAATTAGATAGAAAACTCTGAAAACCGTGCTCTACTTATAAGTGCAGAAATCATTCACTCGACTGGCTGAGAGGTCGGCTCGACTGGTCAAAGGACCAACAGACATTTGAAATTTTGAGCACGATAAGATCAGGCCGTTTCATGACTGGTCGAAGGACCTGCTCAACCGGTCGAGTGGCCTCCACGACCGGTCGAGTCCTGTTCACGACTGGTCGTGTGGGACTCATTTTAGTTGTTGGAATTTGAGTTAAGCTTGTTGGACTGGTCAAGCACAGGTCGAGCAATGTTCACTCGACCGCTCGAGCAGTCTCCAGGACTGGTCGAGGCTTTAACAAAAAATTCTGAAAATTATTAACAAACTTAGGACTGGTCGAGGAATTTCTTGGACTGGTCGAGCCAGTGCTAGGACTAGTCGAACATAGTCTAAGACTAGTCGAAAAATAGACTATGCACTTATAAAGTGACCCAATTAAATTATGTATTCAAAATGACCTATCCTATAGTCAATTTAGGGTCTTTCATACCTTATAAGCGATGTTTGAACATTGAAACATCTTTTTCTTCGGTTGATTGATGATCTTGACAAACATGAAGCTTGTTATCTTGACGAACATGAAGCTTGAATTTGAAACATTTTGAAGCTTCAACCTGAAGTACTTTGAAACTTGAATTTGTAACCTTAAGAAGCTTGAACTTGAAATATCTTGAAGCTTGACTTGAGGTACTTGAGTTGTATTCCACCTTGAGCTTTGAGTACCAATGTAAAGACTATTGTCTTGACTTTAATGAAGCTTTGAAAGCTTAATCTATCAGTTGATGTTGTACTTGAAATCTGATACTTGTGATGCTTGAATCTCAAAACGGAACACCTTGTAATGGATCATCTTGAGCTTGTACAAGAATTGTATTTGACATGAAGATGAGCTACACAAGATAGAAAATCCAAGAGGTTTTGGCACTACAAAATTTGACAATCATATGAGCTAGAAAACATAGCACTTACAATCTCCCCTTTGTCAAATTTGTGACAAAACACACTTCATAATAATAAGATAAACATAACACGCACAATAAAGAATCATGCACCAATTTTAGCCTGGTCAAAGAATCATGTACCAGTTATAAACAGGTTAAAGGAATATTCTTCCAACAATACTCCCCCTTACTTTCAACTTCATGCAATCAAAAATTTGTCTACCTATCCACACGATTACACATTATCATAAATTCTCCCCCTTTTTGTCACAATATGACAAAGGAAAGAGTGATAAAAGAAGTAAATCATTAAAGAAGTAAATAGAAGAGAAATATAAGAGAATAATGATAAAGAGAAGTGCACAAGTAAGTTAACCAAGTTAACTAAATCCAAAAGAAACCATATTCAAGCATGTCCAAGCCCCCTAAAAAAAAAAACAAGAGAAATTCAAGTATCTTAAAAGTTATTACAAACCATAAATCCAAATACTAATCTGAACTCGATGAAGGAGCAAGTACGGAAGGGTCAATTTGATGAAGTCCCTTGTTAATGCGATTCAGATACTTACGTATATATAGAATTGCATATCATGGGACACATTCATGTTTTCAACCTTCTCCTCTAGTGACTGCAAATGCGCATCAAAGTCAGATGGCTGATAGTCAGGATCATCTGCTGAATCAAATTCGATTTCGTCAAAAATATCATCTATATTGATGTCATCTGGAGGCAAATCACCCTCTTCATTTGCGGCATCAGCTCCACCAGCACCCACATTAACTTGACCGGGGGCCAACCTCAAATTCATCTTGTTAATATTGGAGTTATTGAAGGTTAAGTGGTGAATGAGAGCTTCCCTAACAGGTTTAGCCACTAGACTATGGGTGACCAACATAGTCATAAGATAAGCGAAGGGAATGTTACTGTGTCTCGGATGGAGATGAAATTGAATGATGCAATGACAAATTAGAGAAAGAATACATACAGAAGTTTCAGAAATGATGGAATGAAGAATACGAACCATGAAAGTAGTGAGTTCAGTTTTGTTACCAAATCGAGGATAAACATTAGAAATGAAAATCTTATGAAGGATTCTGTATCTGGGAAACAAATACTTTGAGGAAGTGCATTTCCAACACTATTCCATTTCACATCTATATTGCATAAAGCCCTAGTCAGTTTCAGATGGTTTTGCCACTAGAGTGCTAATGGGAATGCCTTTGTCATTGATAGGTATATCCATTAATCCAGAGATAAGGTGACGGTCCACCTCTATTAGACCTCTAGTTGAGATAATGAATGTCAAATTTTCTGCAGAAAAATCAGAAATGCAAGCATACGTAGCCTGCGCAATGGAGCGGTATGCGGGCCCACCCCAATGTAGTATGTTATCCCATCCTACAGACTGAAGGAGAGGAATGATATCAAATGGAGCTAAATGATCAACATTAACTAGCCGTTCTACTGTAACATTGTGCAACCGAATATCCCACACATAAGGAGGATCATCTTCGGTCGACCGAAGGTGGCGTACTGTGATAAGAGCCGAACGGGATGTAGAGGGACCACGAGACCCTTTCTTTTTAGTTCTACCTTCCATTCTCAACAAAGATATCAAGAAAAATGGAGATTGCAAAAGAGGTAAAGTGGGTTTCCAATAGATCATATTTTAGAGAAGAAAACCCTAAAATCTAACATAAATCACTAAATAAACCACATAAATGATGAAAATGAAGTGTAAAGGACTTGAATCTACAAGAAAAGTGAAAACAATGCACTAACCAAGAAGAAATTGAAGATGGGTTCGACCGGTCGACGAAGGAGCCGTTAGAAAAGACAACCCAAATGAGAAAAAATTGATTTTTCCCCAAATAAAGCACCAAACCCACGGTTTACGGCGTGCCACGACTGGTCGAGTATGTACTCGACTGGTCGTGTAGAGCCAAAATCTGCAATTGATCATGATTATGAAAAATTTTAAATTCTGAAAAAAAAATTCAAAATAAAAATATATACAAAAAGATACAAAAAGACATGAATTATCAATTCATATTGCACATACCAAGATCAAATTTTAATTTTGTAAACCTGCTTTTGTCGAGCGGTTTTGTAAATATGTCAGCTAATTGATTCTCGGTTGGAATATAATCCAAAGAAATAGTCTTGTCTTCCACTAATTCATAAATATAGTGATATCTAATGTTAATATGCTTGGTTCGTGAATGTTGGATTGAATTTTTAGAGATATTAATTGTGCTTGAATTACCACAATATAAGACCATAGAATCTTGCACAATTCCATAATTGCTTAGCATTCTTTTCATCCAAACAAACTGAGTGTATGCATTACCTACAACAATGTATTCAGCCTCAGCCATTGAGAGCAATACGGAGCTTTGTTTCTTACTTAGCTAAGAAACTAAACAGTTCCCTACATAAAACAACCACCACTAGTTGATTATTGATCATCAATGTTACCAGCCCAATCAGCATCCGATTAACCAGCTAATTGCACACTAGTATCATGTGCATAATAGAGACCAAGATTTACTGAACTAGCGACATATCGTATAATCTACTTAACAGCAATTAAATGTGACTCTTTAGGGTCAGATTGATATTTAGCGCAAATTCCTACGCTAAATGCAATATTAGGTCTACTCGTAGTTAAATAAAGCAAACTACCTATCATACTACGATACAATTTAGGATCCACATTCTTACCTGTAGAGTCCTTTGAGAGTTTTAAAGTAGTACTCATTGGAGTATCAAAAATTTTCCCACTATAAAATCTAAACTTTTTAACTAAGTTCAGAGCATATTTGGTTTAAGAGATAAAGAAACTATCAAGTTGCTGTTTAACTTGCAACCCTAGAAAATAATTCAATTCTCCAACCATGCTCATTTCAAATTTAGATTTCATAAGATCTGCAAACTCAACAGTCATATTAGCACAGGTAGATCCATAAATAATATCATCAACATATATTTGCACTATTAGAATATGATCATTATGTTTCTTTACAAATAATGTCTTATCAACACTTCTCATTATAAAGTTATGACTTAGTAAAAACTTTGTCAATTTTTCATACCATGCCCTGGGATCTTGTTTCAAACCATAAAGTGCCTTTTTTAGGCAATAGACATTATTAGCATGCACTTCTTCATGCAAATCGCCATTCAAGAATGCATTCTTTACATCCATTTGGTAAATCTTAAATTTTCTAAAGCACGCAATGGATATAAATAGTCTAATTAATTCAAGACGAACAACTGGGGCAAAGGTCTCATCATAATCGATGCTTCTATTTGAGTGTACCCTTGTACAACCAGCCTAGCCTTGTTGCTAATGATATTACCAAGTTCATCAGACTTATTTTTGAAAATCCATTTTGTTCCGATAATTTGTTTATCTTTCGGTCTTGGAACTAAGTACCAAACATCATTTCTAATAAATTGATTAAGCTCTTCTTGCATCGTAACAATCCAGTTTTCGTCAGTAAGAGCTTCTTTTACGTTAGCTGGTTCTATCTGAGATGTAAAGCACATATAGTTACACATATCTTCAAGTTGTCAACGAATGCGCACACCAGTGAGAGGGTTTCCAAGAATTTGATTAGAATGATGGTCTTAAATTGTCCTCAGTTCAGTATTATCTTAACTTGATAAAGAGTTTGGTTTATCAATTAAAAGAACTTCATCATTTTCTGAACTTGAGACAGGTGTATTCAATTGATCTTTAATAACCACATTAATAGACTCTTGAATTACACCAGTCCTCTTGTTAAGAACTTGATACGCTCGACTATTCAGAGCATACCCTAAAAATATCCCTTCATCAGTTTTGGTGTCAAACTTACCCAGATTTTCTCGGTCACGTAAAATGTAGCACTTGCTGCCAAAAACTCGAAAGTATTTGACAGTAGGCTTCTTATCAAACCACATTTCATAAGCCATTTTACTATTTGATTTTCTAGTATAAACACGGTTAATTATATAACAAGCAGTATTTACAGCTTCGGCCCAAAGATTTTTAGGGAGCTTCATACTATTTAACATTACATTTGCCATTTCTTAAAGCACTCTATTTTTCCTTTCTACTATACCATTTTGTTGTGGTGTTTTGGGCGCAGAGAATTCACGTGATATTCCCTGATCACTGCAAAACTTTTCAGAACCGCTATTTTCAAATTCTAAACCATGATCACTACGGATCTTAGAGACTTGTGATTTTTTTTTTTCCGTTTGGATACGTTTAAGTACCCTTTTTTACTTCATCGAGAGTTTCTGATTTGTCTCTTAAGAAGACTACCTAAGTGCACCTGGTAAAGTCATCAACAATTACCAGTATGTACTTCTTGCCACCTCGACTCTCCATTCTGGTTGGTCCAATAAGATCCATGTGGAGAAGTTCGAGCGGTTTAGATGTGGCCTTGGAGTTCACCTTTTTGTGACTACTCCTGGTTTGTTTGCTAATCTGGCATTCGCCACATATTTTGTCTACTTTCTGTATTTTGGGTAAACCTCTTTCTAACTCTCTTTTGCTTAATCTATACAAGTTGCGGTAGTGTACATGTCTGAGGCGATTATGGCATAATTCGGTTTCATCAGTATGGACCATGTACCATGATAGATTAGATGAGCTTGAATTACTCACAATGTAGCAGTTTTTAGAAGTTTTGCGACCAGTTAATATTACAGAACCATTTTAATTTAAAATTTTGCACCAATGGTTAGTAAATTTTACACTATGATTTTTATCGCATATTTGAGAGATGCTTGATAAATTGTGTTTTAACCTTTCTACATATAAAACATTCTCAAATAGAGGGAGGTTAAAGAGCTGAACTATAACTTGGCCAATTATTCTACAGTTGCTACCATCACCGAATGTGACTGAACCATTAGTCATGTCTTTAAGATTGGTGAACAAACCCTTGTCACCTGTCATATTCTAGAGCATCCACTGTCTAGGTACCACTTTGAATGGCTTGAAGCTTTAAAAGCGGTGTGAGCAACCAAGCAAGTAACCTTAGGAACCCATTTCATTACAGTTTTGGGTTTAGGAGTATAGTTGGTCTTATTATGTTTGTAGTTGTTATAAGACCGACCCACTGAGTTAGATTTTAAGAGCTCCTTAAGGAAGTCAACAATTTTCTCAGCTAAAGGATTTCGATTTTGATCTTTATAGTTGATATGGTTACTTATAGGTTTTAAGGTTTGAAAAGACTTAGCATTTTTAAAATGATTTTGATTCAGAATTTTTCCTTTTGAGTTTGAAGACTCCTCTTTCACAAATCTTGGTGGAGTATTCTTATGTTTAGGAGGAATACTTTTGTCGTAGCCCAATCCAGATCGATCGCCACATTTTCTAGATCCGGATAAGAGTTTTTCTAACATGGGATCACCTTGGGCATACCTCCATGTGTCTTTTAAACTTAAAAGTGAAGAGACTTCTAGTTTTAGCTTTTCATTTTCAGATTTTAGAATTTCAACAAGGGAGGTTTTGAAATCTAAATCGCATTTAGTTTTTTCAAAACAATTTGAAATATTTGATTTTTGTAAGACTAGATTATCAAAATTTTCTTTAAGTTTTGAAAACTTTTCTTTTTGAAGTTTTAGTTTTACAGCAATTTTGCAACTTTCCTTGTATAGGGCATTATAAGCATCTTGAAGATCTTCTTCATTTTCATGATCACTATTCAGATTTTCTTCACTAGTTGAATCATCGTTGTCTGAAAAAGTGAACTTGGCTAGAGTCATTAGGGCTTTAACATCATTACCCGACTCGATTTCAAAATCTTCTGACTCAGAAGAAGCTTGAGAGCAGGAAGATTCATCCCATGTAGCCAACATACCTTTCTTTTTCGGTTTGTCCTTTTTAAGACATTTGTTTGCTAAATGCTCATATTCATGGCAATTATAACATTGACTGTCTTTTAAAGATTTTCAAGTTTTAGATCTAGATCTTTTCTTTTCAACAGGTTTTTGAAAATCTACCCTCTTTTTACTTTTGAAAATTTTGTAAAACTTTTTAGCTAAAAGGGCAATATCATCTTCAAAATTTTCTAAATCAGAATTGTTATTTTCATGAGAAATATTTTTGAAGACTCAAGGGTGATAGATTTACCTTTAGGAGCTTTAAAGTTTAACTCATAGTTTTGTAAAGAATTAACCAATTCTTCTACCCTCATATTATCCGTATCATGAAGTTCCTGGATCGCAGTCACCTTTGAATTGAACCGTTCAGGGAGTGAGAGTAGTATCTTTGCACATACTTTACTTTCTGAGATTTTATCACCAAGACCCCACATAAAGTTGACAATGTCATTCAATCTTGTATAGAAGTCCATGAAAGTTTCACTTTCTTCCATACGTATTTCCTCAAATTTGGTTGTGAGGATTTGAACTTTAGATTTCTTGACAATTGTTATTCCCTCGTGTGTCATTTCTAAAATATCCTAGGGTTGCTTTGCACTATCACAGGATATAATTCTTTTGAATTCATCCGGTGATAGTGCACAAGTAATTGCATTTAGAGCCTTTGCATTGGCACTACTCTCACTTTTTTGAAGAGCGGACCAAGAAAAATAAGGTGAGACTTTTATCGATTTAGATCCATCAGTGCCAGTCATTTCACTGGTAGGAGGGGGGCCACACGCTCTCATCCATGGATTTTAAGAAAATCCTCATTCTGGCTTTCCAATAGGCATAATTGGAGCCATCAAATGGTAGAGGCCTAGTGACTGAAAGGCTATCAAAATTTGACATCTTAAAAAGCTCAGATCGATTAGCTCAGGAATTTAATCAAAAAAAAAAATAAAGTAAGAAATTAGGCTCTGATACCAGTTGAAAAAGCCGAGCTAAAGTCTTAGAGGGGGTGAATAGGACTATGCCAAATTAAAAAAAAATAAAAGCAGAATTTAAACAAATATAAATAAAGATATCACTTAAACAATCCCACAATGCAGAAATGTAAAACAACCTCAAATGTACAAGTATTGAAAGGTTGATACAGATGTTGTTCTAAGGACAACTTTACACCAAAAACCAATGGCTTATGGTAGGCAAACCTGATTCCTAGAATGGTCTGTGTATCAAAATCTCAAACTGATACAGAGGAATAAAGAAAGGAATAGCAAAGAAAGAAACTAAGTTATTACAACATTCCCACACTTGCATAAAAAAGGATTACAACATTCTCCACAAATGTATAAAGGGAAATTACAACATCCACACAATGCAATAATTAAATAATCAATCAATCATCACAAGACTAGAAGTTATAGTGGTTCGCTTGTGTGTACACCAACTATTTAGAAAAACAGCCACATAACTACTCCACTCCTAATATCCTCACACAGTGGATATTAGCATTCACTATGAAATAGGTTTTTCAAGGTTCACCTAAAACCCTCACAATTGTGTCTTTCAAGTGGGCTTACACAACTCAAAAACCCCACACTTTGAATTTTCTGCATCACCTCAGACAAACCAAAAGAAAGAGATTTTTCTAGTACAATCTCAAAGAAACCAAAACAATAAGATTTACAAAATAATAAAATACTTATCTGGATATTCTCCTTTGCTGCAGCCCGGTAAAACCAATTCAGAGTAGAAGTTCAATCGAGATGTTCAATGTTCACACTCACTATTGAAATGGTTCTAAGTTCTGATGTAAAGCGGGTCGCGGACAGTTTCATGGCCAAGATGATCAGAAAAGGCCCGATCGACGACAGAAGTGATCCGGACCATCGGACCTTAGATCAGGCATATCTCGCAATCCGGAATGAGTTACCTGACGTAAAATATATGATTTTGGGGTAGAACGAGCTACTTTAGCCAACCAACCCAGTTACACCGGGTTGAGACGCTCAGAATTATGAAAAACCCCTGGATCGACGGTCATTTCCCTGCTTTAATTTCGTTTTTACTATAAATAGTAAGTTTTAGTTTGATTATAACTCTTCATCCGTCGGGCTTTAGGAGTTGCGCCCAACGTGAAAAGAACTTAGAATAATTAGGAGAACGGTCTGGTGAAGACAAATAAGACACTTACTATTTTTGGCCGAAAACCTTGTGCACTAGTAGACATCACGACCGTCTATAAATAGTAAGTTTACTATTTATAGTAAGTCGCAGATTCTAGGAGTTTTAGTTGTAGTTTGATTCTGATTTCTTTCCCATTGCTTGGTACCCCTATTTAAAGGGTTGTGAACTCATTTTTAGTCATGAATTAATCAATTTTGAATTTTTTAGAATTTATTTCTATTTTCTTCTTTCTTTCCTCGTGGATTCGAGAAGTCTCTGTGAGGAGTCCAGAGAAGCTCCGTGGATTCGAAGTAGTTATCCTCATCACGTTCATCCCTGCGTCAATTGGTATCAGAGCGAGGACTCCCCTTGGGCCGATGGTAAACAATGAAGGTGTGGATCAAAATCCTGTGGACGGTGATCCAGGGATTCGTTATCTTTCGGAAAGAATGGAAGCTTTCCACCGGGAGAGTCAGTTGACCGTGCAAGGGCTACAGGCAACCCTCAACCATCTTGCGGATGACCTACTTCTGCCCTGAGCCCTAGGTGGTGCTCCGCCACCTATGGTTGCTCCACCACCCATGGTTATTATACAACGCAACCCCGATTTTCGTAGAGTACTACTAGTGGCAAACTGTAGGGCTATACCAGATGATTCAAGTTCTAGCGACGAGGACCTTAATGAGGGTTTTGCCCGACGACTAATCCATAGAGGTGATCATCTAGATCGTGCTGAAAGAGACTATCGAGGTAATGCTGAACTTCCTAGTTTTAATAGTTTATTACGTATAGAAGATTTCCTTGATTGGCTAGCCGAAGTAGAGAGATATTTTGATTATATGGACTTGTTAGATCATAAAAGGGTAAAATTCGTAGCGTTTAAGTTAAAATCTGGTGCTTTTGCATGGTGGGAACAATTACAACTCTCACGAGCCCGTCAGAACAAGGCGCCCATCTCATTATGGCCACGGATGAGACGTCTTCTTCGATCACGATTTCTCCCCAGTGATTATGAGCAGATATTATTCCAGCAATACTAAAATTGCCGACAAGAAAATCGAACCGTCACAGATTACACCGAAGAATTCTAGTAGTTGGCTACACAAAACGATCTTTCAAAATCTGAGTCACAGAAGGTGGCACGATTTATAGGTGGGTTGCGACCAACAATTCAGGACCGAGTTCAGATGTACCTAGTCAGGACCGTAGATGAAGCAGTTCAATTGGCAGGTAGGGTAGAAACACAACTTACAAGAGTTCATGTTCGTCCCTATCCTTCAACTCGACCCCCCATGACGGGTCCCACGCAGGATCCAGTGCTGGCACGAGGAAAAGATCCATTAGGAGAACGTCATCAACTCCTACAACCATAAACCGTGATACGGGGAGTAGCTCATCTAGACCTCAACGTGTAGCACCCACAGCAGCGGACCCTAGTAGGATTCCAAATCCTTATACTCGGCCACGGTCGAACAATTGTTACCGCTGTGGCCAGCCAGGCCACTTATCAAACACCTGTCCTTAACATCCCACGGCACACTTGACTATAAATGAAGGGGACACTGAAGATGAGGCTGCAGAAGAAGATCATAGCTATGATGAACATGAACAAACCACTGAAGAAATAGCAGGTGGCGATGAAATGACAAGCGAGGATCATGGTGAATTTCTAGTTGTGAGGCGATTACTGTATACCCCACGAAAGGAATTACATCCACAGCGACACAATATATTTCGTACTCGGTGCACTGTCAATGGAAAGGTCTGTGATGTGATCATAGACAGTGGTAGTAGCGAGAACATTGTCTCAAGAGTGATGGTGGACAAGTTGCGGCTACCAATGACGAAACATCCTTCCCCGTACTCAATTGGCTGGATAAAAAAGGTGAATGAGACCAAGGTAACTGATCAATGCACTATCTCATTTTCAATTGGTAAAAATTATAAGGATCAGATACTTTGTGACGTGGTCGACATGGAAGCTTGCCACATGTTACTCGGTCGACCCTGGCAGTCGGACCGTGATGTGACCCATCGGGAACGAGACAATGTCTACATATTCGTCAAGGATAGTCGAAAAATAATCATTGCCCCTATGGTACCAGAGAACCACGGTGAAGCTTCTAAAGTGGAGGGGAGTTCCCTCTTGACCATTAGGGATTTCATGGAGGAATCCAAGGAAATTGGCGAGGTATACGCCGTAGTAGTGAAGGGCGAGGAAGAGGAACCCTCAAATATTCCTCCAAGTTTAAGACTGTTGCTAAACGAATTTAAAGAAGTCTGGCCTGAGGAATTACCTTATGGATTGCCCCCCATGAGGGACATCAGCATCACATAGACCTCGTCCCTAGGGCTAGCCCGCCCGCATTATCGAATGAGTCCAAAGGAGTGTGAGATACTTCAGAGGCAAGTGGAGTAATTGATCCGAAAGGGTCTCTTGAGAGAGAGCATGAGCCCATGCGTCGTACCAGCATTATTAACGCAAAAAAAAAGATGGAAGCTGGCGCATGTGTGTCGACAGCCGGGCAATCAATAAAATTACCATCAAATATCGATTCTCAATACCACGGTTGGATGACATGCCAGATATGCTAGAAGGGGCCAAGGTGTTCTCTAAACTAGATCTAAGGAGCAAGTACCATCAGATTCGTATCTGACCCTGTAATGAGTGGAAAACGACATTCAAGACCAAGAAAGGGTTGTATGAATGGCTGGTCATGCCCTTCGACCTATCGAACGCACCAAGTACTTTTACGCGTTTGATGAATCAAGTTCTAAAACCCTTCACTGGCCGATTTGTGGTAGTATATTTTGATGACATATTGATATATAGCCAGGATGAGGCGGAGCACAGGAAACATCTCAGGTAGGTGCTGCAAGTCCTACAAATTAACAAGTTGTACCTCAACTTGAAGAAGTGTAGTTTTTTAACTGACAGCCTATTGTTTCTAGGATTTGTTGTAACGTCCACAGGCATTCGTGTGGACGATGAAAAGGTGCGAGCTATTAGGGAATCGCCAATCCCGACAAACATTCATTAGGTGAGGAGTTTTCATGGGTTGGCGACTTTCTATCGTCGATTTGTGCGAGATTTTAGCACCATAGTCGCGCCTATAATAGATTGCATGAAAGAAGGACCGTTCCAGTGGACTGATAAAGCTGACAAGAGCTTTCATGAGATCAAGCATTGTTTGTCTACAACACCGGTCTTGGTACTTCCTAATTTCGACAGATTGTTTGAGGTTGAGTGTGATGCTTCATACGTCGGAATTATGGGAGTATTATCATAGGAAGGCAGGCTGGTAGCCTTCTACAGCGAGAAGCTCAGCGAAGCCTGAAAGAAGTGGTCGACTTATGAGCTTGAGTTGTACGCAGTTGTTCAAGCGCTGCGACATTGGCGGCATTATCTGATTCAAAGAGAGTTTGTTCTGTATACTGACCATGAAGCATTAAAGTTTATTAATAGTCAGACTAACGTGAATCGTGTGCATGCTAGATGGGTTGCGTTTTTACAGGAATTCATGTTCGTTTTGAAGTACAAGTCAGGGTAGCAGAACAAGGTGGCTGATGCACTTAGCCGTCGTACATCACTACTTGTTACGATGAGCAACAAGGTGTTCAGCTTCAACTGTCTCAAGGAACTGTATGCCGAGGATAAAGACTTCAAAGATTCTTGGGTGAAGTGCCAAGAAGGTCACCTTAGTGACCTTCATATACAGGACAATTTTCTCTTCAAAGGGAATCGATTGTGCATCCCCCAAAGTTCCCTGAGGGAGTAGATTATTCAGGAGCTATATGGAGGTGGCCTCGGTGGACACCTTGGGCGAGACAAGACTCGAGCTCTTGTAGAAGAGCAGTATTACTGGCCGCAATTAGTACGTGATGTGGGAAAAGCTATACAACGTTGTTATGTTTGTCAGACCTCTAAGGGGTAATCTCAGAATACGGGCCTCTATACCCCGTTACCTGTGCCTAACAGTCCTTGGGAGGATTTATCAATGAACTTCGTGCTTGGTCTCCCACGGACACAAAGCGGTATGGATTCGGTGTTCGTGGTGGTAGATCGTTTCTCCAAGATGGCACACTTTATCCCATGCAAGAAGACCCTCGATGCAACACACGTGGCGAATTTATTCTTCATGGAGGTCGTACGGCTACACGGGGTCCCCAAGACCATTACTTCTGATCATGACACAAAGTTTATTAGCCACTTTTAGCGGACTTTGTGGACTCGATTCGATACACGACTTCAATTCAGTAGTGCTTACCACCCATAGACTGATGGGCAGACTGAAGTTGTGAATCGCACATTGGGAAACCTCCTTCGCTGTATTTTCAGGAGAAAAACTGAAGAAGTGGGATTTGGCCTTGTCTCAAGCAGAGTTTGCATTCAACAACATGGTGAACCGCTCGACAGGAAAATCACCGTTCTAGATTATCTATAGACGAGTGTCTCGCCACGCGCTTGACTTGGTCCCTCTGCCTAAGCACCCAGGCACGAGCATTGCAGCAGAACATATGGCAGACAAGATCATGAGCATCCATGAAGAAGTGCAAACCAAGCTACGTGCCTCGAACGAGAAGTACAAGGAACAAGCGGATAAGCACCGGTGACAAAAAGTGTTCGAGGTAGGCAACCGCATTATGGTCCATCTGTGTAAAGAGCAATTTTCGACTGGGACGTACAACAAGTTAAAAAATAAGAAGATTGGACCCGTCCCAATCATTCGAAAGATCAATGACAATGCTTATGTTGTTGATCTTCCAAATGACATGGTGATCTCACGGACTTTCAACGTCGCGGACCTGACCGAGTATCATGAACCAGCGCAAGATGAGAACTCGAGGACGAGTTCTTTTGAAGTGTAGGGGACTGATGTAGAGTAGGTCGCGGATAGTTTCATGGCCAAGATGGATCAAAAAAGGCCCGGTCAACGACAGAAGTGATCCGGACCATCGGTCCTTAGATCGGGCGTATCTTGCAATCCGGAATGAGTTACCTGACATAAAATATATGATTTTGGGATAGAACGAGCTACTTTAGCTAACCAACCTAGCTACACCGGGTTGCGATGCTCGGAATTGCGAAAAATCCCTGGATCGACGGTCGTTTCCCTCCTTTAATTTCGTTTTTACTATAAATAGTAAGTTTTAGTTTGATTATAACTCTTCATCCGTCGGGCTTTAGGAGTTGCACCCAATGTGAAAAGAGCATAGAATAATTAGGAGAACGGTCTGGTGAAGACAAATAGGACACTTACTATTTTTGGCCGAAAACCTTGTGCACTAGTAGACATCACGACCGTCTATAAATAGTAAGTTTACTATTTATAGTAAGTCGCAAATTCTAGGAGTTAGTTGTAGTTTGATTCTGATTTCTTTCCCATTGCTTGGTACCCTTATTTAAAGGGTTGTGAACTCATTTTTAGCCATGAATTAATCAATTTTGAATTTCTTAGAATTTATTTCTATTTTCTGCTTTCTTTCCTCGTGGATTCAAGAAGTCTCTGTGAGGAGTCCAGATAAGCTCCGTGGATTCGGAGTAGTTAGCCTCATCACGTTTATCCCTGCGTCAAGTTCTAAATGGATTTTAGATTAAATCACCTTGGGCTAACTTGATTTGATTTTGATTCTAAGAAATGGAAAATTTTCAATCCCTTCTTCAAATAAGATTGGAATATAGAATACAAAATCAAATGCAAAAAGCTAATTAAAGAGAATATTAAATGAGCACTAAATAGCTAAAGAATAACACAAACTTATCTCTCAGAGTGGTGTCTTGATTTTGCTTGAATTGGATACAAAACTCTGAAAATCATGCTCTATTTATAAGTGCAGAAATCATTCACTCGACTGGCCCAGAGGTCATCTCGACTGGTCGAAAGACCAACAGACATTTGAAATTTTGAGCGCGATAAGATCAGGCCGTTTCACGACTGGTCGAAGGACCTGGTCGACCAGTCGAGTGGCTTCCATGACCGGTCGAGTCATGTCCACGACTGGTCGTGTGGTACTCATTTTAGTTGCTGGACTTTGAGTCGAGTCTACTGGATTGGTGAGCATAGGTCGAGCACTATTCACTCGACCGGTCAAGCAGTCTCCAGGACTGGTCAAGGCTTTAACAAAAAATTCCAAAATTTATTAACAAACTTAGGACTGGTCGAGGAATTTCTTGGACTGGTCGATCCAGTGCTAGGACTAGTTGAACATACTCTAGGACTAGTCGAAAAACAGACTATGCACTTATAAAGTGACCTAATTAAATTATGTATTCAAAATGACCTATCCTATGGTCAATATAGGGTCTTTCATACCTTATAAGTGATGTTTGAACATTGAAACATCTTTTGCTTCAGTTGATTGTTGATTTTGACAAACATGAAGCTTGTTATCTTGACGAACATGAAGCTTGAATTTGAAACATTTTGAAGCTTCAATTTGAAGTACTTTGAAACTTGAATTTGTAACCTTAAGAAGCTTGAACTTGAAATATCTTGAAGCTTGACTTGAGGTGCTTGAGTTGTATTTCACCTTGAGCTTTGAGTACCAATGTAAAGACTATTGTCTTGACTTAGATGAAGCTTTGAAAGCTTGAACTATTAGTTGATGTTGTACTTGAATTTTGATACTTGTGATGCTTGAATCTCAAAAAGGAACACCTTGTAATGGATCATCTTGAGCTTGTACAAGAATTGTATTTGACATTAAGATGAGCTACACAAGATAGAAAATCCAAGAGATTTTGGCACTACAAAATTTGACAATCATAGGAGCTAGAAAACATAGCACTTACATGTTTCACCTTAGGCAGTGTAATGTCTTTATAGGTTTGCTAGGCATCTTGTGTATCTAAGTAGATCTGTATGATACGCTAGATGGGCCTGTATTGGAGTTGGAATTTATTCTCGAGTATTTCTTCGATTATGCCTCGATTGGTGTGATCTTCGACTAGGACCTCATTTGGTAATCTTGCTCATATACACACAAGATTCTCTCCGGATATTTCCATCCCAAGCTCGAGGTCGGTATCCAAAGTCGAGGTTTGTATCTGAGGTTGTGTTCGGTGTCCATGGTCGAGGTTTGTCGATGAACCTTTATCTCAGAGCGGGGTTTACTGATTCAGCTCAGTCATTGAGTTTCTTTGTTGAATTCAACGTAGTAGTAAGTACTTTGGAAGTTCAAGGAGTCTACTATGATGGCTCTTTGTCACGTGTCTCATACGTTGGGTCAGTTTGATTTTCCCAATTACAAATACCCTACCATTAAAACTTCATAGGGCCTACATTAATATCATTTTTGGTTGGTAAGGATACAAAAACTTAGATAAATATCAGCTTCATCCAAAACTTTTTTGTGGCCCATTAATGGTCAATCATCACTTTTTTGATGTTATAGTCCGCCTGTAAATTGGATCTGCTTTATTTTTAGTCTCATGTCCTATAACTGGATGAATGACATTGGATATGAAATACATCAAGTTGGGCCCCACTTTAAGGGCGACATGGCCGTGGGTGAGGCTGGGACGACACCTAATCCACTCTAGAATGTGACTTAGAGCCTGTTTGTTAACGCTGAATTTTTGTACTTAAGGCGGATTTTAGAAAATATTCCATGTTTAGTGGTGTTTGTTAACGCATAAGAAGGAAAGCGCTCCAAGATTTTATGTCAAAAATTTTCCAAGAATGCGCTTCGTGATTATTATTCTTTAATCCAAAATTATCCTTTGTCAGAGAGATTTTCTCCCTTTGTTATACACATCTCAACTTGTAACACGGGGCACTTCTCTGAGCCCACAATGATGTATGTATTTCATCCATTCCATTCATCCATTTTTCAAGATCATTTTATGGCTTGATACCAAAAAATAGAGGAATATAAATCTGAAGTGGACCACACCACAGGAAAACAATAGTGATTGGATATCCACCATTAAAGTTCTCCTAAGGCCCAATGTACTGTTTATTTGACATCCAATCTGTTGATTAGGTCACATAGACCTAGATGAATGGAAAAAACAAAGATCAACTTGATCCAAAACTTTTATGGCCCTTAAAAAGCTTTTAATGGTCGACGTTCATTCAACGGATGCGGATTGATTGGTGAACCTCACACTAGCTATATAGCTGCAGTATTGACGTCAGCAAGTTCTGTGGGTCCCATCATGAGGTATGTGTTATATCCAAACCGCCCATCCATTTGGCAAGCTCGTATTAAAGCTTGAGGCAAAAAAATAAGACATATCGAACTATCAAGTGGACCACACTGCAAAAAGCAGTGGGGAATTGAACGTCTGCCATTGAAACCCATTTTTGGGTCACAAAAGTTTTAGATCAATATGATTTTATTTTATTTCCCTCTTCATACAGGTATTTGTGACCTTAAGAACATATTGGATGGAAAATAAACTTAAATAGGCCATAAAAGTTTTGTATCAAGATATATTTTAGGTGTTTTCACTTTATCCAATTGGGAATGACCTTATAGGCAGTTTGGATAGCATATAAATATAAGGTGGGCCTTATTTGAAGGTTTTGCTGCTACTGGTGTTCAACCCTACATAACACATAGTGACAATCTTCCCGCTAAGAGGAATTAAGGGCCTTATGATGATATTTTAATTTTCTATTTAGTATTTTAGTTTATTTGAATTAAATATAATGATTTTACTTTCATTTAATAAAAAATAATTTCTTTATAATGTAAAACATTTCCAAACCAGAGATAGGGGCAAATGTGTCAAATTAACATATTTTAGGTACTTCAGATGTTTGTTAACAAACATTTTCAATATTTTTTATTTTATTTTATTTTATTTATTTAATTCAAAATTCAGGCTTTAGATTTCAAATTCAGTCTTTAGACTTCAGATTTAACAAATGGTGCCTTAGGGCTTGTTTGTTAACACTGAATTTTTACACTTAATACGGAATTTGGAAAATGTTCCGTGTTCAATGGTGTTTAGTGGTGTTTGTTAACGCGGAAGAAGGAAAGCACTGAGTGATTTTTCGTTGAATTCTTTCCGCGAATGGAGTCTGGCTTAATGGTGAATGTGGAATGAGCTCCATAAATTTTTCTATATACAAAAAAATTTTCTTAAAAAATTATCCCATTTCATGTTACTATGGAAATTTTTTCTCTTTAAATTGTTTTCGCATTACAAAACCAACTTTTAACATGTGAAACTTCTTTATGCTCCAACATGATGTATGTGTTTCATCCATGCCGTCCATCTATTTTTCCAAATCATTTTATGGTATGACACCAAAAATGAGGTATATCCCAATCTCAAGTGGACCACATTACAGGAAATAGTGTTGAATGAGCTTCAACCATTAAAAACCTTTTAGGGTCAAGTTTTGGATCAAGCTGATCTTTGTTTTTTACCTTCATCTGGGCCTGTATGACCTAATCAACAGATTGGATGTCAAATAAACAATACAGTGGGCCTTAGGAGGATTTTAATGGTGGATATCCAATCATTATTGTTTTCTTGTGGTGTGGTCCACTTGAGATTTATATCCCTCTCATTTTTTGTGTGAAGCCCTAAAATTATCTGTAAAAATGGATGGACGGAATGGATGAAACACATACATCATGGTGGGGGCCCACAAAGCACCCACCAATCAGTTTCCATCAATCCCAGGGAAGCGGATGGGCTGGTGTACCACACATCAGCTATATAGCCGATGTAGATACGTGTCGTACAAAGACGAGCGTCGACGCTCCTCGAGCTCGGGTTGTATGAAACAGTTCAAAGGAGATCAAGGTTACATGGGCCCTACAATGATGTATTTATTATATCGACACCGTTCATCAAATTTTAGAGATCATTTTAGAGCATTAGCCAAAAAATGAATCATATCCAAAACTCAAATGGACCACACCAAAAATAACAGCAGGGATAATGATTTTCACCGTTAAAAAATTCACAGGGCCCACTATAACGTTTATTTTCCATCTAATCTGTTCATAAGGTCAAAAATATCTGTATTAAGAGGAAAAACAAATTTTATATTGATCCGAAACGTACCCCAAAAGGGTTTCAATGGTAGATGTCCAATCCTCCACTGCTTTTTGTAGTGTGGTCCACTTTATCTTTAGATATGTCTTATTTTTCGACTCAAGCCTTACAACGACCTCGCAAAATGGATGGACGGTTTGGATATAACAAATACCTCATGATGGGACCCACAGAACTTAGGTGACATCAATACACCAGCTATAGCTGGTGTGTGGTGCACCAGCCAATCCACTTCTCAATCCCCGTCTAGATCCAGACGCAATTTCCTATAAAAGAAGTCCTTGCGCCAGAAACCTATCTGGGCCCACCCTGACTTTTGTGAGAAATCCACCTTGTCCATCCGTTTTTTGAACTCATTTTAGGACATTAGGCAAAAAATGAACCATATCCAATACTCAAGTTGACCTAAAAGGTGATGATTGAACGACCACAGTTGAAATATTCGAGGGACCATATAAGTTTTGAATTAGATTAATATTTGTGTTTTCAGTTCATCCCAACAAGAATGACGTTATTAACGGTATGGATGGCTGTAACATCCCGGATTTTTGCCAACCTGGGATTAGACGTCCTTAGGCAATGGGTTGATCCTAATACCTTATTAACTTGTCAAAACTCAGTCCCAAAGGCT
Organism: Magnolia officinalis; assembly: GCA_021015155.1. NCBI lineage: Eukaryota > Viridiplantae > Streptophyta > Magnoliopsida > Magnoliales > Magnoliaceae > Magnolia > Magnolia officinalis. The sequence goes on along the minus strand of JAJHSJ010000006.1, from coordinate 43,172,869 downwards.
AAAATCGCTTGTGAACCCATTTCTTTCACAAATCCCACCCTTCAACACCTTGTTCTTTTAATTTTTCTAAGCACTTTCATCCTAGACACTATTTTAAACTAGCTAAGTAGTATAACTTGGATCACTTTATATACAAACTATAAAGGCCCATGTACCACCTCAGACAGAAATTGCTCAGGACTAAATCCTTTAGAAATTAGGCGAGAATTAGCCAGTGTTAAACTAGAGTACCTGTGAAATTAGCACCAACCACCTTAAATACGATCTGCAAGACCCAAAACTTGTAAAATCATTGACGCTAGGTTACCCTAAAATCTAGGATCAATCTCATTACCCGGCTGCTCTCGGGAGCATCTCGAAACTCCGTATCAGATCTGGACCGCACATCGAAAGTCTGATTAACGCGAAGTTAAGGAATTAGGACCGCCTTGCTGGGCTTGACAACCATCTCGGAAATCAAATCCAGATAATGTCCCAGCGCTATTCGCTTGAGCTCGGAGTGAAGAGTATGAGAAATGTGAAATTAATTCAAAATAAAATATCTCAAATAGTAATCTGGCACCTCTCGCTTGCAGATCAGTTTTAAGCAACCAGACCGTCAGAATCAGACCAAATTACACCCTCGGATCAGGAGAAATTTCATACACATATCCATGTACTCGGAATCTCCGATCGAGATCCGCTGACCGTTGAACTGAAACTGGTCCGCCACACGTGATCTGGGAATCCCACTGAAACGAAAACTTAACTCCACCTAGATCCAAGGTTGGTGAGCTTAAGTCCGACCTTTGGCTCAAGGAGGCTCGCAAGAAGTCCTCCGTTGAGCTGAAACTGATCCGCTTTGGTTATAACCTAAGTATACTTTGACCTGGAGTCTATTTCGGTGAGTTTTTAGGTTATATTAGGACATTAAACCCTCTCTCATTGCAGCCATACGAATTTGAAAGAAACCCTAAAGAGAGAAGAGAGAAAAGAGAGAGAAAGTGTGAGAGCAGTGGGAGAATCTCCCTGCCACTCTTCCCTGCTGCTATCCATGCTCAACCACTCTGTTCTAATCGTTTTTCCAGCGATTCCAGCTCCGTTTCTAGGTAAGAAACCCTAACCCTAAACTGATTTGGGGTTTTGATAGTTGTAGGTTATGAAATAGCTAACATATTTCGTTCTATAAGTTACCAAACTGCTGTATACAGAAACTTAGCGATTCTATCGACTCCGTTACGATTCTACGACAAAAGGTGCGGACTTTAGGTGTATAGGTTATGGTTTTCAACGCTTTCAATGTCAGATAATGATATATTCATGATCTGCATGCAATTGCACATGTACAAAGTGCTGTCCGTTTTCCGTTTCAATTAAAGATGAAAAATATGGAATTTTACATACTCTAGGTATTTGTAGAAAGTACCGTATACGTATAAATTTTGGAAATGTGTTTGCCATGATTATTTGCTGTATGAATATATTATATATGGATAAAATACTTGTTCGGCGAAAGGGCTCGCCCTAATACATGTTTTGCTAATATACACTATGTATGTTGAAATAGTGTATTCTAAGTGTTTGTGAAAATGGCTGAATGAGTATAGAATTCTCATTCGTGCTCGCCATGACTAGTTGTCATGGATATATGATTGTTGTATTGGTGATACCCCTTTGACGAAAGGATTTGCCCTGAATCACGCCACGGCCACTATACGCTATATATGTTGAAATGTGTAGCCCAAGTGTTTGTGAAAATGTTCAAATGAATATGGAACTTGGATTCCTACTTTCCATGACTATCCGTCGTGGGTGTACGCGTGTTATGATTGGGGCAACTCCCTAGTGAAAGGATTTGGCCTAATGCCTATGTGATCAACATATGTCATGTATGTTGATGTATGTATTTTTAAAGTGTTTGTTGAAATGTCTGAATGAGTAGTAGTTAGTAAATTGTAATGTTTAAGGGTGTTGAGAGATTCTCAACTCCTTTAACTATGTGTATGATTTCCTTGAATAGCTGTGTGATTAGGAATTTAATATGTACAAACTCATGGTTGTGTTGTGCTTCATAACATGCTCAAATGATTGTATGATTTTATCTATGTGATGCATATGTTTAAATTCATGTTTACGTTGTATGATCCGTCATGGGTGATGGGGGAGTGGAGCAACGAGTGCGTGCAACAGCCCTGGCAACCCTAAACAGATAATATCAGGCCTTCATTGTATGATTTGAATCTTGATCCATTACTGCTTTAACTATCTGAAATTGATTGTGTTTGGGGCTATGATTATAGTTCAGGCAATCGAAAATGAAAATGAATGCGTGGCTGAGATTCATTTGCCACGTGAGATGTGATCGACGAACCCGAGGAGTACTTCGGTTGGCGATAGTGGTTGGCCACATGAAGTGCTTATGCGCTTCATATCGTTCAACTTGTTGTGCGCTCGAGCTAGCCGAGCTCGTCAAGCAACCCGATCTGTCTTATGTATGTTCACCATGTTTGGACGCTACCGCTTGAACCTAGGGTACCAAACTTACCAGTGAAATCCCGTTAACCATGGTACCTCGATCCGCTAAGACTCATGAGCCGGACATGGTGGTTGGGACACCGTGGTCGAGCTGTCGGCTTACGCTGGGGTTACGTGCCTCCCCGTAGTGACCGGTGAGCAACCAGACTCATGAGCCGATTATGGTGGTATGGGACACTATATTCAATCTGTCGACACCTATGGCGAGAGCCGAATACGGTGAGACCTGTATTCGTGCTGACGAGCGACGAGTCCTCCGTAGTGTTTTCGAGTATACTCTAAGGTCTGTGATTGGCGATGAGCCCTTCGCAGCAACTAGAGCATGAGTTGAGCCGAGTACGGTGAAACCTGTATTCGAGCTGACGGCCAGCAATTGAGCCGCATACGGTGAGATCTGTATCCGTGCTGATGGGTGACGAGCCCTTTGTGATGCCTTCGATATGCCTCTCAAATCATAATATCGTATGAGACTAACTAGGACTGACGACCCTAGAATGGATCATGTTTGGGAATGATATAAGGGAGGTACCTTAGTTTTCCAATACTGCTGTTTGAAATGGACTAATAATTACTCGGTAATCATGCTCATCATAGTACTGCATGTGCCTGGTAGATGTGGAGCACTGAGGGATGAACGCATTCGCGAACGTAAGATGGTGTTGCATGAGGGTGGTTTGGCAAGGGCATACATCATGTCATTTCATACTTGTATTAAATAATAGTAGCTAGAATTGTTTGATTGTACTGCTTTATCATTACTGCTTGACTGAGTTGATAACATGTTAACCTATGCTTTATTGTTCCACTGAGTTGATCACTCACTCCTACGTTACGGGACGGTGTTGTACACACCAACCAGATTTGTTGAGTTTCAGGTGATGGCGATGCTTATGAAGCAGAGCCGGATTACTATGATGTGGAGGAGGAGTTCTCCTACTTGTAGCTTTCTGACAGGTTTATGAAGACCTGTTAGTGTATTGACGGGGCTATGATACTTGGGATAGAAGACATTACACTTACACATTTGGTATATTTTAGAAATGTACTTGAAATTTATCAACTTGGTAATGTTATCACACTGTGGAGACTCACCACAGTTTTTATATATTTTATATATCTATCACAGTATTCTGCTTGCAATTTAACTGTCTCTGGAGTATGATATGTTGTTTTGGCTTAATCTCACTCATGTTCAATACACTAATGTAGACAACATTTAATCATCATTATCTATGTTGCATAAGTGATGTTCTGGAACTCGGGTGTTGAGTTATGCTCGACTCCTGATTTTTCAGGGCGTTACAATGGTAGGTAAACATCACTGTCAACCCAGGGAGGTTTCAATGGTAGGAATTTCCATACCCACCTTTTACTTTAGTGCGGCCCACTTGAGTCCTGGATCCTACTCATTTTTCGTCTAAGATCCTAAAATGGGCTGATAAAACGCATGGAAGGGGTGGATTTCTCGTAAACATTACATTGAGCCCCAGCTAGGTTTCCAGTGCAGGAACTTCGTGCAAAAGGCCTTCACAGGAAATCCATGTGGATCCGGAAGCGGATTGGCTTGTGTACCAGGGAAGCAGATTACGTGGTAACTCACTACGCTTAGTTTACCGAGTAAACTTTGTGAGGTCCACTATGATTTATGTATTTGATCCGCTCCTTCCATCAATTTTTCTTTAGTGCCTGAACCCGAAAAAGAGTTATATAGAATGTTCAAATGGACCACACCCACAAGAAATAGTTGAATTGAACGTCTACGTTGAAAAATTCTTGGGGGGCAAGGAAGTTTTAGAGCAAGCTTATATTTGTGTTTTCCGTTCATCCATGTCGTATGATATAATGAACAGGTTGGATGACAAATAGACATCACTGCGGGGCCTAAAAAGGTTTCAACAATGGAAATCATTATCTCCACTGTTTCATGTGGTATGATACACTTAATGTTTGGATATGCTTCAATTTTGGACTAACCCCTTAATTTAGATGGAAAAACGGAAGAAAGGTGTAGATAGACCACATACATTCAAATAGAATAATGATATTTTAATTTTTTATCAGGTACTTTAGTTTATTTAAATTAAATAGAATATTTTTATTTTCTTTTAATAAAAAATAATTTCTTTATAAAGTAAAACATTTCCAAACAAGAGATAGGAACAAATCTGTTAAATTAACATATTTCAGACATTTCATATATTTGTTAACAAACAGGTTGTTTCCAATTTAGTACTTAATTTTCGGATTTCACCCTTAATTACCAAAAAAAAGTTTTTTGACTTCATATTCGCTTCAGATTTCAGATTTAACAAACGGGGCCTTAGTGGGACGCGTCTTCCGTGGATCCGAAAACTACTCCCGCCATCCATCCAGTTTTCCAGCTCATGTTAGGGCATGTGACAAAAAATGAAGCATATCCAAATCTCAGGTAGACCACGCAACAGGAAACAGTAGTCATTGGATGCTCACCATTAAATTTTTCCTATGGATTTAGTAATGTTTCTTTGCCATCTAACCTGTGGATCGGGTCACACAGACCTGGATGTTGGGAATACACAAATATCAATTTGATCCAAAACCTTCATGACCCCAGGAAGTTTTTGACGGTGACCATTCAATGATTCATGTGTTGTGATCCACCTAAGATTTGGATCTGCTTCATTTTTGGGCTCATGTCCTAAAATGAGCGGGCAAAATGGATGAACCGCGTCGATATGAAACACATACATTATGGTGGGTCCTACAGTACCCGAACCACCGGGTTTGGTGATCAGCCGGTATATCAAGTAACTACACAGATGGAAAATGAATTATATGTGATACTCTGCCCCCTTCATTTCACAGTGTCCGCAGGTTCTTTGTTCTGATGGGTAGGGGCCGCAGTTATAGTCCGGTCCGTTGGTCCGTTTCATCCCGAATTTGATGGACCATGCCCCAAAAAAGTTCCTGATAAGCATAAACAGACGGCTAGGATGAGAAATAGAATAAAAGGTTCACATTCAACTGAAAAATACCAAGATTGAGTGTAAGTTCCAATCTAGTAGTTCTTTTCTTCTTCATTGTACATCCAAGGTGGGTTGCAACAGAAGAATGGTCTTCGATCACTTAACTGTGGGCCCCACTTGTCCTGGTATAAAAAACCCGCCTATATATATATATATATATATATATATATATATATATATATATATATATATTGGAGAAAGGGGTGGAAAAAGGAAGGAGGCGGTGGGTTGTTCCGGGGATATTCTCTGCTCAAGTGAACTGAAACTCCACTTAGTTGCTATCGGCAAAATCATTGGGCCCCAATACTTTTTTCCCTCCAGAAACCGTTTTTTCTCTTTAACAGGGCACTGCTCACAAGCTAACTGGGCCCATGGTTTAGGTGAAACAAACAGTTGATTTGACGAGATTCTACAAAAAGGAAATAAATAAATAAATAAATAAATCTCCCTGATGTATCATTTTCGTTGAATGTGGGCTGCTGTTGCATTCTCTCGATCGATTGATCGTTGATCAAGCTATCCGTTTCTTGGCCGTGAATCTCGAAGGGGTATAAGTCATCCAAGGGATCTTACAGTATAAGAAATAAACACCTGCAACTGTTTGCATGAACATGAAAATAGCTACGACATCCGTCAGATACCTGATGGGTGGTGGTCCAGACCATGAATATTCACCTGGCGCAAAAGTCAGGTAAGTTGATTCATCAGGTGCGCCACCCTGTTTGAAACCAAGGCCGGCTGAAACCTGCCAAATGTTTGATTCAACATATACGTATGTGATAGGCTGATGGGAAGACCAACCTGCAACTATGGGCTGGTGATCTCCTTATGCAACGGTCAGAATGTCCTGCTATCATGACACGTTGGTATGCAAGCTCGATTGTAGGTGACCATACCTCCTATGATTTCTTTTCTTCCGTTTAGCTAGACGTAACCCATTGCATGGGGTGGAGATTTGTTACGATAACTTAGCTAAGCACTCACGCAGGTATAAGTCTGCTAATGGGCATGCCACCGCATATGCCAGTACGGCATACCATGAAATATCCAAGCCGTCCATCCGAAGGGCAACACCATGTGAATTGCCCATCCCAAGAATAAGGTTGGTCCACTAGTCAGGTGGTTCACACTTGATTGAAGAAATGTGACAAAAAAAAAAATTCATTGAAAGAAAGATTCCCAATCGATTTGGCAACAACCATAGGATGACTAGTAATCCGTGTCATTGTCACTATAGTACATATCCACGTAGATATGTATATCATTATATCATTCGTGTCTTTGTTACAACATGGCGATTATAAATGGTCCGAATGAAATCATTTATAAATAATAAAGATTTTGAAACTTTACACCTCAATTTCCTGGGATTATAGTTCAGTCTGTCAGAGCACCGCCCTGTCAAGGCGGAAGCTGCAGGTTTGATTATTCCTGGATTGATGCCCGAGCGGTTAATGGGGATGGACTATAAATTGGTGATATGTCTACACTGGTGCAAATCCAGCTCGACCCAAGGCAAAGAATTTCCATATAAATAAATATATGAGCTATGGCCACCACATTGTTTTGACTAATCCGGTTCTAAGTCTTCTTTTCTGGATCGCCCCCGTGGGGGAAGCCCATTCAGTTCTGATAGCAACTGCCCATGTCCTGTTCATAACAAAAAACCACTAAACCACACATCTTTGCTTAGCATCTTAAACACCCATGACTCCTTCCTATGTATAAATTTCATAAATCAAATGATTCATAATAAGAATACTCATACTAATATAAATATATACTAATATAATGATATTAATAATAATACTAAAATATACGATACGAAGTCTTTGGTTGGATCAGACATGGACTTCTATCAAGATCTTTCCACTCAGGGGTGGGAGGGGGGAAGTCCCCCCTCCACGCACCTGAGCTCCTTGAGAGATCCTCTCTCGGGGGTTTTAGGTTCGTCTAAGGCGCCTCGAATTTCAGTTAAGGCAGTTCTATTGTATTTCACAGTCTTCCTCGAGTATTCTCGTTTGCGGTGGGGAAACCATTCCTACTGCAGGTGCAATGCCTCTGGTTTAGACACCCAGTGACAACCTTCCTAAACCGCTTTGTGTTTAGGTGAAGGCGAGTAGCTTAACACAATAGCCAAAGACTTTAAGTATATTTAAAATCTCAGGTGGATTATAGCATAAGAAATAGCTGTGATTGAATGCCCTCAATTAAAAACTTCTTAGGATCATTGTGTTTTCCGTTCATCCTTTTAAGTGTTTAAGTCTTTTGATATGCATTGATACATCATCTTTTAATGGCTCAGTTATCATATATTGCAATTTTTAGAGAAAGTGATTGCAACTTTCAGAGAAAGAGATTGTTTTACATGGTATTAGAGTTGAAGGTCAAGTGTTCGGATCTCAGTAATATATTAGGAAATTGACCGCACTCGCATCGAAGTTTGGGCAAATTACCTCGATCGCTACTACACTCCATATATTCCCTAAAGGGCCTTCTGACAACTTTTGGAATTTGTTTCGGATGAAAATGCACCTGACCTTGGTTCAGGACTTGTACGGTTCTGGAGTGAAGCATAAGTCACCCGCTGTCTTAACCCCCGAAAAACGGACGGATCGGCTACTTCCTGGGACACCGTCCAATGGCTGGTGCTCAGTGCTCTGTGGGCCCCGACTCCACTACGTGTTTCATCCATGCCATCCATATATTTCTCCAGATCATTTTATGGTAGGAGACAAAAAATGAGCATAATCCAATCACGGTGGGCCCTAGGAGGATTTTAATGGTGGATATCCAATAATTATAATTTCCCCGCAACGTGGTCCACCAGAGAGTTATATCACTCTCATTTTTCGGTTCAAGCCATAAAAGGATATTTTAAACTGGACAGACGGCTTGGATGAAGCACATACATCATGGTGGGGCCCACAGACCACCGATCACCTGCACCACGAGCTTCGGAAGGGGCAAATGTCGCACTTATGTACATTTTGAAAGACCCTCTCCTTCCTCTTCTTTTATTTTCCTAGAGAAGCCAAGATCCAGGGACCAACAACCAGAGAGCGACGTTGTTTCTCCTTGTCGTTTCGCTCGTCTGAAAGCCTCTTCCACTACGAGGTTTGTATTTTATTTTGTTTCAACTGTAGGTAGGCATCTGCCAAGGTAAAGGAAGAACAAAGTCGACAAGCCGAGGTGCTTTGGTGGTCACGCGAAAGGGAGCCAAACCGCATTCATGCATTTATCTGCTCTTTCATTCAAAATAATGAAGTAGATAATCGAAGAAACCATAGAGCCCCTATCGCATTCTTCCTTTATTCGTTATCCCTTCTCCTTCCTCAGGGACGTTCACGATCTGCCTAAAGCTCAACGGCCTCCACTGGAAGTTCTGAAGACAACTTCCGAACTCCGCCAACTCAACAATTTCAACGGGCACCCAACCATCGAAAAGGGGTTAGCTACTTCTATTTCCTTATGCTCTATCTTTCGCAGCTCTTACATTTCTTCGGAATTATCACCGTTAAGCTGAAATACTTCCCATACAACATGACAACCGCGACTGTTGTAACATGACATCCAAGACCATAATCACAACACAATAGGAAGAACAGTCTCTTCAACCATCGCTGGTTACTGGCTGAAGGGAGATCTTCTTCCTACTGTAAATGTCATTATGGTCGTAGTTGTCATGTTAAATCAGTCGTGGTTGTCTTGCTGAAAAGGAGGCCAAGATGCATTTATGGTGTTTATCATGTTAAATGGGTCGTGGCTTGCATGCTGCATGTGGTGCTTATTCCGGACGGTCGCTCTGAATCTGAAGGAAAGGGTCGTAGTTTTTGAGCACCGAAGATGAGAGTGATGAGGATGATAATATCCCCATTTGTAAACTAAGGTTGAAGAAACTTGCAGAGTCTTGGCTCGCATGCCGAGCTTCTCTTCTGAAAGTCACTGTATTATATGGGTCGTGGTTGTCATGTTGTATGGATTGTAGTTGTTATGGATCGTTTGTTTAACTTTACAATGGATCGTGATGTTGAGGTTATTTGGGTTAAGCATAGATTGCCCCAATTTAGCTGCCCGCGTGTTATCCTCCTCCGCCCGTTGAAGATGAGCCTTTGTGGTTGTCAGTTCAGACTCAACTGAGTCCAAACGAGACTGAATTGGCCTTCTCCTAAAGCATCATGTCCCTTAGTTGGCCTTCTCCTACCAGGCCTTTTAGCTTCTCCTGTTCCTCGGCAGAAGTCTTCAAGAGCTCTTCCAGCCTGGCCTTCTCCTTTCAATCTTAGTCATCGCCTTTAGCCTCTCCCGAATCAACAGTAACATCGGCTGCGCCTGAGAAAGAAAAGAGCTAGAAACTATAAATCGACAATCAGAGTCAACAAATCGAGTAAGCTTGAGAGCTTACCGTATAACAGACCGAGGCGTAGTCGTTGATGAACAACTCGGGAAGGCGAGTAAGAGTACTGGAGATTGATTTGCCGCCCAGTCGACTAGGAATGACCTATGATAACCGGGTGACAGTGATACTCCGATCCTAGGGGGGTTGTGGTTTGTAATGTAATATGAGATGTATTTGTCATGTCATATGAATAACAACAATATTCTCGAACGGGCCCTAGCGAGGTTTGGTCGTGGATTGCATGGCAGGTTGGTCGTGAAGATGACATGGGTCGTGGTTCTCATGAACAATGGGTCGTGTTTGTCATGGCATATGGGTCGTGGTTGTAATTTAACTTCGACGATCCATTATTCATAATAACCACGACACTATGCAATGCATAATCACGACCCACTATTGATCAACGTTTCATGGGTCGTTCTATCCTTTGATATGGGTCGTGGTTGTATAGGTCTTGGCTGTGACGAAATTTGGATCCTTCATGTAATTATTAAATGGTCGTGGTTGGCCTGTTATACGGACCGTGATTTTTATGTATCATGGTTTGTAGTTGTCGTTTTAAAATGGGTTCGTGTTAATCGTTTTGCATGGTCATTGTTGCCTTGTTTCATGTGTCGTTGTTGACAACCACGACACTGTTTTTTTGCACTACCCATTTACATGACAACCACGATCATTATACCATGAAAACCACGACCTATTGTATGTACACGATTACCATGTGTTCGTGGCTAAGATACATAAAGGCTCGTTATTATCATCCACCTTAGGTCGTGGTTGTCATGAAACATGGGTCGTGACTGACATTGTATAGGTATTTGTTGTCATGATACATGGAACCGGCAATGGATTGATACGTAGGTCGTTGTTGCCGTTTTAAAATATACATGAAGCATTGGTTGTAGTTGATCTCGGTGGTGTTGTTAAAATGGTTGTGCTTCATAGTTGTAATAGTTCGTGGTTGTAGCAAACACGACAATCTTTCGAGAAACACAACCCAGGTAGTATGGTGTTATAATAGGTATATGGATCATGGTTCTGGTGTTATATGGGTCGTGGTGCTCATGTTGTAAGGGTCGTGGTTTTAGTGTCCTATGGGTCGTTGTTCTAATGTTGTTATTCACGATCCAACGTGGATAGAAACCACGACCCAATGTGAATGTTAACCACGATCACACGATAGTGTCGTGGTTCTCATACACACTGGGTCGTGTTATATGGGTCCTATCCTTCAGGAAATCACATTACACTACTTCTTCTTAATCCCTTTGGAATCAGTAGGACCCTTCGGAATGTTTGAGTAGCCTATAAAAGTGGTGCTTGAGTTTGAAATTATTTTCACAAGCCAATCTGAAGCAGAATCCTATTGGAACACCTTAAGCATTGATGGATTTCTTTGCTCTTTTAGTCAATGTAATGAGCAGATACTTGAAGGAGCCATCGAGTTCTTTTCGCATTCTTCCTCTATGGGTGATCCCTTCCGTTTCCTCAGGGATGTTGACAATCTTCCTGAATATCAATGGCCTCTACAAGAAATTCTGAAGACACCTTCTCAACCGAGTTTTTCAGCTCGCTGGGTGCCCATTGATGAGAACTGTTCTTCATATTGTATTGTAATTATGGTCGTGTTTATTAGCAGCTTTAGCTTCTCTTCTGGTAGTGACAAAAGTCAAAGTACAAGCTTTAGCTTCTCTTCTGACAGTGACTGTGTTATATGGGTAGTGGTTTTCAAATTTTCAATTCAAAATCCCTTGGAAAGGGAGTTTTTGGAAAGCGGATTGACTGGTGTACCACACACTAGCGATCATGGCTAGTGGGACGGGGATTGCTGGCTGGAGGGATATCTTCCTACTGTAAATGTCATCATGGTCGTAGATGTCATGTTAAATTGGTCGTGGCTTTTATTTATATACAGAACAAATTAGAACACTAGAGATTTTATTTTTATAGCAGAAATTATAACAATAGAGTTATGTTCCCTATTGTATGATAAATGGGTCGTGGCTTGCATGCTACATGTGGCGCTTATTTCGGATGCTCGCTCTAAATCCGAAGGAAAGGGTCGTAATTTTTAACCACTGAAGATAAGAGTGATTTTCAGTTAAATCGGTCGTGACTGTCTTACAGTGTTCACAGTTGTCATGTTAAATCAGTCGTGGCTGTCTAACAATGGGTCGTGATTTTCAGTTTATATGGGTCGTGGTTTGTAATGCAATATGGGATATATTTGTCATGTTAGATCGATCGTAGCTGTCTTACCATAAACAATTCTCTTCAATGGGCACCCAGCATGGTTTGCATGGAAGATTGGTCGTGAAGATGACATGGGTCGTAGTTCAAATGAATAATGGGTTGTGACTGTCACTGCATATGGGTCATTCTCATTTGACAACAACGATCCACAATTCATTATAACCACGACACAACGCAATGTACAATCACGACCCACTATTGATCAAAGTTCACTGGTCGTAGTATTATTTGATATGGGTCATTGTTGCAATGTTATATGTCTTGGCTGTTATGATATTTGGACCCTGCATGTCAGTATTAAAGGGTCGTGGTTGTCTTCTTATACCGATCGTGGTTGTCGTGTAATATGGTTCGTAGTTGATGCGAACATCAATCGTAGTTGTCATTTGATATGCTATGATCTTAGTTTCTTGAACTGATTTTTTGCACTACCCATCTTCCTATTTGTGGCTCGTGATTATCATCTATGTTGAGTCGTGGTTGACATGAAACATGGATCGTGACTGTCATTATATAGGTCTTGTTTGTCATGATACATGGACCCTGAATGGATTGATACATAGGTCGTTGTTGTCGTTTAATTCTGATGGTGGTTTACGTGAAGTAATGGTCGTAGTTTATTTGGGTCATGGTTGTCACGTTAAATTTGTCGTGGTTCACTGTCGTTAATATGGTTCGTGGTTTCCGTCCGTGTTGGATCGTCACAAACAACCAATAGAATGAGAAACACGACCCATACAACATGACAACCATGGTTCACCTATCATGAGTGCCACGACCCATACAACATGACAACCATGGTCCACCTGTCATGAGTGCCACGACCTATTGACAAGCCTAGATAGTTGTTGTGGTGTGCAAGGCTCTGCAAGTTGATGAGTTGTGGTTGTCATCAACAATGGATCATGAACTTACCAACGCATCGTGGTTCTCATGACAGATTGATCGTGGTTTCCATGTTGGATGGTCGTGATCCTCATTCTCTTGCGGTTGTCGAATACAATTCAACATGGACAAGAACCACGATCCATTGCAACTGTGAACCACGACAAATTTAACAACATGACAACACGACCCAGATAACATGACAACAACAACCCATATGATATATCATTCATGGTCGTGCTTTCACGACCCAAATACAATGACAGTCACGACCCATGTATCATGTTAACCATGACCCAAATATTGATGATTATCACGAGCATTTATGCATTTGAAGCATGACCAAAATTTGGAAATAGTGTATATAACAATAGGTTGTGGTTTCCGTGATTCATGGGTCATGATTATCATGTTAATGCGTCTTGTTTGCTTTCAGTCAGTGCCTTTTTTGAAACACGACCCAAACAATGACAAGATGACGCATTATAAATGTCGACTACGACCCATGCAACACGACAACAACGATTCGTATAACATGACGACCATATCGAATGACAACTAAGGTCAACGCTTCAGGTCAACCACGAACCATATAACACGACAAACATGGTTTTTATTACACAACATTCACGACCCATATATCATTACATTCAGGATCCATAAATTAGGACAACCACGACCTTTACTATATTACAACTACGACCCATATGCAACGACAGTCACGACCCATACATCTTGCCTCGACCGTGATCATAGGGCTTGTATCTGTCTGACCACGACCTTATAGTCTGAATCCTTCTGTCTTAGCTTTGCTGAGTTTAAAGGCTGATGTAAAAGACCTTCAAAAGAACTTGATATCTTGTGGATGATCACCTACTTGGTGTCGGCGGACCTGGTGTGTAATGGCTTCTTCGGGATTCCAGGCTGATGTAACCTAGCTTCTTTCGAGTTCCAGGCTGACGTCAAAGCTCTACAAAAGAACTCGTTATTCTGTAGCATGACAACAACCATCCGTATAATACGACAAGAACGATCCGAAAAACATGAAAACCATGACCAATAGCAACCGACACCACGACCCATGTAACTTTGACAACCATGATCCATATATCATAACAATCACAATCCATTTCACATGAAAAACACGGAAGAAAAAACAGAGTTAACAACAATCATGTTCCTGGGTCGTTTCTTGCCCATGCGTGTAACATCCCAGATTTTTGCTAACCTGGGATTAGACGTCCTTAGGCAATGGGTCGCTCCTAACACCTTATTAACTTGTTAGAACTCAATCCCAAAGTCTAAAACCGCTTTTGAACCCATTTCCTTCACAAATCCCACCCTTCACCACCTTGCTCTTTCAATCTTTCTAAGTACTTTCATCCTAGACACTAACTTAAACTAGCTAAGTAGTATAACTTGGATCACTTTATATACAAACTACAAAGGCCCAAGTACCACCTCAGACGAAAATTACTCAGGACTAAATCCTTTAGAAACTATGCGAGAATTAGCTAGTGTGAAACTAGAGTATTCGTGAAATTAGTACCAATCACTTTAAATACGATCTGCAAGACCCAAAACTTGTAGAATCATTGACGCTAGGGTACCCTAAAATCTAGGATCAATCTCATTATCCGGCTGCTCTCGAGAGCATCACGAAACTCCGTATCAGGTCTGGACCGCACATCGGGAGTCCGAATAACATGAAGTTAAGGAATTAGGACCGCCTTGCTGGGCTTGACAACCATCTCGGAAATCAAATTCAGAGAGTGTCCCAGTGTAATTCGCTTGAATCTGGAGCGAGGAGTGTGAAAACACTTGAATTTCTTTACAAATAAATATCTCAAATAGTAATCTGGCACCTCTCGCTTGCGGATCAGTTTTAAGCAACCAGACCGTCAGAATCGGACCAAATTACACCCTCGGATCAGGATAAATTTCATACACATGTCCATGTACTCGGAATCTCCGATCGAGATCCGCTGACCATTGAACTGAAACTGGTCCGCCACGCATGATCTGGGAATAGGACTGAAATGAAAACTTAACTAAATGTAGATCTAATGTTGGTGAACTTAAGTCCGACCTTTGGCTCAAGGAGGCCCGCCAAAAGTCCTCTATTGAGCTGGAATAGGGTCACTTTGGTTATAACCTAAGTGTACCTTGACCTGGAGTCTATTTCGGTGAGTTTTTAGGTTATATAAGGACCTTAGAATCCTCTCTCTCACAGCCATACGAATTTGAGAGAAACCCTAGAGAGAGAAGAGAGAAAAGAGAGAGAAAGTGTGGGAGATGTGGGAGAATCTCCCTGCCATGCTTCCCTACCGCTCCACGAGCTCCACCACTCCATTCTAATCGCTTTCCTGGCAATTCCAGCTCCGTTTCTAGGTAAGAAACCCTAACCCTAATCTGTTTTGGGGTTTTGATAGTTGTAGGTTATGAAATAACTAACCTAAAGCATCCTATAGTTACCAATCTACCAAATACGAAAGCTTAGCAAACCTATCAACTTCGTTACGATTCTACGACAAAAGGTGCGGACTTTAGGTGTATAGGTTATGGTTTTCAACGCTTTCAATGTCAGATAATGATAGATTCATGATCTGCATGCAATTGCATATGTACAAAGTGCTGTCTGTTTTCCGTTTCGATTAAAGATGAAAAATATGGAATTCTACATACTTTAGGTATTTGTAGAAAGTACCGTATACGTACAAACTTTGGAAATGTGGTTGACATGATTATTTGTTGTATGAATATATTATATATGGATAAATTACTTGTTTGGCGAAAGGACTCGCCCTGATACATGTTTTGCTTATATACACTATGTATGTTAAAATTGTGCATTCTAGAAAGTACCGTATACATATAAATTTTGGAGATGTGTTTGCCATGATTATTTGCTGTATGAATATATTATATATGGATAAAATACTTGCTTGGTGAAAGGATAGCCCTAATACATGTTTTGCTAACATACACCATGTGTGTTGAAATAGTGTATTCTAAGTGTTTGTGAAATGACCGAATGAGTATAGAATTCTCATTCGCGCTCGCCATGACTAATTGTCATGGATATATGATTGTTGTATTGGCGATCCCCCTTTGATGAAAGGATTTGCCCTGAATCATGCCACGGCTACTATACGCTATATATGTTGAACTGGGTAGCCCAAATGTTTGTGAAAATGTTCAAATGAATATGGAACTTAGATTCCTACTTTCCATGACTATCCGTCGTGAGTGTACGCGTGTTATGATTGGGGCAACTCCCTAGTGAAAGGATTTGGCCTGATGCCTATGTGATCAACATATGTCATGTATGTTGATGTATGTATTTTAAAGTGTTTGTTGAAATGTCTGAATGAGTAGTAGTTAGCAAATTGTAATGTTTAAGGGTGTTGAGATATGATTCTCAACTTCTTTAACTATGTGTATGATTTCTTTAGATATTTGTATGATTAGGAATTGAATATGTACAAACTCATGCTTATGTTGTACTTCATAACATTCTCAATTGATTGTATGATTTTATCTATGTAATGCATATGTTTAAATTCATGTTTATGTTGCATGATCCGTCATGGGTGATGGGGGAGTGGAGCAACGAGTGCGTGCAACAGCCTTGGCAGCCCTAAATGGATAATATCAGTCTTTGATTGTATGATTTGAATTTTGATCCATTACTGCTTTAAATATCTGAAATTTAATGTGATTGGGGCTATTGTATAGTCCAGGCAGTCGGTAACGGGATCGAATTCGTGGCTGAGTTTCATTTGCCACGTGAGATGTGTTCGACGAACCCGAGTCGTACTTCGGTTGGCGATAGTGGTTGGCCACATGAAGTGCTTCTGCGCTTCATATCGTTCAACTTGTTGTGCGCTCGAGCTAGCCGAGCTCGTCAAGCAACCCGATCAGTCTTTTGTATGTTCACCATGTTTGGACGCTACTACTTGAACCTAGGGTACCAAACTTACCAGTGAAATCCCTTTTAACCATGGTAACTCGATCCGTTAAGACTCATGAGCCGGGCATGGTGGTATGGGACACCGTGGTCAAGCTGTCGGCCTACGCCGGGGCCACGTGCCTCCCCGTAGTAACCAGTGAGCAACCAGACTCGTGAGCCGATTATGGTGGTATGGGACACTATATTCGTGCTGTCGGCCTACATTGATAAAGTGATGGGGGAGTGGCGCAACGAATGCGAGCTACAGCCCTGATAGCCCTTTGTAGTGACCTCGAGCATACTCTGAATTTGCGGTGAGGCGACGAGTTTTGTCGCAGTGTATAGAGTATGAAACTAGGCCTGTATCTGTATAGTGATGAATCGTTAAAAAGGTGATGGGGAAGTGGTGTAACCTTTGTACGTAACAGCCCTGGCAGCCTTTGCAGCGACCTAGAAAACACACCATCGTCTGAGATTAACTAGGACTGACGACCCTAGAATGGATCATGTTTGGGAATGATACAAGGGAGGTACCTTAGTTTCCCAATCCTGCTGTTTGAAATGGACTAATAACAACTCGGTAATCATGCTCATCATGCATTGCATGTGCCTGGAAGATGTGGAGCACTGAGGAATGCAAGCATGCCGCGAACATAAGATGGTGTCGCACGAGGGAGTGTGTGGTGAGGGCATACATCATAACTGCATTCATACTTGCATTAATAAGAGTAGTTAGGAGTGTTTGATTGTACTGCTTTATCATTACTGCTTGACTGAGTTGATAACATGTTAACCTATGCTTTATTGTTCCACTGAGTTAGCTACTCACTCCCACGTTACGGGACGGTGTTCCGAACACCCACCAAACTTTGTCTGATTGCAGATGGCGACGCTACTTCTGAGGTGGAGCCAGACCTTTATGATGACTATGATGTTTGCTCGTGTTTGCTGTGTGCTGACGGCTTCATGCGAGTCGTGTCTTGATCGACGGGATTATAAGGATGTTGACTAGATGACACTACACATTTGGTATAATTTGAATTGTACTTGTAATTCATTAACCTGGTAACATTATCACACTCTGGAGACTCACCACAGTTTTTATATTTTATATATCTATCACAGTCTTCCGCTTGTAATCTCACTTGTCTCTGGAGTATGATATGTTGTTTTGGGTTAATCTCACTCATGTTCAATGCACTAATTCAGACAACATTCAAACATCATTCATTTTGTTGCATAAGTGATGCGTTAGAACTCGGGATTTGAGTTTATGCTCGACCCCCGATTTTCAGGACGTTACAATGCGAAGGATCGTGGTTGTCATCTACAAAGGGTCGTGTTTGTCATTATGCAAGGTAGATATGACTTTAAGCAAGTTGTGATAATGAAAGCCCTCACCTTATCCTGTTTGAAGCCCAAGTCCTTGGCCCAGAACTCTGTATCGTGTTTATTATGTTATATGGGTTGTTGTGTTAATGTTCGATGTGTCATAGTTGACATGACGATATATATCGTCGTTTTCATTGTATATGGATCGCTGCAGTTATGGATCATTGTACTCGAAGATTACGGACCAGTATGCCCTCAACACGTAAACAAATATAACGATGAAAGGTGAGGTCGGCGTCGTATTTGTGTTGTGCTTGTATGTCTCATAAGATTTTGGTTATCACTCGGCTGTGGGACAAATCTTATGTAAATTTTCGATCTACACCGATTGTTAGTTGTTAGAGTATGTACTAATCTTTATCCAAAAATTTGAACCTTACAGGCGTAGTTGATCACACCTAAATAACCATTATAAGGCATTGAGAACTACATGGGCCGCACATCAGCCTGGTCAAACTTATTTTTATGCTAATGCCTTTATACACGGCCATTACAGTACGATGGTCAATTTAGATGACATATATATATCACTGTGGACCCCCATACATCTTAGTTTGTACCGAATATGAGGCGGAAGTTCGCTTACGGTTCCAAACGCAGAAGATCAATCGTCGATCACCTGGTTCAAGTCTATGGGCCCATCATAAATCGAATCTAATCCGTTGGAATTGTTCATGGATGATGGATTTCTTCAGAAAATTTTATAGTGGCATGTATCGAGCTATCAGTGGCCCACACTACGTGAAGATGACAAATCATGGGCTTTTACAAAAACTATTGGTTTGACTGTTGTGGTCCATTGGATTCGAATATTTTGACCATGTGTTTGGGTTTCTTGATGTTACAAATTAATGGGTGGTGCAGATCAGAGAATATCTGCAGTTCGATGTGACTTACGGAATACCGACTATATCTTGGACGCTTTTACGGACGCTTTTACGAGCGCTTACATTTCCAAACGCAGAACATCAATAGGCTGTCCCCATGCGAATCATGGACTATATCTTGGAGCTTCTTCTCTGGGACCCCTTCACTTTTTATCCCCAATCCTTGTTTTCTGATTTTTACTGGTTTTGAATCTTCTCCGCTGGGCCCCTCCATTGCCAGTTAGCGAGCACATCTACAAGTTCAGTGCATCTCAGTGCAAAGTAAGGTAATGGTTGACAAGGTCGGTGTATGGTGGTTATTATGTTATGTGGGTCGTGTGTGTGAACCACGACCCAATGCATATGACTATAACGAAATGTATAATATGACAATTAACACCCAATGGGTCGTGGTTGACACGGTCATTGTATCGTGGCTAACATGTTATGTGTGTCATGGTTATGAATCACGCCACAATGTATATGATATGAACGATATATATGGTATGACAACCGTGATCACGGTCGTCATCGTGGTTTGTTGCATAATGGACCGTGGTTGACAGACGAGGCGTCGGGTACACCAACGAAGAAAACCAAACACTGATTTGACGTTGAATGATGAATTGATTTGTTGCATTCGATGTTTCTTCTGCTTATTGTTATTGTCTATAATGGGTGGTGAATGAGATGGGTCATAATTGTTCGCGAACAATTGGAAGTTGGTTGACATGCATAATGGATCGTTTATATATATGGGTGGTTGAATGTGGATGCCAAACAAGATCCATATATCGTGACAACCACGACCCCTGTAACATCAGAACCACGACGCATATCATCTTACAACCACGACCTGTCTAAAACGAAAACCACGGTGCATAACAACAACGACACAGTCTGTATGACAACCACGAAACTGTCACGTGATCTAATCCCGTCGTTCACATGCATGTTAGATCATGGTTATTGTCCACGTTGGATCGTGGTTATTGTCCATGTTGGTTCTTGGTTCTTGGTTCACAACCATGGCCCTAGTCTGGTCTCATGAAAATGTACCATGAAGTATATGTATTACAGTTTAAATGACATTTCGCAAACAATGTAAATTTTAAACCAACATATTAAGTCATCATCAGCCTCGGCCTCAGCCAGCAGGGACGAAAGTGCATCGACACCGGTTGTGACCTATTTGTTTGCATCTAGAGCATTTGGGTGTTGTCCCATCTTCTGCGGGCCGTGGTTTTGAATCATGGTAGTAGTGCTATATGGGTCGTGGTTATGCCAACATAGATCACAATAATAACCACAATATCGTTGTTGTAATTATTTATCAATATTGTGATTTGTTTTTTTGTTAAAAACTGAGTGTAGATATGTCATTATCTTACCCATCGTCAGACATTTCGGTCTATGCTTCCCTTGTTGAATCGCCACCAAGATCTGGAAAAATAAAGATCAAGTGTGATTTGTGTGGCGTAAAATTTGTGAATAATACTAATCGGTTTCGGTTACACTTGTCATGTCGAGGTGGTGATGCAAAACCATGCCGCAATGCCCCCAACGATGTCTGAAAACTTTTTCAAGCCCTGTTAGATTCGAATAGAAAACCTTCCACTCCATCCAAACCATGTGCTTCTGGATCTAGTACACAAATGGCAATCACAAAAGACGCAGAGGAGGATGCCAGATTAACAGCTTTAGAGGAAGAACAAGTGCAACTCGCCTTAAAACACAGTATGGAAGAAGTTTTTAGACCTAAGCGATATTTGAGTCAAAGACAACACGATGTTGAAGCTGGATCAAGTGCGACAAATAAGAAGATGAAAAAGAGTAAAAAAATTCAAATTCCTGACCCGTCTCGGTGAATTTTATAGGGCATTGGGTACTACATACAATTCTTCACATAAAGAAAGTTTGAAAAATCTAGTTCAAAGTGTAAAATAGCACGAAGGAAATATCTCTTCGCCTTTCGACTCAAATGAAGTGAACTAATATATATATGAAAAAATAGAGAGCAGTTCTAATGGATCAGATGACAATACAGGAAGGCATTCCTCCAATAGCAGTTCTGATGGATCAGATGACAATACATGAAGGCACTCCTCCAGTAGCAATTCTGATTGATTAGATGACAATACAGGAAGTTATTAGTTGTAAATTGTCATTTTGAATATTGTAAATATGAAATTATGGAAGTTTTTGTAATCGTAAATTATGTATTTTGTATATATATATTTTTTCACTTTGTTCAACTTCAAATTTGACAATCGAGTTGTAACGCCCTGAAAATCGGGGGTCGAGCATAAACTCAACTCCCGAGTTCCAGAACATCACTTATGCAACAAAATGAATGATGATTGAATGTTGACTGTATACGTGCATTGAACATGAGTGAGATTAAGCCAAAACAACATATCATACTCCAGAGACAGTTAATTTGCAAGCGGAAGACTGTGATAGATAGATAAAATATATAACTTATGATGAGTCTCCAGAGTGTGATAACATTACCAGGTTAAATAAATACAAGTGCAGTTCTAAAATGTACCAAATGTGAGGAAGTATAATGCCTCCTATCCCATGTACCATAGCCCCGTCAATACAATATCAGGTCTTCATTGACCTGCCAGAGAGATACAGATAGGAGAATTCCTCCTATCATCATAGAAGTAGTCCGGCTCTGCTTCACAAGCATCGCCACCACCTGAAACTCAACAAATCTGGTTGGTGTGTACAACACCGTCCCGTAACGTGGGAGTGAGTGATCAACTCAGTGGAACAGTAAAGCATAGGTTAACATGTTATCAATTCAATCAAGCAGTAATGATAAAGCAGTACAAATCAAACATTTCTAACTACTCTTGTTAAGTGCGAAAATGAAATGACATGATGCTGTATGCCCTTGCCAAACCACCCTCAAGCGACATCATCTTACGTTCGCGAATGCTTAACTCCCTCAGTGCGCCACATCTACAAAGCACATGCGGTGCGATGATGCTCATGATTACCAAGTTATTATTAGTCCATTTCAAACAGCAGTATTGGGAAACTAAGGTACCTCCCTTGTATCATTCCCAAACATGATCCATTCTAGGGTCGTCAATCCTAGTTATTCTCATACGATATTATGGTTTGAGAAGCGTAGTGAAGGCATCGCAAAGGGCTCGTCACCCGTCAGCGCGGATACAGATCTCACCGTATGCGGCTCAATTGCTGGCCGTCAGCTCGAGTACAGGTCTCACCGTACTCGGCTCAATCACTGGCCGTCAGCTCGAGTACAGGTCTTACGTACTCGGCTCAACTCACACTCTAGTTGCTGTGAAAGACTCGTCGCCAATCACAGACCCTTGGAGTGTACTCGATGATACTACGGAGGACTCGTCGCCCGTCAGCACGAGCACAGATCTCACCGTACTTGGCTCTCGCCAAAGTATCGACAGCTCGAATACAGTGTCCCATACCACTGTATTCGGCTCACGAGTTTGGTTGCGCAATGGTCACTACGGGGAGGCACATGGCCCCAGTGTAGGCCGACAGCTCGACCACGATGTCCCATACCACCATGCCCGGCTCATGCGTCTTAGCGGATCGAGGTACCATGGTTAAAAAGGGGTTTCACTGGTAAGTTTGGTACCCTAGGTTCAAGCAGTAGCGTCCAAACAGGGTGAACATGCATAAGGCAGATCGGGTTACTTGACGAGCTCGACTAGCACGATCGCCCGTTGAGCTGCACGACATGAAGTGCATAAACAACTTCGTGTGGCCTAGCCACTACCGACAGGCAACGCACGACTCGAGTTCGTCGAACACATCCCACGTGGCAAATGAATCTCAGCCACGAGTTCAATCCCATTACCGATTGCCTGGGCCATAATCATAGCCCCAAACACAATCAATTGCAGATAGATAAAGCAGTAATGGATTAAGATTCAACTCATACAGTCAAGGTCTGGTATTATCCGTTTAGGGCTGCCAGGGCTGTTGCACGCACTCGTTGCTCCGCTCCCCCATCACCCATGACGGATCATACAACGTAAATATAAATTTAAACATATGCATTACACAGTTAAAATCATAAAGCAGTTGAGCATGTTATGAATCACAACACAAGCATGAGTTTGTACATGTTTAATTCCTAATCACACAACTATTAAAGGAGATCATACACATAGTTAAAAGAGGTTGAGAATCATATCTCAACACCCTTATACATTACAATTTGCTAACTACTACACATTCAGACATTTCAAGAAACACTTAAACAAACATACATCAACATACATGACATATGTCGATCACATAGGCATTAGGCCAAATCCTTTCACTAGGGAGTTGCCCCAACCATAACACGCGTACACCCACGACGGATAGTCATGGCAAGCAGGAATCAAGTTCCATATTCATTCAGCCATTTCCACAAACACTTGGGCCACACATTTTAGCATATATAGTGTATATTGGCCGCGGCGTGATTTAGGGCAAATCCTTTCGTCAAAGGGGTATCGCCAATACAACAATCATGAATCCATGACAATTAGTCATGGCGAGCATGAATGAGAATTCCATACTCATTCAGTCATTTTCACAAACACTTAGAATACACTATTACAACATATATGGTATATGTTAGCAAGACATGTATTAGGGCTATCCTTTAGCCAAATGAGTATTTTATCCATGTATAATATATTACTACAACAAATAATCATGGTAAATATATCTCCAAAATTTATACGTATACAGTATTTTCTAGAATACGCAATTTCAACATACATAGTGTATATAAGTAAAACATGTATTTAGGCGAATCCTTTTGCCAAATAAGTATTTTATCCATATATCGTATAACCATATAACAAATAAACATGTCAAACATATTTCCAAAAAAAATACGTATACGGTATTTTCTACAAATACCTAGAATATGTAGAATTCCATATTTTTCATCTTTAATCTAAACGGAAAACAGACAGCACTTTGTACATGTGCAATTACATGCAGATCATGAATCTATCATTATCTGACATTGAAAGCGTTGAAAACCATAACCTATACACCTAAAGTCCGCACCTTTTGTCGTAGAATCGCAACGGAATCGATAGGTTTGCTAAGCTTCCGTATTCGGCAGTTTGGCAACCTATGGAACGAAATAGGTTAGCTATTTCACAACCTATTACCTATACACTTCAAATCAAACCTAGTGTTAGGGTTTCTCACCTTAAAACGGAGTTGATATCGCCGGAAACGCACCTGGAAAGAGGCGGTGCAGCCCGTGTGGTGGCAGGGAACGACGGCAGGGAGATTCTCCTACATCTCCCACACTTTCTCTCTCTTTTCCCTCTCTCAATTCCAAATTCGTATGGCTGCCATGAGAGAGGGTTTAAGGTCCTTATATAGTCTCAAAACTCACCGAAATAGACTCCTGTTCAAAGGTTACTGCTAATATAGGTATTTCGTCACTTTTCCAGCTCAAAAGAGAGGTTCTGGTGGCCCTCCTTGAGTCAAACGTCAGACTTAAGCTCACCACACATAGATCTACGTGGGATTACGTTTTCAACTCAATCGGATTCCCAGATCGCACGTGGCGGACCACTTTCAGTTCAACGGTCAGTGGGCCACGATCCGAAATTCCAAGTACATGTAAATGTTCCTGAAATTTTTCTTAATCCGAGGATGTAATTTAGTCTGATTCTGACGGTCTGGTTGCTTAATACTGATGCGCAAGCGAAAGGTGCCAAATCACTATTCCAGATATTTTAATTTCAAAGGGAATAGTGTTTTTCACACTCCCTCGCTCCGGATCGAAACGAATGGCCGTGGGACATCGGCTGGATCTGATTTTTGAGATGATTGTCAAGCCCAATGAGGCGGTCCTAGTTCCTTAACTTCGTTTTAATCGGACTTCCGATGTGCGATCTAGACCTAATACGAAGTTTCGTTTCATTCCCGAGAGCAGCCGGGAAATGAGTTTGGTTCTAAACTTTAGGGAAACCTAGAGTCACTGATTTTGCAAGTTTTGGGTCTTGCAGATCGTATTTAAAGCGATCCCAACGAATTTCATGGCTAATCGAGTTTTGCACTTAGTTAACTTTGTTAAATTTCTAAAGGATTTAATCCTAATTGTTTTCTGGTTGAGATGGTACTTAGGCCTTTGCAGTTTGTATATAAAGTGATCCAAGTTTTACCACTTAGCTAGTTTAAGATAGTGTCTAGGGCGAAAGTGCTTTGAAAAATTGAAAGCACAAGGTAGTGAAGGGTGGGATTTGTGAAGAAAATAGTTTAAGACAGGATTTGAGGCTTTGAATTGAGCGTTTGAAAAGTTAATCAGGTGTTAAGATTGACCCAATGCCTAAGGATGTCTAATCCCAGGTTGGCAAAAATCCGGGATGTTACACGAGTGGTTAATGTCAGTAGGATGTCGTGAGACTATTGGTTTTCCGATGTTAGAAATACCACCTTTTTAACATTGCAACTACAAAGCACATAGCATTACAATCATGACCCATATAACTTGAAAATCGCGACCCTTATGGATCCTGGTTGTCCATACATGAAATTCAACTGCACCCAAAAATCAAGTCATTTGTGAACTCCACATGATGACTATAAAATCAATAAGTGAACTTTCATTTAATTACACGAATATCAGGACAAGGAAGAAGAATAGTGACTGGATGGGTGCTACAGGTGGGCCAATTTGAGCTCTTAAAATCTTTTAGGGCCCCTAGCTTTAGCTTTCTTTGCGGCATCGTATCTCTCGATCCAGTGCAACCTTTTCTCGTTAAAGTCCTGATCGCGAGACCTAACAGAATGACACCGCTCGATTTCTCTATCCGCCGCAGAAAAATTCTCGGCGAGTTTGCCGGAGTTCTGAAATTGTCTTCAGAATTTCCTGTTGTGGCCGTTGATCTTCGGGAAGATCGTGAACGTTCCTGAGGAAAGGGAAGGGATCTCTCATAAAGGATGAACACGAGAAGGACTTGAAACCTTCTTCGAATGTCTCCTCCACTATTTTGATCGAAAGAGCAACCAAATCTATGAATGCTTAAGTTGTTACATAAGGATTCTGGGTCGGATTGTCATGTAATAATTTGTTTCACTCAAGTACCACTTTTATAGGCTGGTCAAACATTTTGAATCGTCTCCCTGATTCGAGGGGAAGTAGTGACATTAAAGAAAGTAATTGAATCCAAGTACCAATTTGATGGGCTTGTGAACAAGTGGTTAATGTGAGTAGGATGTCGTGCGACTATTGGTTTTCCAAGGTTGGTGGCTGTCAGCCACGTTTATTGACATGCATAAGGGATCGTTGTTATATATGTGTAGTTGAACGTGGATGGCAAACCACGATCATTATATCGTGACAACCACGACCCCTGTAACAATATAACAACAATACATATCATCTTACAACCACGATCCGTTGAACATCATAACCACGACCCGGCTGAGACGAAAACCACAATCCATAACAACAACGCCACAGTCAATGGTCAACCACGAAACTGTCATGTGATCTGATCCCGTGGTTCACGTGCATGTTAGATAGTGGTTATTGTCCACGATCGTTCTTGGTTCACAACCACAACCCTAATCCGGTCCCCTGAAAAGCCTACATGATATGTGTACACGACATGGATCATATGGATCGTGCTTATGTGTTTCATCCATGACGTACATAATCCATATAACATTACAATCACGACCCATATAACATGACAAACATGACTCCATTGTTCAAGACAAACACGACCCATACAACATGACAAACACGTTCCATGCAACATGGGACTACGACCTAAGCAACCCACGACCCATATAACATGGAAAATCACGAGACATATAACATAAACCCCACAACCCACCGCTTAGTGACAGGTGTTCTTCTTATAATCACGATCTATGTAACACAATCACGATCACACGAAACAATCGTTGTTGTCATACACATTGGGTTGTGATTCTCAACCACTATTGATGTGGAAGACAACCTCGACTCTTTGTGCGTCCCATCCAGGACCATTCCCTTGGAATTTCACGCAACCCTCTGGAAATAGCGCCCCAATCTTCTTCTCCACGAAATCACGCTAAAGTCGCTACTTCCCCGTAATCCATTGGGCACTAAGCCCGACCCTTCCTTCTCAGTGCGACCGTACCGAATCACGGGCACCCTTCGGAATCGGTGCCTTAACCATTGAATGGCCAGCCTATAAGAGTGGTACTTTGGTGATACTTCCATGATCAAATTCATGCATTTCTTTGCCCTTTCATTTAAAATCATGGATCGGATATCCGAAGAAACAATAGAGCTCTTATCACGTTATTCCTTCATTCGTGATCCCTTCTCTTTCCTCATGGACGTTCACGATCAGCCTGAAGCTCAACGGCCTCCACTAGAAGATCTGAAGACAACTTCCGAACTCCGCCAACTCGACAATTTCAACGGGCACCCAGCCATCGGAAAAACATTAACTACTCAATTTCCTTCTACCTCGTCTCGGTGAGTCTTACGTTTCTTTGGAATCATCGCGCGACCCCTGTCACGCCCCATACAGCATGACAACCATGATCCCCGTGACATGATAGCAAGACCATGACTAGTACCTTCAACGGGACCCAGGGAGATCCACTGAAGAACACTTGCGAGTATGTCTTGTTTAAGCTTGACCTTCTCGATATAGTTTTGTTCGGGCAAAACAAGTCATCGTCTATAGTGTTTTTCTGCATCGCTGGTTGCCGCTAGACAGAGATCTTCTTCCTACTCTAAATGTCATCATGGTCGCAGTTGTAATGGTAAATCGGTCGTGGATTTTGTTTATATAGCAGAAAATAAACAATGGAGCTTTTGTTTATATAGCAGAAATAAGAACAGTGGAGTTACGATCCCTAGTGTATGTTAAATGGGTCATGGCTTGCATGCTGCATGTGGCGTTTACTCCGGACGCTAGCTCTGAATCCGAAGGAAAGGATCATAGTTTGTGACCACCGAAGATGATAGTGAGGAGGATGATAATATCCCCATTTGCAAACTTAGGTGGAAGAAAGCTGCAGAGCCTTGGCTTGCATGCCGAGCTTCTCTTCTGAAAGTCCCTGTATTATATGAGTCGTTGTTGTCATGTTGTATGGATTGTAGTTGTCATGGATCGTTTGTTTAATTTTACAATGGATCGTGATTTTCAGGTTATATGGGTCAAGCGTAGATTGCCCCAGTTTAGCCGCCAGCCGCGTATTGTCCTCCTCTACCAGGTTGAAGATGAGCATTTGTGGTTGTCAGTTCAGTCTCAGCTGAGTCCAAACTTGGCTGAACTGGCCATCTACTGGTGCATCATCTCCCTTACTTCGCCTTCTCCTACTAAGCCCTTCAGCTTCTCTTGTTCATCGGCAGAAGTCGTCAGGAGCTCTTCCAGCCTGGCCTTCTCCTTTCAATCTTAATCGTTGCCTTTAGCCTCTCCCGAATCAGCAGAAACATCGGTTGCGCCTGATAAAGAAAAGAGTTAGAAAGTATAAAATGACAATCAGAGCCAACAAATCGAGTAAGCTTGAGAGCTTACCGTATAACGGACCGAGGCGTAGTCGTTGATGAACGACTCATGAAGGTGATTAATAGTATCGGTGATTAATTTGTCGCCCAGTTGAATAAGAGAGACATATGATAGCCGGGCTCAGACATCTATGATCCCAAGGGGGTCGTGGTTTGTAATCTAATATGAGATTTATTTGTCATGTCATACGAATAACAACAATATTCTCGAACGGCCTCCAGCGAGATTTGGCCATGGTTTGCATGGCAAGTTGGTCGTGAAATGACATGGGTCGTGGTTCACATGAACAATTGGTCGCGCTTGTCACGACATATGTGTCGTGGTTCTAATTTAACATCAACGATCCACTATTCATAATAACCACGACACAATGCAATGCACAATCACGACCCACTATTGATCAAATTTTCATGGGTCATTGTATCCTTTGATATGGGTCGTAGTCGTAATGTTGTATATGTCTTGGTTGTGATGAATTGGATCCTTAATGTAATTATGAAAGGGTCATGATTGTCCTATTATACGGACCATGGTTTTCGTGTATATGGTTCGTCTTAATCGTTTTGCATGGTCGTTGTTGCCTTGTTTCATGTGTTGTCATTGACAACCACGACACTTTTTTTTTCACTACCCATTTACATGAAAACCACGACCAATTGTATGTACACGATTGCCATTTGCGTTCGTGGCTCAGATGCATAAAGGCTCGTTATTATCATCCACCTTGGGTCGTGTCTGACATTGGAAAGGTATTGGTTTCGTGATACATGCAATGAATTGATACGTAGGTCGTTGTTGTCGTTTTAAAATATACGTGAAGCATTGGTTGTTGTTGATCTGAGACGTGTTTGTAGTGTTAAAATGGTCGTCGCAAAAACGACGATCTTAAGAGATACCCGACATAAGCAAAATGAGAACCACTATCTACCTATCATGGGTTCCACGACCCGTCGCTAAGCCTACCATTTCCTTTATGGGTCGTGGTTCAAATGCACAAGAATTATGAATATATATATATATATATATATAACATTATAGTTCAAATTACGACAATTTTACCATGACAACCACGACCCATATCGACTTGGACCAGTGCTTCATGTATACCCCGAACCATACTATACAAATCAGCAAATGTAACGTGCACATACATACGACAGTAACGGAGGTAACTTAAGTATATATTACACTACTCATTCATAGGACAGAAACTCAGGAAATCAGGTGAGAACCATCACCCCTATAACATGATAACCACGATACATGAGAAGTACAACACATATAACATGAAACCATGATGCGTGTGTTCTAGGTTGCCTCGCTCATTTTCCAAATCCAATGTCTGTTTTTAGTACGAATTCCTCTCCCGACATCGTATTTACAGAAAGATAGGCTAAAAAATTATCTTATGAGCAAGAAGTGTATGGAAGCTCCACTTTTAGTTACTCACTTTCTAAATCCAATGAAGAATTTTATATTGCGAAGCTTCCTTTTCAATCGCTGTATATATCCAAAGGAAATATTTTCTTTTTTATTGGCTGGGTGCCCGTTGATATTGTCGAGATGCCGGAGTTCGGAAGATGTCTTCAGAACTTCCAGTGGAGGCCGTTGAGGGTCAGGAAGTTCGTAAACATCCCTGAGGAAAGGGAATGGATCACACGTAAATGAAGAACGCCAGAAAAACTCGATGCATTCTTTGAATAGCTCCTTCATGATTTTTTTGGATTCTTGAAACCCAAGTACCACTTTTATAGGCTGGTCAGATAGATGGTTCAACGTGCTGATTCGAAAGGGTCATGCATTTTCTGAATGGTCGAAGGCATTCCGAAGGGTCGCGCTCGGACCCTACATGATTATTTATAGTCGGTGAGAACAAGTACACCTTCCTGCATAATTTTCTTGACCAATGCAAGAAGCGTGGACTTTTAACCAAAGATAATTCAATTACTTCCTAAATTCTATGGACTCGATTCAGAAAGTCCATACCTACATATCAAAGAATTTAAAGAAGTCATTACAACATTGCACTTTAATAATGTTCATCCTGCACCATCAAACTCAAGTTATTTCCATTCTCTCTAAAAGAGAAGGCCAAATCATGGTTTCATTCGTTAACGCCTACATCCATTGGCACATGGATTAAGATGAACCGGGTGTTCTTTAAAAAGTTCTTCCCAGCTCATAAAACCAACACTCTTAGATGAAACATAATGAACTTTTCCCAAGAAAGAGATGAGACTTTTTTCGAGTGTTGGGAACAGTTCAAAGACTTACTTCTCGCTTGCCCACACCATGGTTACGAAACTTGGTGAACAATTGATCTATTTTTATGACGGACTTAGTCCGAATATGCATCAATTCGTACAGATGATATGTAATGGCGAGTTCATGAATAAGGAACCAGAAGAAGCTTAAGATTACTTTGACATGCTGGTCGAAAATGTCCAATCATAGTGAAAAGGGCGAGCTCTTAGTCCTAGAGGGGGGGGAGTGAATAGGACTATGCCTAATAAAAATAAAATGTGGAATATAAAAACAAATAGCTGAAATAAATAACAATCTCAATTGCAATGGTATTGAGAGGTTGATACAAACGTTGTTCAAAGGACAACCTTACACCAAAAACCAAGGTTTATGGTAGGACAACCTAATTTCTTAAACTCAGTAAGGATCAAAAACTCAAACCAAAGCAAGAAGCAATAGAAAGAAATCTAACTATTACAACATTCACCACATGTACATGAAAGAGATACAAGCATTCAACACATATACATCACATACAACATCCACCACAACTCCAAGAGATTATAATGGTTCGGTGTGTACACCAATTGTTCACAAACAGCCACACCTACTCCACTTCTAATAATCACAACCCATGTGATATTGGCTTTCACTAAGAAAGAAGGTTTTCCAAGGTTCATCTTAAAACCTTTACAATTGTGTTTTTCAATTGGGCTTACACAATAAAAAAACCCCACGCTGAGATTTTCTGGCTGATCTCAGTCAAAACCACAAGAGATTTTCTAGCTACTAATCTCACAAACCAAATACAGAAAATATAAAATACTTATCTGAAGATTCTTCTTCGATGTAGCCCGGTAGAACTGTTTCTTTGAAGATGAAGATGTTCAATGTTCAATCACACAAATGAAAGGGTTCTAGGTCTAAATGAATTTTAAATTAATTCAACCTTGGGCTACTTTGATTAAATTTCTTGGATCTCAAAAGGGATAGATCATAATTCCCTTTTATAAAATCAGATTGAAGTATCAAGAGATTAAGAAATTATAAATCAAAAAAGCTATAAAAGAATCTTAAATTACCATATAAAAGCTTGACAATCACGGGGACTTAACTCTCAGAATGGTGGCTTGATTTATCTTGGAATGAATGAAAAACTCTGAGAAAAGACCTCTATTTATAGGCAAAAAAATGATTCCTTGTACTGGTCTAAGGTCTCCCTTGACTAGTCCTGAGAACAACCAAATTTTAAAAATTCTGGCGCGATCGAATAAAACTGACCCTCGACTGGTCAAGTGGAGCTCAAAATGATTGTTGGAGTTTAAGTCGAGCCATGTTCGACTGGTCGAGCACTGTTCCCATGACTGGTCGAGAAGGGTGCTCAACTGGTCGTGACCCTACCAGAAAATTCCAAAATTTCAAGTTATTTCCTGGACTGGTCGAGACAAATCCTGGACTGGTCAAGCCAGAGCCTGGACTAGTCAAACATAGGCTAAGACTAGTTGAATCAAAGCCTATAATAAGTATATTAACCCATATAGAATATGCAATATGAATGACCTAACCGTAAGGTCTTTCTAGGGTCATACATACCTGAAAGTTGAACATTGAACCATGTAACTTCAGTTGCTTCCAATTGATCTTGTACTTGAAGTTCTTGAAGCATGATCTTGTACACTTGAAGTTCTTGAACATCTGAAGTTCTTGAACTTGATCTTGAACATGTAATGCCTTTAAGCAAACATAAAGACTTGAAGTAGCACATGAACTAGGTCTTGAACTTGCACTTGAGCTAGCACTTTGACTTGATCTTGAATTTGAAGTCGTACTTGAACTTGAAGCAATACTCCATGACTTGAATGTAGCACATCTTCACTTGAAGGTGAACTTTCCATTACTTAACAGGTCCATTAATCCAAAGTGGTTTGTCACAACAAAATTTGACAACTAAGGGTATTAAATATACAATACAGCACTTACACATGGGACACATCAAATCAAGCTATTAATCCCAAGGAAGTGCCAAGAGAGAGAGGAGTACATGTTCTCAATGAGAAGGATGACATTAGTGCACAATTGGCTAACCTCACATGGAAAGTTGAGGACTTGGAATCTAGGAAGGAATCCACTCATCCCAAAACAGTCATTGAAACCGTATGTGGAATTTGTGAGAGAGATGTGCACCTAACCAAAGATTGTCCTACAATCCCAGCTTTTCAAAAGGTGTTGTACATTCAAGAAAACACTGCAAACGCATACCAACGACCCTTCAGTGCACCTAATTCCAACGAGCACACTCTTGATTGGCGGAACTAATTGGAGGAATGGGTTAACTACGAATACAACCTATTATCCCCAAGGGCCATCTAATGGACCTCCACCCAGGAGAACCCTTGAGGATATATTAGATGCATTCGTGCAAGGGTGATAATTAGTCATAGATGAACTCAGAACTTCAGTTACAAGACTTGAGACATGACTAAATGTTAGGGAGACAGGGACCTTTCCAGCCCAGCCTCAACCTAACCTAAAAGGACAAGTTCAAATAAGTGATCTCAACTCTTCTAATCAACATGTGGAATATGTTCAAGCCTTCGCCACCCTAAGAAGTGGAAAAGAAATAGACAAAGAGATTCCGAGGAAGGTTGAGAAACCTAAGGAGTCCAAAAATTCAAATGATGGTCGTAACTATAGTAATACTCCACATGACAAAGAGTCATCCCAAGAATACAATCCTGTGTCCCCATTTCCCCAACATCTCATCATGTCAAAAAGGCCAAGAATATTTTAGAGGTTTTCCAACAAGTCAAAATCAACATCTCCTTGTTTGATGCAATTAAACAGTTCCCATTTTATGCAAAATTCCTAAAAGATCTATGTGCGGTAAAGTGGAAGCTAAACGTACATAAGAAAGCCTTTTTTATTGCATAGGTGAGTGCCATCATAAATCAAAACAATCCCCTAAAATACAAGGATCCTGGAAGTCCTACAATCTCATGTGTAATAGGAAACTTTCGGGTCAATGAAGCACTTTTAGACCTTAGGGCAAGTGTTAATTTGATACCATACTCGATATACGAGCAATTGGGCCTGAGTGAGTTGAAACCTACCAAAACAACATTACAATTGGCCGACCGCTCGACTAGAATACTAAGAGGTATGATAGAAGATGTGTTGGTCCAGGTAGATAGATTCTTCTACCCGGTAAACTTCATTGTCTTGGACACACATCCAGTTACAAATGTAAATATTCGAATCCCTATCATATTAGGTCGACCATTCTTAGCCACTGCAAATGCCATAATCACTTGCAGGAATGGGATTATGAAGATTTCTTTTGGCAATATGACTATAAAACTGAATGTGTTTTATTTGCACAAACCACAAGAGGATGAGGATGTGACCCATGAGATAAACTTGATTGATAGATTTGAAGATGATAAACCTCTTTCAACTAAAACTCCCAAATCTCTAGAAGTATGCTTGGCACACTTTAAGGATTCAAATGATCCTATGATACAAGACATAGTGAAAGCCTTGCGAGATTGTGTCTCGGTGCCTGATATTGGCCAGGAAGTTGATAACACTCCTTCCACTAACACTGAATTCTTACCATTACAGGTGGAGGAGATGCATTCTGAATTGAAGTCTAAGACTTTAGATTTTAAAGAGACCACAACAAATAAATTTTCAGTTATTCAATTGTTTATGATCTCTTATTCACCGCAGCCCACTAACATTGAAAATTTTTCTGTTGTAGGTGAAACATACACTCTTTGGACACCTCAAGAAGTAAAGAATAAATTCTTTGATGAGGTTCATAAATTTCTCTAGACATCAATGCTCCAGAACATCCAAACCTACTGCAAATTGGGCTTTTGGATGATTTTGTTGAGAAATTTATCGACATACTAGCCGAAGGAGGAACCTTGCTAACATAAACGAGTAGTTTTCCCTTGCTTTCTTAGGATTAGAATTTATTTGCTTTCTTAAGATTAGTTTTCTTTTTACAGTTTAGTTTAATCAATAGAACCACATTTTATTGGAAGATCGTATTCACCTCACAGGTACTCATCATCTACTCCACTTTATTTTCATTGCACTCAATTTTGCTCTTATTGCATATGTTTATACATTGAGGACAATCTAGATTTTAGGTTGGGGGGTAAGTTTCCCTTGGAAATTCTTTAGATTTGAGAAAAATTGTTAAATTTTTGAGTTAAATTCTTCAAAATTCTTGAAATTTATGTGATTTTAAGTGATTTTGAAATTAATCCATAAATTAGAGTTATAAGATACTTAACGTTGATGATTTATGACTCTAGATTTTAGTTATTTGATAGATTTCAAAATTAAGTTGAGTTATTAATTCTTAATTAGAATTTGTAAACATTGATTGAGTCATGATTTCACATGTCACATCTAGCTTTCACATTAAAGTTTTAGTTTTATATTGAATTGTTAACTTGTTGATTATTAAGAATGATAGGAACCCAACAAAAAAAAAAAATAGTTGTCGTCGAAAATGGCTACCTATTAAAGTTCATTAAGGACTGTTAAAAAGAAGAAAAAGGTGAAATAGTGTTAAAGCTGTGACGCCCCAGTTACTGTTTCATGTGGGCGGGCACACGTGGGCGGGCCCCCAAGTGCGGCTGGCAGGCTACTGTGTGGCTGGCAGGCTACTGTACTGGGCGAGCTACTGTTGCAGTTGACTGTAGCGTAACTTGTCCCACATCGGAAGAGTTGTCTGGAGTTGTGGTGGTTATATGTTGGGTTTCTCCCTTAACAGACATGACGCGTTTTAAAGCCGTGAGCTTCGGCAAAGCGGACAATATCATGTGCTGTGGGGGTGGGCCTTACAAAAGCCATCAATGGAAAAAATCAAAAGCTGGAAGAATAGAGTGTTAAACTATAAGGCAAGTTTTGGTTTTGGTTTTGGTTGTCTTGAACTCTTTTGATTATCAATGTTAATATGAAAATAAAGTATTAAACCTTTGGTTGTAATAAGTCTGGACTTCACTATGCACCCATGGAACTCAATGTTTATAATTGTTCTAATTAGAAGATCAATACTTTGAACTTGATTAGGAAATTTACAAAGTACTAGAGTTTATGAGAAAATAGTACTCAACATTAATGTATTTTAGATTTCTATAATATGGATTATTTTTAGAATCACTTGAGTTTATGGAAATTATACATTGGTTTTTGAAATATCTTTCGCATGTTTTGCTCGGGACTAGCAAAATACTGGTTGGGGTGTGTTGAGAATCAAATATTGCATATTTAATGTTCACAACCGCAAGTGTAGGGTCGCGATGTTGCAATAATCTCAGTAAGACTGAGGTCAAATCCACAGGGACTGATCTTGTGCTGTAACATCCCGGATTTTTGCCAACCTAGGATTAGACGTCCTTAGGCAATGGGTCCATCCTAACACCTTATTAACTTGTCAGAATTGAATCCCATAGTCTAAAATCACTCCTTAACCCATTTCCTTCACAAATCCCACCCTTCACCACCTTGTTCTTTCAACTTTTCTAAGTACTTTCACATTAGACACTATCTTAAAGTTTAGGTAATGAAGACCAATATTTAAACTAAACATTGCTACAAAGGCCCAGGTACCACCTCAGACAGAAATTACTCAGGACTAAATCCTTTAGAAATTAGATGAGAATTAGCCAGTGTTAAACTAGAGTACCTGTGAAATTAGCACCAATCACTTTAAATACAATCTGCAAGACCCAAAACTTGTAAAATCATTAACGCTAAGTTACCCTAAAATCTAGGATCAATCCCATTACCCGTCTGCTCTTGGGAGCACATCGAAACTCGGTATCAGATCTGGAACGCACGTCGAAAGTCCGATTAACACGAAGTTAAGGAATTAGGACCGCCTCACTGGGCTTGACAACCATCTCGGAAATCAACTCCAGATAGTGTCCCAGTGAAATTCGCTTAGCTCGAAGCGGGGAGTGTGAGAAATGTGAAAATAATTCTAAATTAAATCCAAAATAAATATCTCAAATAGTAATCTGGCACCTCTCGCTTGCGGATCAGTTTTAAGCAACCAGACCGTCAGAATCAGACCAAATTACACCCTCGGATCAGGAGAAATTTTATACACATATCCATGTACTCGGAATCTCCGATCGAGATCCGCTGACCGTTGAACTGAAACTGGTCTGCCACGCGTGATTTGGAATCCCGACTGAAATGAAAACTAAACTAAACGTAGATCCAGTGTTAGTGAGCTTAAGTCCGACCTTTGGCTCAAGGAGGCCCGCCAGAAGTCCTCCGTTGAGCTGAAACTGACCCGCTTTGGTTATAACCTAAGTATACTTTGACCTGGAGTCTATTTCGGTAAGTTTTTAGGCTATATAAGGACCTTAAACCCTCTCTCATTGTAGCCATACGAATTTGAGAGAAACCCTAGAGAGAGAAGAGAGAAAAGAGAGAGAAAGTGTGGGAGATGTGGGAGGATCTCCCTGATGTTCTTCCCTACTGCTATCCATGCTCCACCACTCCATTTCTTGTCACTTTTCCGGTGATTCCGACTTCGTTTCTAAGTAAGAAACCCTAACCCTAATCTGTTTTGGGGTTGTATAGGTTGTAGGTTATGAAATATCTAACCTATTTCGATCTATAGGTTACCAAACAACCGTATACAGAAGCTTAGCAATTCTATCGACTCCGTTACGATTATACGACAAAAGGTGCGGACTTTAGGTGTATAGGTTATGGTTTTCAATGCTTTCAATGTCAGATAATGATAGATTCATGATCTGCATGCAATCGCATATGTACAAAGTGCTGTCTGTTTTCCGTTTCAATTAAAGATGAAAAATATGGAATTCTACATACTCTAGGTATTTGTAGAAAGTACCGTATACGTACGAATTTTGGAGATGTATTTGCCATGATTATTTGCTGTATGAATATATTATACATGGATAAAATACTTGCTTGGCGAAAGGATAGCCCTAATACATGTTTTGCTAACATACACCATGTATGTTGTAATAGTGTATTCTAAGTGTTTGTGAAAATGACTGAATGAGTATAGAATTCTCATTCGAGCTCGCCATGACTAATTGTCATGGATATATGATTGTTGTATTGACGATACCCCTTTGACGAAAGGATTTGCCCTGAATCACGCCACGGCCACTATACGCTATATATGTTGAAATGTGTAGCCCAAGTGTTTGTGAAAATGTTCAAATGAATATGGAACTTGGATTCCTACTTTCCATGACTATCCGTCGTGGGTGTACGCATGTTATGATTGGGGCAACTCCCTAGTGAAAGGATTTGGCCTGATGCCTATGTGATCAACATATGTCATGTATGTTGATGTATGTATTTTAAAGTGTTTGTTGAAATGTCTGAATGAGTAGTAGTTAGTAAATTGTAATGTTTAAGGGTGTTGAGGTATTATTCTCAACTTCTTTAACTATGTGTATGATTTCTTTAGATATCTGTGCGATTAGGAATTGAATATGTACAAACTCATGCTTATGTTGTACTTCATAACATGCTCAATTGATTGTATGATTTTCTCTATGTAATGCATATGTTTAAATTCATGTTTACGTTGTATGATCCGTCATGGGTGATGGGGGAGTGGAGCAACGAGTGCGTGCAACAGCCCTGGCAGCCCTAAACGGATAATATCAGTCATTGATTGTATGATTTGAATTTTGATCCATTACTGCTTTAAATATCTGAAATTGAATGTGATTGGGGCTATTGTATAGTCCAAGCAGTCGGTAACGGGATCAAATTCGTGGCTGAGTTTCATTTGCCACGTGAGATGTGTTCGACGAACCCGAGTCGTACTTTGGTTGGCGATAGTGGTTGGCCACACGAAGTGCTTATGCGCTTCATATCGTTCAACTTGTTGTGCGCTCGAGCTAGCCGAGCTCATCAAGTAACCCGATCTGTCTTATGTATGTTCACCATGTTTGAACGCTACTACTTGAACCTAGGGTACCAAACTTACC